>CM057342.1:438361125-438893831 GCA_030015575.1 Agapanthus africanus
CTCGTTGGGTTACGAGTACACTGGACAGGACTCGTCGTGGAACTGACAGGTTGGTATTATACCTATCGTCAATCATCAGTTCCCAGGTGACATGAGTTACAGCTTAGTCCGCTGACTTGACAATGGCACTTCGCCTCAGTGTGTTCCCACTGCACTTTGATCACTACCCTACCACGGCTCAAAGGAGTCGTGCAAACAGGTGGCGGTTGGGTGCAGTCCCGAAGCACTTGGAGGCGAGTGACGGTTAGACAGGATTTTTCGTCTCTCCGGTATTGGGGGTTGACATCGCGCTGTGTCTAGGAGAGCCATTACACGAGTAGTCCCTGGCAGGGCAAACGAGATATACTGGTAGGTTTCCAGTGTTATCTCAGGGTGTTTTGGGCTTCGCTCCGGCACGACTTGTACCGCTATTAGGGGGACTGACGTTTACCGCCCCCTAGGCCCGCCCATGCGATGTATCAGTACGAACAGACCGGACTGTACGGAGACTGTCACATTCAGACTCAGTAGGAGTACAGATGGGTTTCACCTCGTCAGCCTTTCTTGTCGACATCTACCTGGGGACCGTTACGCACAGCTAGTGCCGCTTGCGGTCTGTGGTTAAACCACTGCCAGCGTAAGTGTCGAGTCTTTAGAGTCCACACAGAGGGTATTCGCCTCTGGCAAAACAGAGTAGAGGTCGCATGGTTTTGCGACAGGGTTCGTTCTCACTCCGCGCACTTGTGCACGTTTGGAGTCCGGACAGATTTTACCAGCGGGGCTCTGTTTGAGCCGGATACTGGTATAGTATTTGGGGTTGCTTTTATCTCTCAGTATTCATTTTCCTCGGAACAAGAATGCAGGTGTGTATGCACAGTTCTTTTTGAGGAGGAGGAAGATGATTTTTCATTAGGGTTTCGGAACGGGTGCGTATGCACAGTTGACAGTTGTATTTTTCAAAACCCTAATGGATTTGTATTATATCATTTATAATATATAATAAAATGAAATTGTGTCATGGTTAGTTTTTGTTGACTTGTTGACCATGGTTGACTTGTTGACCATGGTTGAACATTTGACCATTATCATTACAAGAGAAAGATGCTCTTGATTCTTGCATTTTCATTTAATGCTTGTAATGATATTAGTCATTCTAAACTTTCGCATCAACTTTTCATTTTGATTATTATTATTTTGATAATTCATTTTCTTTTTGCATTATGGTTGCAAGAAAGGAAATGATAGCTCATTCTATCATTCTCACTCTCTCTCTTCACTTCATCTTCTTCTTCCTCTAGCCAAGAGAAACCTTCTCATGTGTTGAGATCTTCTCTTGAAAAACAAAAGCTACCCTTAGACACTCTCTACTCACTCTAGGATCAAGGTGTTTAGCAAGCCGGCGATTCTAGTTCACTCCAAGTACGAGAAAGAGCCCAAAGGTCGAGCCTTCGAGGTGGATCCATCTTCGACGGAAGAAGGCGACAAAGGAGAACCATCAACCTCTACAAAGTTTGAAGACGAAGGAGTTCAAGTCTAGGTATAACCATCTTCATCCGAGTAGCTAACTCTCTTTAGCATAGTTTGCTAGTTTTAGTTTAGACAACGATCCCGACCATAGTTTAGTCCATGTTGCCTCTTGCGATAAAAATTCGTTTTTTATACCGTTTCCGCCTCCCCGTAAGAACAGGGGGTCGCAATATGGACTTACAGTATATGCCATCCGCATTCGCCACTGGGTCCCGTTATCACCCGTTATGTTAGCTAACTAACGGCAGAGCGGGGACTGGACTAGCGCGGATGAAAAACATATACAACATCTACTAATATATATACCAATATATTATATTCGCTCAAGGCGTGAATAAAAAGCAACAACACAGAAATGTACAGCATCACAGAACAATACAGATATCTGGGATCCCCGGGTTTCATAGAGCCACTACTGAAAACCCGACGTTCCCCTGGTCGTGTGGATAGCCTGTGCAATGAAATCCTAGACCCCTACGGGCGCGGCAAGTTACCCGCCAAAACCTGAAGCGAGGCACCCCCCTTCAACACCGTGAATGGACCACCCAGCACTTCACGGAATCTGGCAACTTGGGCACCCCTCCTGGGTCAACCTGTACCCCCTACGAGTGCGGCGAATAGCCCGCCAATCCTAGAGTGAAGCCCCCTCCGTCTCAATGCCATGAGATGCGGGCTTGTTGCCCTCCAGAACCCGGCTATCCGTGCACCCCACCGCGGGGTAATCCTAGTACAGAAAGTAAAATATACATACAACGGGTACATCGACCGCAACCAGGTCGTGCCCCAAAAGAATAATACAAACAGGCAGTGACGGCAGTCCACAAGTCGGACGCTCGCCCCGCAATATCAATTGCACATAATACAACAAAACAGTACTAGCATTGCATCCAGGCTATCCCCCATGACCGATCCGCAACATCACAGCAAAAACACAGAACATCAACGTGAAAGTCACGTTCGCAAATCCGTCTAACCGGGCTATAGCAGTTAGACAGGATTTACCGATCAAGTGACATTCACGGTCGCAGATATAATGTAAATACTGTGAAATAATGTGTTTAAAATATCCGATCGATCATAAATTAACAAGTGGGCCCCAAAGCAATACTGTAGCACTCACTGGAAATCTGGGCCCAATATCAATATTCCAAAACCCCTAAAATTAGCCCAGAAGCCCACTGGAAAAAATTGATGCAGTGACGACACCAATATGCGGCGGAACCGCGGCCCAAGGGGGGTTTGGCCGCGGTTCCGCACTTCAATGGTCGACTGACTGTGTCGAATTTTTCCAGTAGTCTTAGAATTTCCAGTACATTAGTTTTCTACAACCTGAAAAATTTTTGGACTTCAAAAAATTTCGACAGAAAACTGATGTAAGGAAAAACGCGGGTTTTTGGAATTTTGGTCGATCGGAAATGCAAACACATCAAACAATGCTAGAAGAAGTTAATGGCGAGGCTCTGATACTACTGTAAGTGCACGGCGGCGCCCCGGTCGTCAATCCGACGGCCAAATGCGGAAACGGTGATAAACTTTAATTTTGCGAACTTAGCAAACCGGCACCACCGCGCACTAAACCCCGGATCGGGCCATTAAACTTGTCCTAGCTAACTAACAAGATAGGGAAGAGATATACCGAGTGATCCGAGTCCTCCGGTCTTCTCGTCGTCGTCCCGATCTCCCACGGAAACTCCGGTCGTCGCATCCTTGCCGGAAGGGCACCACACCGTCTGCATCTTTTACGGGCTCCCACCTCAATACCGAGGCAACTCGGGCATGAAGCTGGCAAGTCGACATGCCCAAGATTTGCTGTAGAATGTAGTGTAGATCATGCTAGTCTCATTTGGGATTTGTAGTTGCCTTGATGGAGGAATGGAATTTTCAAGTGGAGCTAGAATGTGTGTAGCAAGGAAAAATGAGATGAACCAAATTATCCTCATCAAAATGACACCCTCTCATTTTTCTCCCCCCCCCCCTCTCCAAAAAATGTGGCCGGCCTCATATTAGAATGGTGGAGGGAATCAAATTGCAAAACCAAGAAGGGAGGTGAGTGTAGAATAAAGAGAATGGTGACCATATCCAAAAACATCATCATAACAAACTTACATCCAAACCTTAACCTTTCAAATCTCATTTAATGCAAGTGATGGATGAAAGATGCTAAACATATCATAATGAATATAAAAGCAAGATACCCCCTCCACAAAATGTTATTTGCACAATTGCAAATAACCCCCTCCATCGGAAAAGTCCGGCCGGGAAAGAACAAAGGAAAACCGGCCGGAACGGAATGCAAACTGGCAACTCCAGAAAACTGGTCCCGTAATAAATTACAGGAAAACCCCGATACTGTGCATACACACCCGCATCTGTATTCCGTCCGGATACAAATGCAACGAGACAAAATCTCCACTGTACTAAACTAGGATCCGGCTTAAACCAAAGCCGGCTAGTAATATCCGTTCGATCCTGATCCGTGCAATACCGCACGTATCTGATCGAACCCTGCCATATAACTATACGGCCTCTAGTACTAACCGTCCGATCCTGATCCGTGAAATACCGCACGTATCTGATCGGACCCTGCCATATCTCCATACGGCATCTACAGCGTTTCGCCCGAAAGCTTGAGTAACTGAATGTGTGGTGGACTCTAAAGACTCGTCAATACTATGGCTGTGGATTTAACCACTAGCACGTCAGAGGTATAAGCCAATACGTAACGGGCCACCAGCTATTGACCAAAAGGGACGTCGATGAGCGAACTCATCCTGACACCCTACTGAGCCCGTCAGTGACAATATCCGTACAGTCCGGTCCGTTCGTCTATGAGCATCACATGTCGGGCCTAGGGGGTGGGTAAAAGTCAGACCCCCAAAAGCGGTACAAGTCGTGTCGGAGTGTAGCCCAGAACACCCTGAGATACTACTGGAATACCTACCAGTAAATCTCCTGCCTTGGCCAAGGACTTCGTGTAATGGCTCTCCTAGACACAGCGCGACCTCACCCCCAATACCGGGAGAGACGAACCCCCAAAGATCCGCTCACTGCCTCCATGTGGCTCGGGACTGTACCCAACTAAAACCTGTTTGCACGACTCCTTTGAGCCGTGGTAGGGTAGTAATCAAAGCACAGTGGGAACTCACACGAGACAAATGACGATCCCCAGGTCGATGAACTAACCTGTACACATGTCACCAGGGAACTGCTATCTGACGTAAGGTATAAGACCAACTAGCATGTTCCCGGCGAGTACTGTCCGGTGTACTCATAACCCAATGAGCACCTGTATACATCTTAGGTGAACCAACTGACACCAGTGGCTTGTGAGACCGGCCACCGCCCCTCGTCGGGGTCTCGACGGTATACACTAGTCTACTCTGGAGAATCGATGCCCTGTCTCGAAACTCCCACGACTAGGGACCATTTAAGGATGTGCTTATAGACCCCAGCTCCCACTTATATGATCGCCCTCATACTGCTGGTAGTCAAGCAAGAATCCTAGGGGCTCTATCAACGTGTAATAGCGACCTGAAAGGTCACCTGAAACAGTACACGATGATAAAGGTAAACCAGATAGCATACTATCATCTCGAGTAAGACTGTCCTACCGGGATAGGTCCTCCCTCAATCATTTTAATCACGTGCCTGTGATCCAATAATTGACTCTGAGGGCACTATCTCCAACAGTTCTAAACTTGTTTTAGAAGTGCACGTGTATATGACTCTACCAGAGGGTTGTTGTAGTCAGTGGGAGCAGCGGAAGTATAGTAGGAAAGTAGCTTATGTCTATTTATAGACTAAAGCAGGTATAGCGGAAATAAATCATCTAATTTTGATGTGACAGTCATAGGCTTTGACCTCATCAGAATAGGAGATGGATCTGGTAAGAAGGTAGTAGAGAATGATGTCCAAGCATTGGGATGGCATGCACTTGATAGGAAAGGACATTCCTATACTACGATCGGTTATATTGTGGTTGTCACAAAGTTGTTTTCTCCACACAGGATATGGATATGATATCAGGTTTTCTGGTTACTAGGTCTATGGTTTTAGATCTAGATTTGGGAAGTATCCTAACCTGGGTACTTTGACATTAAATGGACGACTCTTGGCATGGTGGTACCTGCAGGTGATGGAGTCAACCTCTCTAAAGGTGTCTTACAGACTAAAGGGGAGAGGGATCTACATGATTAACATATCATTGGCTAGGCTAATTGAGTTAGTCATGAAATGCCAAGTACCACACCAAATGTTGTTTTTCCACTAGCTGCAATAAACATATCCAATCCTGGAGAAACATTGGGAAGCAGTTATTGAACATAAGTGAATGTTCTAGGGAAATGATTACGGCAGCTTCCTTCAGGCGACGGTTATCATTTCAGGCTTCCAAGGTGACCTGGATAACAGAGTGACTGTCAGAGTTATAGTTTTCCCTCTTTTGAGGGACAGTATGTTGGACAGGTGGTCCAAGCGGATACTAAGGAAAGGCATGGCGCAGGATACTAATTCTACTCTATAGACGATACAGTCTAAGAAGTTTGCTGGATTTGGAGTTCATTTGTGAACTGGGTCCCATCAGATATCCAGACAAATTCTAAGACAAGTATTGCTCATTTCGGGAGGTGGTTTTCTCCACGAAGTTGAGATATAGAGAGATATAGAAAGAAACATTGGAGCGGATCCACTCACTGAGGCTATTTCTCGAACGCAATCATTTTCGCAAACGGGCTTTGCGAAACTGATTAGTAAAGAAGTTGGGTGTTCGGTATCACACAGGCTGTGAGTATGCGACATCGCAATAATTGTCCTTAAGTGCAAGTGGGAGATTGTTGGATATAGTGCCTTCAAGGAAATTATCATAGTCGCGGACAGATGATTATGATGATTGAGGCAGGACCTATACCGATAAAACAGTCTTACTCAAGATGATAGTATGCTATCTGGTTTGTCTTTATCATCATGTACGCGTTGATAGAGGCCTTAGGATTCTTGCTTGACTGCCAGCAGTATGATGGCGATCATATTTGTGGGAGCTGGGGTCTGTAAGCATATCCTTAAATGTCCCTAGCCGTAGGAGTATCGAGACCGGGCATCGATACTCCAGTGTAGACTAGTGTATACTGATCGAGACCCCGACGAAGGGCAGTGGCCAGGTCTCACAAGCCATTGGTGTTAGTTTGTTCAACTAAGATAGTATACAGGTGCTCATTGGGTTATGAGTACACTGGACGGACTCCCCGGGAACCTGCTAGTTGGTATTATACCTATTGTCTGATAGTAGTTCCCAGGTGACATGTGTACAGGTTAGTCTGTCGACCTGAGATCGTCATTTGTCTCGTGTGAGTTCCCACAGTGCTTTGATTACTACCCTACCACGGCTCAAAGAAGTCGTGCAAACAGGTTTTAGTTGGGTACAGTCCCGAGCCATATAGAGGCAGTGATCGGATCGTCGGGGATTTGTCTCTCCTGGTATTGGGGGTTGATGTCGCGTTGTGTACGGATGGCGATCACCATAAATTCGTGGTCACGGTGGACGAGAATTATCGATCCAGGTTCGATAGTTTCTCAGGTGGTGATGGGTTTCATAACAACACTAAATATCACGTTGTTGGGGGTCTGACTTTATCCACCCCCTAGACTCGATATGCGATACTCTTAGACGAACAGACCGGACTGTGCGGATATTATCACTGATAGGCTCAGTAGGGGTTAAGGATGAGTTTGCTCGTCGGCCTCCCTTTCGCTCAATACCTGGGTAGCCGTTACGTAAAGCTAGTGCTGCTGACATGCTTGTGGTTAAACCCACTGCCAGCATATTGACGAGTCTTTAGAGTCCCACACAGAGGGTTTTCACGGTTCAGGCGATATGGTGTATATGAGGTATGTTGATACATACAGATGTTCGATTAAATATGTGCACTTACTGCGCAGACTTTAATTAGACGGTTGATAATACTAGAGGCTTACGATTAAGCCAGTTTATTAAATCTGTTAGTTATATGTATGCCCTAGAGGCCATTACTATACATACGATGTATATTGTAGTGGATGCTTGGACATATATAGGGAGGACTTTCTTGCTCGACATGATAGTATGCTATCTGGTTTTACTTTATCTTAACTTGTACTCTGATTGTCTCTATGTTACATGTTGATAAAGCCCTTAGGATATGTACTCGACTACTGGGACTATGATGAGATCATACTAGTGGGGCCACGGTAGTCGACGAGTACATCCTATAACTTTTCCTAGTTGAGGGTGTATCGAGACAGGGCATCAATGCACCAGAGTAGACTAGCGTATACGCATCATGACCCATATGATGGGCGATGGATGATCCCATATCCATCGGTGTTTGACATCAAGGATGGTGTACGGGTGCTCAGTAGGGACTGGGTACACTGGACGGACTCGCCGAGAACTCCCAGATGGTATTATACCATACGTCAGATGGCAGTTCTCCGGTGACACTGGTACAGAGTAGTCTGTTGACCCGAGATCGTCATAGAGTCTTGTGTGATTCCCACTGTGCTTTGATTTCCATCATACCACGTCCAAGAGGGCGTGCAAAAAGGTGGCTTTTGGGTACAGTCCCGAATCATATGGAGGCAATGAGCGATAGGAGGGGATTCGTCTCTCCCGGTATAGGGAGTTGATGTTGTGCCGTGTTCGATTGGCTATAACCGGAAATTCCTGGCCAGGGTTGCTGAGATTTACTGGTAAGTGTTATCAGTAGTTTCTCGAACTGTTATAGACCTCATATCGACACGACTTATCGAGCTACTGGGGTCTGACGTTTACCACCCCTAGGCGAGATATGCAACATATCAGACGACGAGACCGGACTGTACGGGAGTGTTACTGTTTGGATTCGCAGGAGAATGTACAGGCTTGCTTGTGTTCTTCTGAGCGCTCAATACCTGTGTAGCTGTTACGTTTAGCTGACCGCTTGCAGCTTGTGGGTGTTTGATATGATCATCACCTACTGCCGGCGTATTGACGATTCTTTAGAGTCCTACACAGAGGTTTCTTGACTCAGGAAAAACGGAGTAGGAGCACATATGTGATATGTGCGGGACCGAGGATAATGCGATATGTGATACCGTATTATATTCTCGCGATATTTGATATCAGCCGGGTCATCGGATCAAGTGTTGATTCGATGAATCGGTACGGATAAATATTAGTCGGTTATATGCGATATAGCCGGATTGTCGGATCAAGAGTTGATTCGATAATTTAATGTATAATAATATATATGATATATTAAATTACATTAACTAATATTTGCTCACTAAAAGATTCTTTTTCTCACTCGGGTAATACATTGATATATATGCGATATATGTTAAATGTATTATTTTATTTTGTTACGATAAATATTATATATGTGATATATAATATTGTAACATGATATGATAACTAATGCAACTTGTTTAGTGGAGTTTAAACATGATTAGGGTTTGGATTAGGGTTAAGCTTTCTAGATGTTTCTAGAAGCTTTTCTTTTTGTCATGATAAAGATATTTGTAAGTGACTCATGCTTTAACCCAACCCAAACCCTAACCCTACTGAATTCTATACAATGGTTAAGTCAACCATGGTTACATTATTCTTCATATCATTTCATTTTCTATTCATCACAAAACGATTCTAATATTGTTCATCATCTTCTTCCTTCTTCTTCTTTGCTTGAAATGGTTTCTTGCTTTGATTTTTGTGATGGATAAATATGAGAAAAAGATAAATAAAGAGAGCAAAAATCCTACTTCATCATCCTCATCTTCCCTTGCCATTTAGATGAGGGTGTTCACATCATTTCATGAGTGTTAGCTTGTGTTAAAGAAACTTCAAGGTAGATCATCTTAGTATTGAAGATCGGAAGCAAAGGTTGCATCTTTCTCTTCGTGGAACCTCTCGAGTGTCCGGATCCCGATGATCGCAGCGAAGGGACCACAACACGGAGCATATGAAGTGAAGGACCGGATCTACAAAGGTTGTAATCCCTCTCACTTAGTGTTAAAATGTTTAGCATGTTAGTTTTCGCCTAATCTCTAGTTTAAAGTTCCGTATTCGGGTTGTTCGGCACGGCTAAATTTTTAATCGGGCATGGTTGATGCCTCGTAGACCCTTGTGCGCGTGCCTAGAAACCCTACAGTGGTATTAGAGCTAAGCTAGAGCTTTAGGCGAAGTCTAGATGAAGTTTAAAGTCCGATTGAACCAGAAACCCCGACTCCAAAATGCTCTCTGGAAATTTTCTGAAAATTTGGATTTTTGTCAATTAAAAATGCTTAAAAAATTCAGCAGGGAATTCTAAGAATTACGGTGCAAACTTTTGTTGATGAACAGTAAGAAGCGCGGTGGAACCGCGGCAGAAGCATGCCTTCTGCGGCGGTTCCGCGGCTAAATGATGACGTCACCCATTCAATTTTGCACAGTAACTTCTTTTATTCAGTGCTGAGTTCTCTGGGAATTTTTAATATTTATTCTACAGTTGAGTTTTCTGGGGTTGTTTTGGGGATTCGATGTTTCGATCGGAGTATTAGATTTTGTCTATGTGGCTTTCCGGATAAATTTTAGAAACTGTTAAAAAGTTCGAACGGATATCAATAACTCACTTTTTCCCCTGTCGGAAAAATTTTCAAAAGTTGGATTTTTTCTCGTGTTTAAGAATGTTCTAAGTCATGCAAGTAACTCGGTGGACCCTCTAGAAGACAATAAACCATAACTCGATTATGTGACCGTCTTGAACTGCCCTTTGAATCTTAGGGTTTGGGGCAGTACGGCGTGCCACATGTGAGGCGTTGGCTTGACCCTTCTACGGCTGGACCATTGGTACTGTGGCATGTGATGAATGTTTTTTTAAACTGATTTCAAGTGTTGAGATATATTGGGGAAATCTTGGGTGCTTGATGATTCGATCGGAAAGTTTAACTTTTTCTATTTATCTGGAATGTGATACAATATTTGGAATCCACAGGTAGTTATGAGATAACTAATTTGAATATTATAAACATAGTAGTTTAGTCTCAGATGATCGGTTGCCACGGAATTTTGATGTGATCAAAAGTCCGTCGCAATCACGTAGCGTACGCGGATACTCGCCGGGTAAACTTAATAGACAGCCTCACTCCATAGCCCCGACCAAGTGACTGTAGGAGAACCCCGTCGCCGAAAGCATCCGTTCGGGTGCTCCCGGTAGCGGTGTTCCGCCTTGGTGCACTTCGTCGACGGTATCAGGGGTGCAGCCGTCTACTAATGTTTGCGACGAGCATTCGATCAGGACGTCGGGAATCTTGTTGAATTTCCCGACTTGATATTGAAAAGAGTTTTCGATAATGAGACTAAAATGCGGGGTTTATAATTGTTAGACATGCGATGTCTAAGGAATTCATTTGGTTAGGCATACGATTTCTAAGGAGGTTGCGGATTCCATCTGTTGTAGTTTTACACTTTCTTTTCTGTGACCGTAAGCGTAGTATGTGGTGTATCGCCGGCTTCGTTGCTATACATCAACGACAATCGGGATACGCATACTTGTTTACGTTGAGGATATGAGATATTATGTGTTGCTGTGATATGTTATATTGGATCGTCGCGTTTTGAATAGCCGGGGGTTTTATGTGAGATGAGAGTTTTTTCTTTTACATTCATGTAAAATTCATTTGTATGTAATATTCTTTTATTGGGGCACTTCCAGGTAGCGGAAGATGTCACCGTTGTATATTATTTACTTTTCCGCATTAGGTAGACCCAAGGCGGGGAGCACAAGTAACCGGGTTCTAGGGTCCAGTGGGAGACCATCTCGAGGAGTCGAGACCGGGTCTCCTAACCCTAGAATTGGCAGTGTTACTTGCCGCTCTCGTAGGGGTCTAGGGATGTGGGTTTGGCTATTCATCGCGACCGTGGAATCCGTGTTTTATACAAGCTCGTATCAAAAACACGGACGTCCTAGTATATCCAATATTTCATATATGTTCTTCTGCTGCAATGTTCTGTGATGAGATCATATTACTGCCTGAGACGAATGTTTATATTTTATATATATGAGATATATGTTATATTGCAGATTTCGTTTCAAAAAGAGATGCTTGCGAAGCATAATTAAAATGGGGCTTCATTAATGAGATTAATGAAATAAAAGAAACCTAAGATGTTGTAGAAACTTGTTTATAAAAAACTGGTAGCTCTAGTTCTTGCTTTGCATTGCGGTGTTCCTTGTCGAACATCTTGCACCTTATTCGATAGGGAAAGGACCGAGATCCCTTCACCGGGAGTGACTCCTTTAGCAATAACTGGCAGATGCTACAAACTCGGTTTGTCTTTTGATTGCTTCTATAGTTTCTGCTTTGCATAGTGATATTTGTGAAATATCCTGCACCTTATTCGATGAGGAAAGGGCCGACGATCCCTTCACCGGGAGTGACCCCTTTAGCAAAACTAGAAAAGCCTAAAAAACACTCCATTTAAAATCACTCGATTCTATAACGATATCAAGTTCATTACGCAAAGGGTTTTCTTAAAAACCTTGTGTAGCCCTCCGTCTTTTCAGATAAGTACTAGTTAGTATTCGTGCTGCGGTAGTTTGGCCTTCGTCAAGGCGTAGTGTACGGTAGCTAACTAATGCTTATCTGCTTGCATACGATGCGATTGGATTAGGGTATTCGTACGGTGTAGTTTGGCCTTCGTCAAGGGTCGTGCGGGTGGGTTTAATTCAATCAAGAAATGAACGGGTTGAACTTGACTAGCGGACTATGGGTAGTTTGGCCTTCGTCAAGGTCATAGGACGCTAGGGGTAAAATATTATTGGGAATTTCAAGTGTTGAAATTTGCAATGAGATTGCATACCTTCTATGAGATAGTTGGATCCCGATACCCGCTGCGAGTAAGAGTTACTCCTGGGAGAGTTTTACACATTACAATTAGCCGATCAAGTAGGTGTCTAGAAAGGTGTTAACGGGGTTACGCCTCTGGGAAAACGAGATTTACTTTAATTAGGTCCGTGCGAAAGCACGGGGGACCTCCCTCAAAGTACCGACACTGGCTTGGCTGAAAGATTGGCGAACTTGTAGCGTGTAATTAATCCCGGCTAGTCTTTCCTTTTAGGGTTTGAAGGAAGATTTGACTAAAACAATGGGAGACATCCTGATTAGATATATTAGATAACCAATCTAATCTTGCAAGAGCATACGCTGAGTGTTTTCTTCTCTCTCTCCAGGTAGCGACCATATCACGCCTTAATCAAGATAATAAAACGGATATATTGACCGAACCCGCTTGTTATACTGAGCTGGGGAACGTTGGTCCCGCTCCAACTTATAATTGTTATAAGACAGAGCAGGAAATTGGGGAATACCAGATTTCCCGAGCCGCCCAAACGAAGAAAGTGCATGCTGATGCATCATCTTCGGGTGCGTTAATTACACAGAACTGTTTCTCAGTATCCTTTACGTCCTGGGTATGTGATACCGGATCAGGATCCCGCATATGTAATCTGTTACATGGGCTACAGATAGGTAAAGAACTGAGAAAGGGTGATAAGTTTCATGAGGCAGAAACGGTGCAAGTGTTGCAGCCAAGTCTGTTGGTCACTGTCACCCTGTATTACCGGAATACATTGATTCTGAACAAATGTTATTAGATACCGAACCTAATATACAAAATCATATCAGTCTCTTTATTAGTAAAGAAAGGATATAATTTTGTATTGTTGGATAATGTTTTGAACATTTCCTATATCAAGAGTTGATCGGTTCAGGCACGTTATCTAAAAGCATTGACGTTCTAAATCAAACTACGGTTCTTAGTATAAGGAACATACACAAGAGGAATAGTTCAGAAATGAATGAATCCTTCTTGAGGCATTGTAGACTAGGTCATATCAATGCGACCCGACTGGCTGAAGTTACATTTAGATGCATATTTAAATTAGTTTGAATTTACATCTTATGAAACTTGCCAGTCATGTCACAAAGATAAGATGACCACAGCTCTGTTTGTTGGAAACAGAGAAAGAGTTAGTGAACTTTTGGGATAGATACATGCCGATGTATGAAAGTCTCCAGTCTACACATGCCAAGACCGGTTCATTTTACTTCATTACGTTCTCTGATAATCTCTCAAGATTCAGACATGTGTTCCTGTTGAAACATAAGTCCGAAGCTTTTGAGATATTCACAGAATATAAGTTAGAAGTAGAGAACCAAAATACGGGTATAAGTATTATGTCCTTTGATGAGATCAAGGAGGAGAATACTTGAGCATGGAATTCCTGGACTATTCTAAAGGAGAATGAGATTCTCTCTCAGCATTACTCCTTCGTATACACCACAGCACGTCGGTGTATCGGGGCGGAGCAATGGCACCCTATATGATATGGTGTGCTCTATGATGAGTACTACTGAGTTTCCTATTTCCTTTAGGGAGTTATACACTTGTGAAGTTGCATACCTATTGAATAGGGTTCAAATCAAATCAGTTGCCTACCACTCCATATATGATATGGAAAGGGAAGAGCCCATATCTTAAGTTTGTTAAGATTTGGGGTTGTCCGGCCTATGTCTAAAAGCAAAATCCGGACAAGCTCTAAGCAAGGTCTGTTATGTAGAACTGGAAATGTTCCAGCTATGCAAACTACAGCAGATGATTTGATAGAACCAAAGGATTCAATAGTTTCCAACGAACCTCAGCCTCTCCGCCGATCTAGTAGGGATCCTCACCTACCTGAGAGATACTTCGGTTTCTCTATGACAGTGGGAGCGAGGATTGCATCATGAGATGATGACCCAACTAGTTTCGAGCTGGCCATCAGGAGTGAGACTCTGTAAGAATGGCTGGGTGCTTATCGATCTGAGATGGAATCCTTATACACCAACAAAGTATGGACTTTGGTTGCTTTATCTGAAGGGTTAAATCCCCATCAGGAGCAAGTATATCTTGAGAAGATTACTTGGTGTACATGGAAAAGTTGAGACTTTCAAAGCTAGACTTGTTAAAGGTTTGCATCATAGACCGGGCATGGATTATGTTGAAACCTTTTCTAAGGATCTATGCTTAAGTCCATCCAGATCCTACTTGCCACGGCTACATACCATGACTACGATATCTGGTGGTTGGGTGTCATGACTGCTTTTCTAAATGATATTTTAGAAGAGAACGTCTATAAGTACACAGCCAGAGGGCTTCGTAGACAGTGGGAACAGCGGAAACGTGTGCAAGATGTTTTATATGATAAAACAGGCATCGCGGAGTTGGAACATCTATTTTGATGTGGTTGTCAAAGAGTTTGACTTCATCAAAATAGTAGATGAACCTTGTATATACGAAAAGGTAGTAGAAAGTATGGTGGTGATCCTCGTAGAGTACGTGGATGACATACTCTTGATAGGGAAGGAGTTTCCTATGCTACGCTCGGTCAATCTCCGCTTATCACAAGGATTCTCCATATAGGATCAATGTGATACCTCCTAAATCCTGGGTTTTGGATCTATGAGATAGATCTAATTGGATGTTAGGACACTCACTAGTTGTAGTGAGATGGTATCAATCGATCCTGGGGAGAATCACTGGAAAGGTTCCAGGGTGATAAGGACGACTGAATGTCAGTCGCAGGCATTGTTTTTACCCTCAGAGGAGGGACGGTATGTTGGAAGTGTTCCAAGCTAGATACCGTGACATACTAGACGATTAAAGGCAAGATACATCGTTACCAAGGATGCTACCAAAGAGGCAGTCTGGATATATATAAGTTCATAAGATGAACTTCGTTCCTACCATTGTGTGACAATGGAGTTGTGGCTTTAGCCAAGGAACTTCCGTCCCATCAGAAATCCAGATATAATTCTTAGGCAGTATCACCTGATCATGGAGATGGTTGATCTCCAGGGAGATCGAGGTTAGGAGATCAGACAAAGAGGACAACAGCGCGGATCCACTCACAAAGGCCTTTTTCCCAGTAGAGACATTTATGGGATGGTTGAGTATGAGATACTTCAACCGCAGCTAATTGTTGGGTATGCGATACCATAACAGATGGCCCTAGTGCAAGTGGGAGATTGTTAGTTATATGTATGCCCTAGAGGCCATTACTGTACATACGATGTATATTGTAGTGGATGCTTGGACATATATAGGGAGGACTTTCTTGCTCGACATGATAGTATGCTATCTGGTTGTACTTTATCTTAACTTGTACTCTGATTGTCTCTATGTTACATGTTGATAAAGCCCTTAGGATATGTACTCGACTACTGGGACTATGATGAGATCATACTAGTGGGGCCACGGTAGTCGACGAGTACATCCTATAACTGTTCCTAGTCGAGGGTGTATCGAGACAGGGCATCAATGCACCAGAGTAGACTAGCGTATACGCATCTTGAACCATATGATGGGCGATGGATGATCCCATATCCATCGGTGTTTGACATCAAGGATGGTGTACGGGTGCTCAGTCGGGACTGGGTACACTGGACGGACTCGCCGAGAACTCCCAGATGGTATTATACCATACGTCAGATGGCAGTTCTCCGGTGACACTGGTACAGAGTAGTCTGTTGACCCGAGATCGTCATAGAGTCTTGTGTGATTCCCACTGTGCTTTGATTTCCATCATACCACGTCCAAGAGGGCGTGCAAAAAGGTGGCTTTTGGGTACAGTCTCGAAACATATGGAGGCAATGAGCGATAGGAGGGGATTCGTCTCTCCCGGTATAGGGAGTTGATGTTGTGCTGTGTTCGATTGGCTATAACCGGAAATCCCTGGCCAGGGTTGCTGAGATTTACTGGTAAGTGTTATCAGTAGTTTCTCGAACTGTTATAGACCTCATATCGACACGACTTATCGAGCTACTGGGGTCTGACGTTTACCACCCCTAGGCGAGATATGCAACATATCAGACGACGAGACCGGACTGTACGAGAGTGTTACTGTTTGGATTCGCAGGAGAATGTACAGGCTTGCTTGTTGATCTTCTGAGCGCTCAATACCTGGGTAGCTGTTACGTTTAGCAGACCGCTTGCAGCTTGTGGGTGTTTGATATGATCATCACCTACTGCCGGCGTATTGACGATTCTTTAGAGTTCTACACAGAGGTTTCTTGACTCAGGAAAAATGGAGTAGGAGCACATATGTGATATGTGCGGGACCGAGGATAATGCGATATGTGATACCGTATTATATTCTCGCGATATTTGATATCAGCCGGGTCATCGGATCAAGTGTTGATTCGATGAATCGGTACGGATAAATATTAGTCGGTTATATGCGATATAGCCGGATTGTCGGATCAAGTGTTGATTCGATAATTTAATGTATAATAATATATATGATATATTAAATTACATTAACTAATATTTGCTCACTAAAAGATTCTTTTTCTCACTCGGGTAATACATTGATATATATGCGATATATGTTAAATGTATTATCTTATTTTGTTACGATAAATATTATATATGTGATATATAATATTGTAACATGATATGATAACTAATGCAACTTGTTTAGTGGAGTTTAAACATGATTAGGGTTTGGATTAGGGTTAAGCTTTCTAGATGTTTCTAGAAGCTTTTCTTTTTGTCATGATATAGATATTTGTAAGTGACTCATGCTTTAACCCAACCCAAACCCTAACCCTAGTCAATTCTCTACAATGGTTAAGTCAACCATGGTTACATTATTCTTCATATCATTTCATTTTCTATTCATCACAAAACGATTCTAATATTGTTCATCATCTTCTTCCTTCTTCTTCTTTGCTTGAAATGGTTTCTTGCTTTGATTTTTGTGATGGATAAATATGAGAAAAAGATAAATAAAGAGAGCAAAAATCCTACTTCATCATCCTGATCTTCCCTTGCCATTTAGATGAGGGTGTTCACATCATTTCATGAGTGTTAGCTTGTGTTAAAGAAACTTCAAGGTAGATCATAAAGATCGGAAGCAAAGGTTGCATCTTTCTCTTCGTGGAACCTCTCGAGAGTCCGGATCCGGATGATCGCAGCGAAGGGACCACAACACGGAGCATATGAAGTGAAGGACCGGATCTACAAAGGTTGTAATCCCTCTCACTTAGTGTTAAAATGTTTAGCATGTTAGTTTTCGCCTAATCTCTAGTTTAAAGTTCCGTATTCGGGTTGTTCGGCACGGCTAAATTTTTAATCGGGCATGGTTGATGCCTCGTAGACCCTTGTGCGCGTGCCTAGCAACCCTACAAAATCAGGTTTTGATTTAATAATTTATATATGTATTTGTATATACGTATTCTAGTATTATTGTTCACTATTCGTTTTCTCTCTCGGCTATTCGTATTTTGGTATGAATACGCGTATATGTATTTTGTTGGGTTAGCCTAGTACCTCATGAAGGGTTTGGAAGCATCACATGAACCAAAGGTGGAGTCTTTAGGGTGCTAAGTTAACAAGCATCGAATCTTTCCTAGAAAAATTAGGGTTTCTAAATTTTTCACATCACCATATGAAAGAAAGGCTAGGGTTTTGAGAGTACAACCTTTGTAGTTCCCTACGCTAGACTCCTCGGCTACTTGGGGTTTGAAAAAGCTCCGCTTGAACTCCTCGAGGTCACTGATGATCTACCTGCAGTCCGCTTTGTCCAAGCTTGCAACTTTATCCGATCAAGTGAACGAAATGAAGCTAACACTCTAAACAAGTTGGCTAAACTTGTGTAGAATGATGTTGTGGTTCTTATTCTCACTTCAAAATCCAATCTTGATGAGTATATTGCTCACTACAAAAAACTAGAGAGCAAAATGAGAGAGGAAGAAGAAGATGATGGCAATTTGAGAAGAAGATAAGTTCAACTCTAAGAAAGAAAATAGAAAATATATCACTATATATTTTTATCTTTCATCTCAAACCATAGTTGAATCATTATTGTACTTGAGTTAAAAACTAAAAGGAAGAGTAAACCATGGTTAAATGGTGGGTGAGAAAGGTTAGGTCAAGAAGAGTGTAGAAACAATCCAAAACTAACCCTTTTCTTTTTCCTTTTGTTTTTAGCTTAAATACAATAATATTCCAAATAAAATACCCATGGTGTGAGTCTTATATTCCACCATTTTCTTTGTATAAGCAACCATAATTGATGATGTATGTATGTATGTATGTATGTATGCACATCCATATGTGCATGAATCTATAAAGAAACTATACATGCATGCATACTTCCATCATACTCAAGAAAGGATTTCAAGTGAGAAGCTAATGGTTAAATGATAAATCAACACTTGATTTATCAATCCGGCCATATCACATATGACCCCTACCAAAAGCAAGCCGCCCGATCAATATACGGTATCCTATACGTGCATTTTAATCGGGTCCATTCGCATATCACATACGCGCACCACAACGTTTCGCCTAGACTAGGAAACTCCTTTGTGGGACTCTGAGACTCGTCAATACGCCGGCAGTGGGTGATGACCATATCAAGCACCCCCAAGACTCAAGCAGTCAGCTAAACGTAACGGCCACCCGGGTATTGAACGATCAGAAGAGAACAAGTGAACCTGCTACAACTCCTGTCGAGCCAACCGGCAACACTTCCCGTACAGTTCGGTCTCCTCGTCTGAGATGTCGCATATCAAGTCTAGGGGTGGTAAACGTCAGACCCCAATAACCAATAAGTCGTGCCGATGTGAGGCTCATAACGGGTCGAGAAACTACTGGTAACATTTACCGGTAAATCTCTAATCAGCCCTGGCCAGGGACTTCCCTGTTACGGCCAATCGAGCATAGCACAACATCAACCCCCAATACCGGGAGAGACGAAACTCCTCCTATCGCTCATTGCCTCCATGTGACTCGGGATTATACCCAAAAACCACCGTTTTGCACGCCCTCATCGACGTGGTAAGGTGGAAATCAAAGCACAGAGGGAATCATACAAGACTCTATGACGATATCGGGTCTACAGACTAACCTGCACAAGTGTCACCTGAGAACTGCCATCTGACGTGGGGTATAATACCAACTGGGAGTTCTCGGCGAGTCCGTCCAGTGTACCCAGTCTCCACTGAGCACCCGTATAGCATCTCTGATGTCAAACACCAATGGATATGGGATCATCCATCGCCCATCTCATGGGTCGAGAAGCGTATACGCTAGTCTACACTGGTATATCGATGCCCCGTCTCGATACACCTATGACTAGGGACCTTGAAGGATGTACTTATGGACTACCATGTCCCCACTAGTATGATCTGCATCATAGTCCAGGTAGTCAAGTACACATCCTAAGGGCTTTACCAACATGTAACTATAAGACAGTTTAAAGAGACTAGTATACATGTTAAGATAAAGAGCAACCAGATATCATACTATCATATCGAGCAAGAAAGTCATCTCTATATATGTCCAAGCATCCAATATAATATACATCATCTGTACAATACTGGCCTCTAGGGCATACATACAACTAACAATCTCCCACTTGCACTAGGGCCAGCTGCTGTAGTATCGCATACCGAGCATCCCGAAGAGTCTCTCAAACTGTATCTGGGGAATGGCCTTCGTGAGTGGATCCGCCGTGTTGTTCTTCGTGTCAACCCTCCTGACCTCGATCTCCCAGCGATCAACTATCTCCCGGATCAGGTGATACCGCCTCAGAATATGCCTGGATCGCTGATGGGACCTGGGTTCCTTGGCCAAAGCCACCGCTCCATTGTTATCGCAATACAAAGGTATTGGATGCTCAATGGATGGAACCACTCCAAGTTCAGTAATGAACTTCTTGATCCAGACAGCCTCTTTAGCAGTATCGTTGGCAGCGATGTATTCAGCCTCTATTGTCGAGTCTGCCACGGTTTCCTGCTTGGAACTCTTCCAGCTAACCGTCCCTCCGTAAAGGGTAAAGACAAATCCCGACTGCAACTTAGAGTCATCCTTATCACTTTGGAAGCTCGAATTGGTAAAGGTCTCTACTTGGAGTTCTCCGTTACCATACACCAAGAGCATCTCTTTAGTCCTTCATAAGTACTTAAGAATGCTCTTCACAGCTGTCCAGTGACTCTCTCAAGGATCAGCTTGATACCTGCTCACTACACTTAGTGGGTATGCTACATCGGGTCTGGTACATAGCATCGCGTACATGATAGAGCCTACAGCCGAAGCATAGGGTATCCCTTACATGTGAGCTCTCTCCAAATCAGTCTTGGGAGACATCTCTTTGGAGAGAGTGACTCCAGAGATCGTGGGTAAGTTCCCATGCTTGGATTCTTCCATACTAAACCTCTTTAGTATGGTGTCAATGTACCTGGATTGGGACAATCCCAATATCCGTTTGGATCTATCTCTATAGATCCTGATTCCCAATATGCAGGAGGCATCACCAAGATCTTTCATTGAGAACTTTGTGATAAGAAGAGCTTGACCGATTGCAGCATAGGAATGTCATTTCCTATCAAGAGTATGTCGTCCACGTACAATACGAGGAAGACAACCTTACTCTCTGCCACCTTCTTGTAGATACAAGGTTCATCTACGTTTTTGACGAAATCAAACTCTTTGATAACGACGTCAAAGCAGATGTTCCAACTCCGCGATGCTTGCTTTAATCCATAAATGGATTTAAGCAGCTTGCACACCTTCCCGCTGCTCCCACTATCTACGAAGCCCTCTGGCTGAGCCATGTACACGCACTCTTCTAAATCACCGTTTAGAAAGGCGGTCTTAACATCCATTTGCCAGATTTCGTAGTCATGATATGCAACGATGGCAAGCATGATCCGGATGGATTTAAGCATAGACACTGGAGAAAAGGTTTCGTCATAGTCCACACCTGGTCTTTGACGAAAACCCTTTGCAACAAGTCTAGCTTTGAAAGTCTCCACTTTCCCATCTACACCAAGTTTTTTCTTGAAGATCCACTTGCTCCTAATGGGTTTTACCCCTTCAGGAGCAACTTCCAAAGTCCATACTTTGTTGGTGTACATGGATTCCATCTCGGACCGCATAGTATCCAGCCATTTCACTGAGTCCCTACTCGTGATGGCCTGCTCGAAGCTAGTTGGGTCATCATCCTCCATGATGCAATCCCTGCTCCCACCATCCATAAGAAAACCGTAGTATCTCTCAGGTTGGCGAGGAACCCTACTAGGTCGGCGGAGTGGCTGGGGTTCATTGGGAATTACGGAATCTTGTGGTTCCACTAGATCTTTTGTTGCAGCTTTTGTAGCTGGAACCTCTTCCAGTTCTACCTCACGACCACTAATCTCTTTTTCAAGAAATTCCTTTTCTAAAAAGGTGGCATGCCGAGAAACAAACTATTTGTTCCTCAGGGTGGTAGAAGATATACCCTTGTGAATTCTTGGGATATCCTATAAATTTGCATAGAACAGACCGTGCCTCGAGTTTGTCCGGATTTTTTCGTTTGACATAGGCTGGACAACCTCATATCTTAACATAGTTAAGACATGGTTTCTTCCCTTTCCATATCTCATATGGAGTGGTAGGCACAGATTTGGTGGGGACCATATTCTGTTAGTTATATGTATGCCCTAGATGTAAGTCTACGTTAGCGCCCCGGCTGTCTACAGACGCCAAATGCGGAACAAAAAACTTTTAACTGGCGCTATCGTATACTTTAACCCGGATCTGCCATTATTGCTAAACTAACAAACTGTAAAGTGTGTAGAAAGGTTATACCGAACGATCCGAGTCCTTCGTTCTTTAACCATCATCCCACGCTCCGTTGTGGCTGCTCCGATCTCTTCGATCTCCGATCTGCTCGTCCAGGTGGCACCACGTCGACGATTCTTTAAACGGGCTCCCGCCTCTGACTCGAGGCAACTCGGTCGTCAAGTTTGCTAAAAGAGATGACCAAGATTGATGTAGAGAATGAGTAGAAGACTTTGTCTCGTTCCGTCCAAAGCTATGGACGAACGGTTAATGAAGTTGCCACTCGAATCGGGTGATGGAATGAAATGAGCTGTGAAATTCCATACACCCCAAAATCTATCATATCTTTTTAGCAAATGAAACATCAAGTGTGAGAGAGAGAGTGGGGGAAGGGGTCGGCCATATATATAGCAATGGGGGGTGAGTGTAGGAGAGGGGAGGTAACCTTAAGAGAAAATATCATGTGTGAACACAAACAAATATCTAGTGTGAACACAAACAAATATCTAGTGTGAACACACAGTGTGAACACAAAGAAAGCAACCAATGAAACAATAACACCTCACTACTTCTAGAACCTTCTAGAAGCATCCACACTCATCTCAAGAAAAGATAAACCCGTCTTTAACCGAATGTTAAAAGACGGCTGATAGAAAACTGGAAACTGGCAACTTCCAAAAGTGATCCTAAAACGACTTTCAGGATAACCCCGTAACTGTATAAATATACCCGCATTTATATTACGACCGAATACAAATGCAACTGAGACAAAGATATTATATCTACTCAATATAATACTCGGATCCGGCTTAAACCAAAGCCGACCAGTATCATCTGCCCGAAAACTGACACGTGCGTAAACGCACGTTCATTTTCCGAACCCTGCCATAAAACCATACGGCCTCTACAACGTTTCGCCCGAACTTGGGAAACTGTCTGTGGGGGACTCTAATGACTCGTCAGTACCCTGGCAGTGGGTTTAACCACAAACCGTCAGCGGCACTAGCTATGCGTAACGGCTGCCCAAGGACTGACCTCAAGGGAGGCCGATGAGCGAACTCACCCGGAAACCTTACTGAGCCTAACAGTGACAATGTATATACAGTCCGGTCCTTTCGTCTATGAGTATCGCATAACTGCCTAAGGGGCTAGTAACGTCAGACCCCCAATAGCAGTATAAGTCGTGTCGGAGTGTAGCCCAATAACACCCTGAGATACTACTGGAGTACCTACCAGTAAATCTCCTGCCACGGCCGTGGGCTTTGTGTAATGGCTCTCCTAGACACAGCACTATCTCGCCCCCAATACCGGGAGAGACGAATCCCCTGCCGATCCGCTCACGTGCCTCCATATGGCTCGGGACTGTACCTAAAAACTACCTGTTTGCACGACTCCTTTGAGCCGTGGTAGGGTAGAAATCAAAGCACAGTGGGAACTCACACGAGACAAATGACGACCTCAGGTCGATGAACTAACCTGTACACATGTCACCAGGGAACTGCTATCTGACGATATGTATAATACCAACTAGCAGGTTCCCGGCGAGTCCTGTCCAGTGTACTCATAACCCAATGAGCACCTGTATACATCTTAGGTGATCCAACTGACACCAGTGGCTTGTGAGACCGGCCACCGCCCTTCGTCGGGGTCTCGACTGTATACACTAGTCTACTCCGGAGTATCGATGCCCTGTCTCGAAACTCCCACGACTAGGGACCACAATTAAGGATATGCATATAAACTACCCAACTCTCACGTATATGATCGCCATCATACTGTTGGTAGTAAAGCAAGATCCTAAGGGCTCTATCAAAGTGTAATATGTAATCAGTCACCTGAACATGTACACGACTGATAAAGGCAAACCAGATAGCATACTATCATCTCGAGTAAGACTGTCCTTCCGGTATAGGTCCTACGCAATCATTGCAATCACGTACCTGCGATCCAATAATTGACTATGAGGGCACTATCTCCAACAATCTCCCACTTGCACTCAAGGCTAATTATTGCGATGTCGACTACTCACAGCTAGTGTGAAACCGAACATCCAACTCCTCTACTAATCAGTTTCACAAAGCCCGTTTGTAAAACTTTTGTGTTCGAAAAATAGCCTCAGTGAGTGGATCCGCCTAGATGTATCTTTCTATATCTCTCTAAATCCCAAGTTCGCGGAGAAAGCCATCTCCCGAATCGAGTAATACCTGTCTTAGAATATGTCTGGATATCTGATGGGACCTAGTTCATAAATGAACTCCAAATCCAAACTTCTTAGACTGTATCGATCACTGAACCTAATCAGTATCCGGCACCATGCCACCCACAGTATCCTCTTGGACCACCTGTCCATAATACTATCCCTTGTCAGAGGGAAAAACTATAACTCTGACAATCACTCTGTCAACCATGTCACCTTTGAAGCCTGGAATGATAATCGTCTCCCGAAGGAGGCCGCCGTTATCAAATCCTTAGAACATTTACTTATGTTCTAAAACTGCTTCCTTATGTTTCTCCAGGATTGGATTAATACAAACTTATTGCATCTAGTGCAAAAACAACATCTGGTGTGGTACTTAACATCTCATGATTGACTCAGTTGCCTAAGCAAGTGATCTGCCAATCATGCCCATCCCTCTCCACTTTAGTCTGTAAGACACCTTTAGAGAGGGTGACTCCATCACTTGCAGGTACACCACCATGCTAGGAGTCAACTATTCTAAAAACCATTTAGAATATCTGTCAAAGTACCCACATTGGGAAACTACCCAAATCTAGATCTAGAACCATAGATCCAGAAACCAGAATGTCAAATATTATATCCATATCTTGTCTGGAGAAACAACTGTGTGACGACCACAGTACAACCGATCGTAGTATAGGAATTTTACTTCCTACTCTGTGTATGTCATCCAAATACCATGACATCACACCCTACTACCTTCTTAACAGATCCATCCCCTATTCTGATGAAGTCAAACCTATGACTGTCACATCAAAATTAGATGATCTATCTCCGCTATAACCGCTCTAGTCTATAAATAGACATAAGCTACTTGCCCACTATGCTTCTGCTGCTCCCACTGACTACGACAATCCTCCTACCGGGTCTCATAGCCTGGAACAACAGTAGTGTCAAGTCTTGATAGATAAGAACCTCCCTGTCACCGTCCTTGAGGCTACCGGAGTACCTCTCGGGTGTCTGAGGTTACCCACCATATCTGCGGAGTGGCTATTGGAATGTCAAACCTGTTTGAACCTTTAGGTCCTATTAAATTTTCCGTAATCGTTTGCGGTTCTGGAATCACTTCCAGTTCTACCATACTCCCACTACTGTTTTCTGAAAAAGATCCATTTTTACTAAAACTGTGGCGAGTCAAGAACAATATCACTATTGATCTTCCAAATGGTAGAATATCAACCCTCGTCATAGCCAGGGTCAGCCCACAAACAGCCATTACAAAAACGTGCCCTGAGTTATCCAGAGTCTGGTTTTAAGCATAAGCTGGACAACTCCCCGTACCTTAACATCTTTTAAGGTATGAACCATTCTATATCCAATATAGAAACTTTGGCACTTATTTAATTGGAACCAGATTCAATCATGCAGCTGTCTCCAGTGCATATCAACTTAATGGAAAGAGGCTAATCAGCATTACTCAACTTAGGAATCCATCCAATTATGAGTAACCCGAAAGAGAAACAAGTTTCTCAAAACCATTACTATCATCTGAATACCAATCACAAGAATCTACATCTTCGATCTCTTTGAAGAATCCTGATACTTGTGACACCTGGTTCTCTACTTTATTCTTATACCCACAACTTCTCAAAACTTAGACCTTGTATTTCTACGAAACACTTGTCTAAATACTAGAGAAGTTATAAGTAAACAGAACATAGTACGAGGACCTACCCCTTTGTCCTGATGGACACTTGGACAACATACAATACTCTGTATAAGTCCGCTGAGTTGAGCAACTCAAAACCTGTGCGTCGTAGGTTGAAAACTGTACCCTGGTGATTTCCTCAAATATCACCAATTACAACGAATTCCGATATAATGAGGATGATCACCTAATTTCCAATAACGTACTCCCGCTCATCATCTGTAAAACCATACAGATATGAGAATGAAACCTGGTAAATACATACCCTTGGAGTAAGTATCTAATCGGGAAAACAGTTTTCTTTTAATAATGCACTGAAACATGAAAATGTTTCGTAGGGGTATCCTGGTATTCATAGCAATGCCTCTTCCATAATCCAATTCATGACTTTAACCGTATATTTTATTGCCATCTCTCCAAATCCCTTTATTTGTCTTTAGTCGTTACCTTCTGTACACCATCGTTAGGCTAAATGGTTTTCTTCCTTCCCTACCGTTCGGCACCAGCCTATGGTTTGGAAGAAGACTATCAAGTAAGCATAATAGGTGTACCCTCCTAAACCAAGGAGTACTCATATCTTGAGAGAAGGTGATGATAAAAGACAACTGAATAATTCCTTATTCCTTTAAAAGTGAAATAGGAGTGGCGATGAAGTATGCGGTTTTGGTCGTGAATGATATCAGTCGCAATTTACTTTGCCCTCTTTCTAATCCCTTTATTTTGTCTTTAGTTATTGCCTTCTGCACACCCAATTAGGCTAATTGGTTTTCTTCATTCCCTACCTTTCGGCACCAGCCTATGGTTTGGAATAAGACTATCCAATAAGCGTAATAGGTGTACTCTCCTAAACCAAGGAGCCCTCGCAACCTGAGAGAAGGTGATAATAAAAGATAACTGAATAAACCAATTCTATTTCTCCTGAACCTGGATCCATCCTCAAAGAAGTCCCTTCGAGTTCGTATATAACCATACGATGGATCTATCCAATGGAAGTGGATGTCCGTAGTAAAACGGGTGTTCTGAGAAATGCAAAGGGTAAAAGAAGGAGTGGCAATGACTTATGCAACATAGACAATCCAAAAGCTAGTATTTTAAGAAAGTTCGGTCAACTTGGTCACTGAGTCATAGTCTAGGGTCGGTCAAAGGTCGCTGCCAAAGAGAGAGAGAAAAGAAACACTCTGCGTGCACTCTAACCTAGATCAGAATGGTTATCACTTTATCTAATCCGGAAACCTCCCACTGTCCTGTCAAATTCTCCTCCAAACCTGAAAGAAGAATCAATCGGGATCACCCGAAGAGTAAACCAACTCATCAGTGGGAATCGGGATCCAACTCTCATCGCATGATAACGTGATGGAATGCATCCACGTTACTCATACTCCAGAAGGTATGCGCATACTTGGCAAGTTTCAGTTTCTTTAGAAACTCCCGATATGATTTTTGCCCCATGCTCTTATAACCTTGGCGTTAGGTCAAAATGTCATAAGTCACATGCCAAGTTCTACCCATCACTATCTTGTTAATTTGAACCCACCCGCACATGCCCTTGGCGTTAGGTCAAAATGGCAGAACGGCTGTCCCAAACCAACTCATCTATCTATGCAACAAATGAATACCCAGCAGCTACCAAACACTATGCCTTGGCGTTAGGTCAAAATAGATAGCTTGAATACTACTGAATACCCAAAAGAAGTGACGGAGGGCTACGGCTGGTTTTTGGCGAAAAACCTTTAACGTAACGAACTTGATATCGCTGAAGGAACCTGATAGCTTTTTAAAATATAATGGCGAAAACCTTTTGCTAAAGAGGTCACTCCCGGTGAAGGGATCTCGGCTCTTTCCTCGTGGAATGAGGTGCAGGATATTCCACTGAATACCACGGTGCAAATCAACTTGTAATCGACTATAGTGAAGTTATTACCCTGACGCAAACTTCTGCCCAAGGGGTCAGTCCCGGTGAAGGGATATCGGCCCTTGCCCCGTCGAATGAGGTGCAGGATATTCCACTGAATACCGCTATGCAAAACAAAAGGAAACGTCTTTGCAATAACACCTTTTAAATTTGTTCCAACAACTGTAAACAGGTTTGCTTTCCTTTGCATTGATCAGAATCAACGCAGTCCCATCAATCAATCACACCAGAAAAGAACGAAAATAAAATGTACGCATATGCCATCCGCATTCGTCACTGGGTCCCGTCATCACCCGTTAGGTTACTTAACTAACGATAGAGCGGGGACTGGACTAGCGCGGGTGTAAAACATATACAACATCTAATAGTATATAAACCAATATACAATAATCGCTCCAGGCGTGATATTATGCAACATTACAGAAAAGTAATAAGCATCACAGAATAATACAGATAATCTGGGATCCCCGAGTTTCACAGAGCCGCTGCTTAAACCCGACGTTCCCTTGTCGTGTGGATAGCCTGTGGAATGAAACCTAGACCCCTACGTGTGCGGCAAGTTACCCGCCAAAACCTGAAGCGAGGCAGCCCCATATAGCAAAGTGAATGGACCACCCAGCACTTTACGGAATCCGGTAATCTTGGGCACCCCTCCTTGGGTCAACCTGTACCCCCTACGAGTGCGGCGAATAGTCTGCCAATTCTAGAGTGAGGCCCCTCTGCCTCTCAAATCCATGAGATGCGGACCCGTTGCCCCTCAGAACCCGGCTATCCGTGCACTACGTCGCGGGGCAAAACCTAGTACAGTAATGAAAAATAGTACAACAGGTACATCGACCGCAACCTGGTCGTGCCCCAAAAGAATATTATACAACAGGCAGTGACGGCAGTCCACATGTTGGACGCTCGCCCCGCAATATCAAATGTACAAATAAATCCAAACTGCACTACCATTGCACACTGCTATCCACCACGACAAATCCGCAACATCACAGCACAACACAGAACATCAACGCGAATGTCACGTTCGCAAACCCGTCTAAAAGAACTATAGCAATCAGACGCGGTTTACCGATCAAATGACATTCCCGGTCGGAGATATAATGTAAGCACTGTAAACTAACATGTTTAAATTTCGATCGACAAAATATCACGAAGTGGGCCCCACGAACAACTGGTAAACAGTAACAAAAACTGGGCCCAAAAGATATGTACCAAAAACCCCAATTTCCAGAGAAGAATACACTGTGCAAATTTGGGGGCATGATCACACAGAATGGCGGCGGATGCGCGGCCAAACCATGGGTTTGGCCGCGATTCCGCGGCAGTCTTGTCGATTCATGAGCCCAAATTTGTACGGTGTTCTCATAAAACCCTGCTGAATTTTCTGTGATATGTAAAATTAATTTTGGAACCCTTTTAAAATCGACAGAAACTCAGAATTAGAATTTTGCGGTTTTTGATATCCGGTTCGATCGATATTTTAAACGCGTTAGCAAAAGTTAGTAAAGCAAAATTGTGAGGCTCTGATACCACTGTAAGTCTACGTTAGCGCCCCGGCTGTCTACAGACGCCAAATGCGGAACAAAAAACTTTTAACTGGCGCTATCGTATACTTTAACCCGGATCTGCCATTATTGCTAAACTAACAAACTGTAAAGAGTGTAGAAAGGTTATACCGAACGATCTGAGTACTTCGTTCTTTAACCATCATCCCACGCTCCGTTGCGGCTGCTCCGATCTCTTCGATCTCCGATCTGCTCGTCCAGGTGGCACCACGTCGACGATTCTTTAAACGGGCTTCCGCCTCTGACTCGAGGCAACTCGGTCATCAAGTTTGCTAAAAGAGACGACCAAGATTGATGTAGAGAATGAGTAGAAGACTTTGTCTCGTTCCGTCCAAAGCTATGGACGAGCGGTTAATGAAGTTGCCACTCGAATCGGGTGATGGAATGAAATGAGCTGTGAAATTCCATACACCCCAAAATCTATCATATCTTTTTAGCAAATGAAACATCAAGTGAGAGAGAGAGAGAGGGGGAAGGGGCGGCCATATATATAGCAATGGGGGGGTGAGTGTAGGAGAGGGGAGGTAACCTTAAGAGAAAATATCATGTGTGAACACAAACAAATATCTAGTGTGAACACAAACAAATATCTAGTGTGAACACACAGTGTGGACACAAAGAAAGCAACCAATGAAACAATAACACCTCACTGCTACTAGAACCTTCTAGAAGCATCCACACTCATCTCAAGAAAAGATAAACCCGTCTTTAACCGAATGTTAAAAGACGGCTGATAGAAAACTGGAAACTGGCAACTTCCAAAAGTGATCCTGAAACGACTTTCAGGATAACCCCGTAACTGTATAAATATACCCGCATTTATATTACGACCGAATACAAATGCAACTGAGAAAAAGATATTATATCTACTCAATATAATACTCGGATCCGGCTTAAACCAAAGCCGACCAGTATCATCTGCCCGAAAACTGACACGTGCGTAAACGCACGTTCATTTTCCGAACCCTGCCATAAAACCATACGGCCTCTACAACGTTTCGCCCGAACTTGGGAAACTGTCTGTGGGGGACTCTAATGACTCGTCAGTACCCTGGCAGTGGGTTTAACCACAAACCGTCAGCGGCACTAGCTATGCGTAACGGCTGCCCATGGACTGACCTCAAGGGAGGCCGATGAGCGAACTCACCCGGAAACCCTACTGAGCCTAACAGTGACAATGTATATACAGTCCGGTCCGTTCGTCTATGAGTATCGCATATCTGCCTAAGGGGCTAGTAACGTCAGACCCCCAATAGCAGTATAAGTCGTGTCGGAGTGTAGCCCAATAACACCCTGAGATACTACTGGAGTACCTACCAGTAAATCTCCTGCCACGGCCGTGGGCTTTGTGTAATGGCTCTCCTAGACACAGCACGATCTCGCCCCCAATACCGGGAGAGACGAATCCCCTGCCGATCCGCTCACGTGCCTCCATATGGCTCGGGACTGTACCCAAAAACTACCTGTTTGCACGACTCCATTGAGCCGTGGTAGGATAGAAATCAAAGCACAGTGGGAACTCACACGAGACAAATGACGACCTCAGGTCGATGAACTAACCTGTACACATGTCACCAGGGAACTGCTATCTGACGATATGTATAATACCAACTAGCAGGTTCCCGGCGAGTCCTGTCCGGTGTACTCATAACCCAATGAGCACCTGTATACATCTTAGGTGATCCAACTGACACCAGTGGCTTGTGAGACCAGCCACCGCCCCTCGTCGGGGTCTCGACTGTATACACTAGTCTACTCCGGAGTATCGATGCCCTGTCTCGAAACTCCCACGACTAGGGACCACAATTAAGAATATGTATATAAACTACCCAACTCTCACGTATATGATCGCCATCATACTGTTGGTAGTAAAGCAAGATCCTAAGGGCTCTATCAAAGTGTAACATGTAATCAGTCACCTGAACATGTACACGACTGATAAAGGCAAACCAGATAGCATACTATCATCTCGAGTAAGACTGTCCTTCCGGTATAGGTCCTCCGCAATCATTGCAATCACGTACCTGTGATCCAATAATTGACTATGAGGGCACTATCTCCAACAATCTCCCACTTGCACTCAAGGCTAATTATTGCGATGTCGACTACTCACAGCTAGTGTGAAACCGAACATCCAACTCCTCTACTAATCAGTTTCACAAAGCCCGTTTGTAAAACTTTTGTGTTCGAGAAATAGCCTCAATGAGTGGATCCTCCTAGATGTATCTTTCTATATCTCTCTAAATCCCAAGTTCGCGGAGAAAGCCATCTCCCGAATCGAGTAATACATGTCTTAGAATATGTCTGGATATCTGATGGGACCTAGTTCATAAATGAACTCCAAATCCAAACTTCTTAGACTGTATCGATTACTGAACCTAATCAGTATCCGGCACAATGCCACCTACAGTATCCTCTTGGACCACCTGTCCATAATACTGTCCCTTGTCAGAGGGAAAAACTATAACTCTGACAATCACTCTGTCAACCATGTCACCTTTGAAGCCTGGAATGATAATCGTCTCCCGAAGGAGGCCGCCGTTATCAAATCCTTAGAACATTTACTTATGTCCTAAAACTGCTTCCTTATGTTTCTCTAGGATTGGATTAATACAAACTAATTGCATCTAGTGCAAAAACAACATCTGGTGTGGTACTTCACATCTCATGATTGACTCAGTTGCCTAAGCAAGTGATCTGCCAATCATGCCCATCCCTCTCCACTTTAGTCTGTAAGACAACTTTAGAGAGGGTGACTCCATCACTTGCAGGTACACCACCATGCTAGGAGTCAACTATTCTAAAAACCATTTAGAATATCTGTCAAAGTACCCACATTGGGAAACTACCCAAATCTAGATCTAGAACCATAGATCTAGAAACCAGAATGTCAAATATTATATCCATATCTTGTCTGGAGAAACAACTGTGTGACGACCACAGTACAACCGATCGTAGTATAGGAATTTTACTTCCTACTCTGTGTATGTCATCCAAATACCATGACATCACACCCTACTACCTTCTTAACAGATCCATCCCCTATTCTGATGAAGTCAAACCTATGACTGTCACATCAAAATTAGATGATCTATCTCCGCTATAACCGCTCTAGTCTATAAATAGACATAAGCTACTTGCCCCTATGCTTCTACTGCTCCCACTGACTACGACAATCCTCCTACCGGGTCTCATAGCCTGGAACAACAGTAGTGTCAAGTCTGGGTAGATAGGAACCTCCCTGTCACCGTCCTTGAGGCTACCGGAGTACCTCTCGGGTGTCTGAGGTTACCCACCATATCTGCGGAGTGGCTATTAGAATGTCAAACCTGTTTGAACCTTTAGGTCCTATTAAATTTTCCGTAATCGTTTGCGGTTCTGGAATCACTTCCAGTTCTACCATACTCCCACTACTGTTTTCTGAAAAAGATCCATTTTTACTAAAACTGTGGCGAGTCAAGAACAATATCACTATTGATCTTCCAAATGGTAGAATATCAACCCTCGTCATAGCCAGGGTCAACCCACAAACAGCCATTACAAAAACGTGCCATGAGTTATCCAGAGTCTGGTTTTAAGCTTAAGCTGGACAACTCCCCGTACCTTAACATCTTTTAAGGTATGAACCATTCTATATCCAATATAGAAACTTTGGCACTTATTTAATTGGAACCAGATTCAATCATGCAGCTGTCTCCAGTGCATATCAACTTAATGGAAAGAGGCTAATCAGCATTACTCAACTTAGGAATCCATCCAATTATGAGTAACCCGAAAGAGAAACAAGTTTCTCAAAACCATTACTATCATCTGAATACCAATCACAAGAATCTACATCTTCGATCTCTTTGAAGAATCCTGATACTTGTGACACCTGGTTCTCTAGTTTATTCTTATACCCACAACTTCACAAAACTTAGACCTTGTATTTTTACGAAACACTTGTCTAAATACTAGAGAAGTTATAAGTAAACAGAACTTAGTACGAGGACCTACCCCTTTGTCCTGATGGACACTTGGACAACATACAATACTCTGTATAAGTCCGCTGAGTTGAGCAACTCAAAACCTGTGCGTCGTAGGTTGAAAACTGTACCCTGGCGATTTCCTCAAATATCACCAATTACAACGAATTCTGATTAAATAAGGATGATCACCTAATTCCCAATAACGTACTCCCGCTCATCATCTGTAAAACCATACAGATATGAGAATGAAACCTGGTAAATACATACCCTTGGAGTAAGTATCTAATCGGGAAAACAGTTTTCTTTTAACAATGCACTGAAACATGAAAATGTTTCGTAGGGGTATCCTGGTATTCATAGCAATGCCTCTTCCATAATCCAATTCATGACTTTAACCGTATATTTTATTGCCATCTCTCCAAATCCCTTTATTTGTCTTTAGCCGTTACCTTCTGTACACCATCGTTAGGCTAAATGGTTTTCTTCCTTCCCTACCGTTCGGCACCATCCTATGGTTTGGAAGAAGACTAGCCAGTAAGCATAATAGGTGTACCCTCCTAAACCAAGGAGTACTCATATCTTGAGAGAAGGTGATGATAAAAGACAACTGAATAATTCCTTATTCCTTTAAAAGTGAAATAGGAGTGGCGATGAAGTACGCGGTTTTGGTCGGGAATGATATCAGTCGCAATTTACTTTGTCCTCTTTCTAATCCCTTTATTTTGTCTTTAGTTATTGCCTTCTGCACACCCTACTTAGGCTAATTGGTTTTCTTCATTCCCTAGCTTTCGGCACCTGCCTATGGTTTGGAATAAGACTATCCAATAAGCGTAATAGGTGTACTCTCCTAAACCAAGGAGCCCTCGCAACCTGAGAGAAGGTGATAATAAAAGATAACTGAATAAACCAATTCTATTTCTCCTGAACCTGGATCCATCCTCGAAGAAGTCCCTTCGAGTTCGTATATAACCATACGATGGATCTATCCAATGGAAGTGGATGTCCGTAGTAAAACGGGTGTTCTGAGAAATGCAAAGGGTAAAAGAAGGAGTGGCAATGACTTATGCAACATAGACAATCCAAAAGCTAGTATTTTAAGAAAGTTCGGTCAACTTGGTCACTGAGTCATAGTCTAGGGTCGGTCAAAGGTCGCTGCTAAAGAGAGAGAGAAAAGAAACACTCTGCGTGCACTCTAACCTAGATCAGAATGGTTATCACTTTATCTAATCAGGAAACCTCCCACTGTCCTGTCAAATTCTCCTCCAAACCTGAAAGAAGAATCAATCGGGATCACCCGAAGAGTAAACCAACTCATCAGTGGGAATCGGGATCCAACTCTCATCGCATGATAACGTGATGGAATGCATCCACGTTACTCATACTCCGGAAGGTATACGCATACTTGGCAAGTTTCAGTTTCTTTAGAAACTCCCGATATGATTTTTGCCCCATGCTCTTATAACCTTGGCGTTAGGTCAAAATGTCATAAGTCACATGCCAAGTTCTACCCATCACTATCTTGTTAATTTGAACCCACCCGCACATGCCCTTGGCGTTAGGTCAAAATGGCAGAACGGCTGTCCCAAACCAACTCATCTATCTATGCAACAAATGAATACCCAGCAGCTACCAAACACTATGCCTTGGCGTTAGGTAAAAATACATAGCTTGAATACTACTGAATACCCAAAAGAAGTGACGGAGGGCTACGGCTGGTTTTTGGCGAAAAACCTTTAACGTAACGAACTTGATATAGCTGAAGGAACCTGATAGCTTTTTAAAATATAATGGCGAAAACCTTTTGCTAAAGAGGTCACTCCCGGTGAAGGGATCTCGGCTCTTTCCTCATGGAATGAGGTGCAGGATATTCCACTGAATACCACGGTGCAAAGCAACTTGTAATCGACTATAGTGAAGTTATTACCCTGACGCAAACTTCTGCCCAAGGGGTCAGTCCCGGTGAAGGGATATCGGCCCTTGCCCCGTCGAATGAGGTGCAGGATATTCCACCGAATACCGCTATGCAAAACAAAAGGAAACGCTTTGCAATAACACCTTTTAAATTTGTTCCAACAACTGTAAACAGGTTTGCTTTACTTTGCATTGATCAGAATCAACGCAGTCCCATCAATCGATCACACCAGAAAAGAACGAAAATAAAATGTACGTATATGCCATCCGCATTCATCACTGGGTCCCGTCATCACCCGTTAGGTTACATAACTAACGACAGAGCGGGGACTGGACTAGCGCGGGTGTAAAATATATACAACATCTAATAGTATATAAACCAATATAGGCTACATGTTATTCATATATTTGAGGATATATTATGATCATTGACCTAGGTTGCGTTATTTATGCGATTTCTGTGCGTAGATATTTTTCTATTCACGAGTTGGCAACTCACCCCCGTTGTGCCCCTGTTTCTTGCAGGTTTGCCGTACAGGTTTCATTACGGCTTTGCGGGCATAGTTTCCTTCGGGTGATTTGCTAGTAGGTGGGTTTACTTGTATCGTACCCCCATTATATATCTTGTATATCATTATTCTGTTGTATCTAGAAGTTCCATCAACCAAACATGTATTTATTTGAGATAGAGACCAGTGATGTTTATTCTTTCGACCTTAGAGTCGCGCGTTGTATTTATGTGGTTTTCTTGTGGTTTTTGAGTTTCCTTTTGAATTTTGATCCTCGCCCTTGGCGTTGTATATTATATTGCTTGTATGGTTGTGACCGTCGATTGACGAAGAGCTAGCTCCCGCTTGGGGATGCCTTTTTATTGATTTCGTATACTATTCATGTTGTATCCCATTTGGGGGCCAGTATTTTCAAAGGAGACTCTGCCGAAATTTTCTGGAAATTTTTGATGTTTTTAAAACCGCCTAATTCGGCTTATGCTATTGAAACTACTTGCTTTAAGTTGGTTTTTCCTGCACTCTACATCTTTCTTGGTTTGGATTTGTGGGTTTTCGGTTTACTTAGATTACGTACGCCTCGAGACGTTCATAGTTTAAGTGCCGGTCAAGTTCCGTACTTTCGGGTCATGACAAAGTTGGTATCAGAGCGTTAGGTTTTACCTTCGGAGCGTAGGATGACCCTTGGTTGATGGAATAGGTGACTAAAGTAGAGTGACGTACCGTGGGTATGTTCCGCGGCATATTTACGATACGCTACTCCACTTAAGAAGCCTTAGGATGTACATTTCTTTGCTCAGTATTATATTCATTCCGATCTAGCCTCATCAGTACCAGTTATGGTTTTGCTGCCACGATTACGGGCAGGGAGAGCTACGGCTAGAGTTGCGGTCAGCACGAGCTCGTCACGAACGAGGACTGACCAGGGCAAAATTCCAGCGACACTCGATTGCGGAGATGTGTCTTTTTACTGTGTTTCCGCGCTATGAGCGTTTGGCGGATCGCCTTTATGAGATTTCTCGGACGTGCCGATCAGTATCAGAGGATTGGGCCACTGACAGAGGCCAGCCAGAATTTGATGACCGTTGGTGTGTTGCTTATCCATGATGGTCGAGGCACTGTTCAGCGTGCAGACGAGCGAGCCAGTTATTGCTGCGAACGACGAGATATTGCCCCAGATGCTGGCGTTAGTGCAGAACGAGTTATACTAAGAGATGATAAAAGGTCGCTAGTCATCGAGGATGAATGACTAGGACATGTGGATCGTTCGCCTACCCCGATGCGAGGTCATCAGATAGATTGATTCCAGCTAGAGACGACTTCACGCGGAGACGTTGGGAGCGACAGAGACGATCGAATGTCAGAAACCTATTATTCCAAGTTTAAAGTAGTCGGAAAGACATGCAGGAAATTCTATGGTCCCTCTAGAAGAATGAAACCCTAACTCGACTTAATGACCGTATGAAAGCCTTTGAACCTTCGGGTTTGCGGCAGTTCTACGGCGCCATTAGTGAGGCTTGGGTTTGCCCTTCTACGGCTGGACCACCGATGCTGTGGTATGTACTCGATACTATTAAACTGTGCCCAGGATATTGAGCTCTTGGGGGATTATGAGGTTTTGACGACTCGATCGGATGGCTCGACTTAATTCGCATGCTAGGTGGTGAGATGCATTTCTTGGGAGACTCCAGATACGAGGATAGCCGTTGGAGCTCAGTCCATGCAGCCGCGACGAGACGAGTCCAAAGAAGACGACATTAGAGGAAAGTGAAGTAAGAGGTTCGTACCAGATCTAGATGAGATGACGTTCCACTCCGCCGACATCAGAGATGCGATGCGCATGCCGAGGCATGGTACTTGGATTTACCTTCCAGAAGGAGTCGTGATGAGTATGCAGCCATTCTGGAACGAGAACAGATCTAGTAAGGAACGATGACTTTCGGATAGTTCGGCAGAGGCGAGATTTGGGAGAGACCTCGACAGGACCTTTTTGGGACAAATTACGAGAAGACTTGGACCCAGGAGTGGTCGTGTTACGCACACCAGCAGGCCAGAGTTCATGATCATCGATGAGACGTCCCACTAGTGACCGCGACAGTTGGCCCGAGATTCTTAGAGGATGCCGTTGAGCGGTACTATTCCGCCATTATTGATTTCGATGTTTTGGGTGATTTATTCGCAAGATTTGATTTTGATGATTGAGGATTTACGATCTTTGCACAATGTTGCACTTGATATCGTTTTCGTGCTTGGTTTCACATGTTTGCGATTTTACGGTTTTAGACATTTGAGTTGATTTTGTGCGTATATACGCACACGATTTGGTTTTTGCCCGCGGTATAGTTCATATATGCTTGCAGTGCAGTGTTACGTATGTTGTGCATTTAGATGCCCTGGACTTTGATTTCGATGGTGATGTTCGATATTTGTTTTGTACACCTTGTGCACCTGATTTGATTTTGCGCATGTTCGGCACTTGATATTGGATTTCATGATTTCGTGCACGATGGATGCACCTGATTTGGATTTTCGCGCATGTTGGGCGCATGTTTTGAAGTGTGATTTTGGTGCACACCAGATGCACTAAATCGAGATTTTTCGTGCATGTCAGATGCACCTGATTTTGCTGTCAGGCACACATGTTGCCTACGACAGATGTTTCGTGCACACCCGATGCACTTAGATGTTGTTTCTGTGCATATGTATGGCACATATTTGGATTTTGATTTCCGTGCGCACAAGACGCACGTAGTATTCATACGCGTATTTTGGGGATTGATTTTTCTTATAGAGCAGTACGTTTTTATGATATTGCTAGGTGTTTTCGTACTGAGCAGGACTAGTCAGAGGACAGTACCTGAATATATTTTACATGTATAGTTTCGAGTTATATCATATTGGTTTTGCTTTGGATTTGGTATTGATGTCTTCCCCATGACTCCGATGATTGCGGGATGCTTGACGGAGTTCTGGTTTGAGTTATATGCTCATTTTTCATGCGCATGCGTTGCGCTACGATTTGTTTTATGTATTTATGATTTCGGAGCCCCGGCGATTTGATGGTTTTGGCTGAAATATTTTAGTATTTGGGGGAAGTTTTAATTTAAATTCGGGGACCGAATTTCTTTAAGGGGGGAATATTGTAACGTTTTGAAAATCGTTTCGGTGAAATTTCGAAAAAACGGTAAAATAAGGGGGTTTTCTGTAAAAAGTCAAAATGCAAATATCTTTATTATAAAATTAAATATACATATTCTAGCTATGTAATTGCTAGTATTTGGTGTTTATTGAGCCACTGCTGAAATTTCAAATTTTCTGAAAATTTTTCCGAAATTAATTATTTTAATATTATTTTAAGCCGATAAGAAAATACATTAAATTAGCGATAAATACAAATTTAAATGGGATAATTTTAATCTTTAAAATCATGTTAATTAAAATCTAGTTGTAATATAATTTTTTAGTATTTTATTTCAAGTTTTAATTGATTTATTATATGGAAAACAAAAATATAGTTATTTTGAACTAAAACTTGCAAATATGGAATTGTGGGGGGTCTTTTTGCATAGAATTTTTTTGTAAAGTCTATCACACTCACCCTCACTCCCCTTGGCCAGCCCCACACTATTGTAGCAGCCCTAGAATTTTATTTCCCTCTTTTTGACCTTAAATCATGTGAGAAATGGGTTAAAATAAGGTTTTTATATATAGTAAAGTAGGTGGGGGTATTATGGTAATTTGGGAGGGGCTTTGACTTGGATTCTTTTCCACAACTCCCCCACTCCCTCCTCAGCCGAAATTCTGCTACAACAGCCCCCATCTTTTTCCCCCATTTTCCATCTCTTTTGCTTCAAAAATTGCCTCAAAATCCATCAAATAAATCCCAAAATCCAAATCCAACTCCTACCCATTTCTCATTAGCCAAACTTACATGGATCTAGGAGCATGGAAGCTACTTTTGGAGGCTAGAATTTGCATGCTAGATCCTTGATCTTGTGAGGTATAAATCAAGACCTTTTGTTAAATTGTTGTTTGAATACCTTAAATCAAGCATTATTAGTTACTAATTTGGGTTTAATTGTATGTTTGGAAAAACTTAGTAAGGGTTTATGAAATTCAAGTTAGGTTTTTGTGTATGTAATTGTGGTTGCAATTGTAGTTCTTCATATTGTGAAATGAAAACCTAATCAAATTTCTAGTTGTAAATTGTTAGTTTGGAATTGTAATATTTAAGCTATATTGCTAGCTAGGTTTTTGTAAACCATGAATTTGATTATGAGAAAAATATAATTAGGTTTTTTCATGACTTCATTAACATTATTAAGTGTATTTTAATACTTTAGTTCATGAAAATCCAAGCTAGATTGTAGTTTGTGCATTCTGCTATAAAATTGTTAAAATTGGTTAATATTGCAAACTAGGTTTTTGAAATCGAATTAAATTGTGGGTTTAAAATTTATGTAATGGTTTCTATGGCATAATTAAGATATTAAGTTATCATCTTGGTCACTAGAATTGTTAAAACATCATGTTTTGTACAAAAACGGCGAATTGTGCATGCTGGATTTTCGGAAAAATGACTTTTTAAGTGAAATTGGGGTTTTTGTGAATTTTAACCTATTTTATATTAAAATTAGTGTTCGTGAATGTGCAAATGGGTGTGTTGAGAGTTTTCTCGATGGTTTGGCGTTTGTACGCCGACGTCGAGGGTTTTTGGGTCGATTTGCGAAAGCAACCATAGGTTTTGGCCTATGTGGGATTCGTGCGTCGTTTTGGTCATGAGTCGGATTTTAATGCGGTATGGTGCGTTATGATATGTAGATACCCCATGTGGACTTCGAGACGACAAGCAAGCGCGTGGCGACGTCGGCACCGGCGAACGAGGACCAGGTGAGTAGATTTATATCTACGGGGAGAAGTCGGGTGGATGGCGTATAGCACCCCCGCAGTCCGTGGTGGTGTATACGGATGCGTATACACACCAACAATTAGTATATGTTATTTGGGATTAATAACGATGTTATGATGGATATTGGTGTGTTGGATTACTTTAGTGTTCCGAACCCTAGGGTAGTGTTGCACTACACATACACACATACATACTTGCATACATTCCTTTTTATATGTGCTCATGAGATTCTTTATAGTTATGTGTTCACATGGGTATGGGACTATGTGTTCACATACGGATTTGAGGATGATACTTGGGATTGAGCTGAGTCGATGCGATTTGTTTTGTGTTTGTGATATCGGTGATATGGCAGGATTCGTACTTAAGGTACGTCCTGGTGTTATAGCGGATCTTGGGACGGCGATACGGGTGAATAGTGTTATAAATAAAATGGTCGACATGTGATCGTGATATGAGGCATGATATACTAGGATATTGATATTAGGCCGTATCGGGCGATGTATACCCTTGATGATGCTATGTGCTGACGGTATCGGTTTGTATGAGATTGTCGATCTGTAGTCAGATCATGAGTATATTGAGGATGTTAGTATTGTACTAGACATAGGTCAGTACCCTAGACTATGATCTTGAATAAAGAGGATACCAGAGGAATGGTGTGAGGAATATGATATTGATCCGTACCCAGATTTGGGGATGCCGTACGACAGATTTACGTACGAGCTATATCTTGATGATTGATCCGCACTCTTGACTTGGGATGGCTGATTGTAGATATGGTATCGGATATGATATTATTGAGGCGGGATCACCGACTAATATATATACAGGTATGTATATGGATCGACTCAGATGTTAGGCGGTTTCCTTACCTGTAGTCCAGCTTGTTAGCTTAGCCCTTTAGTTTAGTTTAGTTGTTAGATTAGATTAGATTCTTACCTATTTCAAAAACTAACGAATCGTGGGTATTTTAAAAGACAGCCCAAGGGATCCTACGGATAGTTCAAAAGACGTATCTTTTCATAAAAACACCGTAGCCCCTATTTTCAAAACCCCATGATTCGTGTTATTTCAAAAGGCACCATTTGTAGGACTTATATTAGATTAATGCAGGTTAGTTACAGTTGCGTCTAGTATTCAGCTCCCGCTTATTATTGTGGTTCGCTTCGCATCGCATACTTATGTTATAATTTCTTATTGCAATGTTGATATCATATTGTTAGGACACCAGCACCATTACCGATGATGCGTATGTACCACGTACACTTACTTGCCGGCTCATACACATCTTCATCGGTAATTGCCATGTCACGTACACCTTAGAAAATATTATTGCTTGACTTAGCTTGTTAGTTAGTAATTTGACATGATATTAGTGTGCCTGCCTTATATGCCAGCTTAACATTGTAGTTATTACTTGTCACTTCATGCATACTGTTATTCATTGTTATGCCTATATTCATGGTTTTTACATGCTATTGATGATTTGGATTCGGATTTCCATGAAATTTTCTGGATTTGGGGGGAAAACCGCAAAACTTATATAGACTGATTTCTCTCTTTTTAAATAAAAAGTGCGGTTTTTCCCATGATGTATGAGTCGTCTACCGTGAGTTTGCTGATGGATTTCGAGACCCGATTCGAGGAGACGGATGAACCGTTTCGGGTACATGGTGGACCCGGTAAGGTACCCCGGGGCAAGAAGCGCGTGATGAAGACGATGTGAGCCTGGCAGGGGAGCACTACCTACCGGTGATTTTACCCGACGCGTCGGGTATCCAGAGGATACCGTCGTGGTCTTGAGATGGATGGTAGGGGCCGGTCTGAACTGACGGCGCCCTAGATATTGTGATTGAGACATTGAGATTTCGAGATATTGAGGTACAGAGACTGTGATACAGAGATATCGAGATATTGGGATTACGTTTTGTGCCGATGCTAGGCACTGTTTTATGCTGATTTCATTATGATACCTCATTTAAAAAATACAAAGAAAATCTCACTAAATTATGAAAACAGTTCTTCATTTACATGTATTCTATTTTCATGCATTCACACCTCATTCATATGATATATTGCTACTTGAGGCACTGACACGGGCACATGAGATTACACTCGGGTTAGATATTTACCCTAGCCTTGTTATAGGCTACGTGTTATTCATATATTTGAGGATATATTATGATCATTGACCTAGGTTGCGTTATTTATGCGATTTCTGTGCGTAGATATTTTTCTATTCACGAGTTGGCAACTCACCCCCGTTGTGCCCCAGTTTCTTGCAGGTTTGCCGTACATGTTTCATTACGGCTTTTCGGGCATAGTTTTCTTCGGGTGATTTGCTAGTAGGTGGGTTTACTTGTATCGTACCCCCATTATATATCTTGTATATCATTATTCTGTTGTATCTAGAAGTTCCATCAACCAAACATATATTTATTTGAGATAGAGACCAGTGATGTTTATTCTTTCGACCTTAGAGTCGCGCGTTGTATTTATGTGGTTTTCTTGTGGTTTTTGAGTTTCCTTTTGAATTTTGATCCTCGCCCTTGGCGTTGTATATTATATTGCTTGTGTGGTTGTGACCGTCGATTGACGAAGAGCTAGCTCCCGCTTGGGGATGCCTTTTTATTGATTTCGTATACTATTCATGTTGTATCCCATTTAGGGGCCAGTATTTTCAAAGGAGACTCTGCCGAAATTTTCGGGAAATTTTTGATGTTTTTAAAACCGCCTAATTCGGCTTATGCTATTGAAACTACTTGCTTTAAGTTGGTTTTTCCTGCACTCTACATCTTTCTTGATTTGGATTTCTGGGTTTTCGGTTTACTTAGATTACGTACGCCTCGAGACGTTCATAGTTTAAGTGCCGGTCATGTTCCGTACTTTCGGGTCGTGACAATTATACAGAACCGTTTCTCAGTATCCTCTGCGTCCTGGGTATCTGATACCAGATCAGGATCCCAGATATGTAATCTGTTACATAGAGCTACAGAAAGGTAGAGAACTGAGAACGGGTGATAAATTTCATGACACAGAAAACGGTGCAAGTGTTGCAGCCAAGTCTGTTGGTCACTGTCACCCTGTATTCCAAATACATTAATTATGAACGAATGTTATTAGATACCGAACCTGATATACAAAATCATATCAGTCTCTTTATTAGTAAAGAAATGATAAAATTTTGTATTGTTGGATAATGTTTTGAACATTTCCTATATCAAAAGTTGATCGGTTCAGGCACGTTATCTAAAAGCATTGATGTTCTAAATCAAACTACAGTTCTTAGTATATGGAACACACAGAAGTGGAAGAGTTCAGAAATGAACGAATCCATCTTAAGGTATTGTAGACTAGGTCATATCAATGCGACCCGACTGGCTGAAGTTACATTTAGATGCATATTTAAATTAGTTTGAATTTACATCTTGTGAAACTTGCCGGTCATGTCACAAAGATACGATGACCACAGCTCTGTTTATTGGAAGCAGAGAAAGAGTTAGTGAACTCTTGGAATGATACATGTTGATGTATAAAGGCCCCCTGTCTACACATGCCAAGACCGGTTCTTTGTACTTCATTACATTCTCTGATGATCTCTTTAGATTCAGACATATGTTCCTGTTGAAACACAAGTCCGAACCTTTTGAGATATTCACAGAATATAAGTTAGAAGTAGAGAACAAATACGGGTATAAGTATTATGTCCTTTGATGAGATCAGGGAGGAGAATACTTTAGCACGGAATTCCTGGACTATTCTAAAGGAGAATGAGATTCTCTCTCAGAATGACTCCTCCGTATACACCATAGCACGATGGTATATCGGGGCGGAGCAATAACACCCTATCTGATATGGTGTGCTCTATGATGAGTACTAATGAGTTACCTATTTCCTTTTTGGGAGTTTTGCACTTGAGAAGCTGCATACCTATTGAATAGGGTTCCAATCAAATCAATTGCCTACCACTCCATATGAGATATGGTATGGGAAGAGCCCATGTCTTAAGCTAGTTAAGATTTAGGGTTGTCCGGCCTATGTCTAAAAGCAAAATCCGGACAAGCTCGAGGCAAGGTCAGTTATGTAGAACTGGAAAGGTTCCAGCTATGCAAACTACAGTAGATGATTTGGTACAACCAAAGGATTCAGTAGATACCAACAAACCTCAGCCTCTCCGCCGATCTAGTAGGATTTCTCACCCACCTGAAAGATACTTCAGTTTCTCTATGACAGTGGGAGCGAGGATTGCATCATGAGATGATGACCCAACTAGTTTCGAGCTGGCCATCAGGAGTGGGACTCTATAAGAATGGCTGGATGCTTAGCGATCTGAGATGGAATCCATGTACACCAACAAAGTATGGACTTTGGTTGCTATATCTGAAGGGTTAAATCCCCATCAGGAGCAAGTATATCTTGAGAAAATTACTTGGTGTAGATGGAAAAGTTGAGACTTTCAAAGCTAGACTTGTTAAAGGTTTTCGTCATCGACCAGGCGTGGATAATGATGAAACCTTTTCCAGTGGCTATGCTTAAGTCCATCCGGATCCTACTTGCCACGGCTACATACCATGACTACGATATCTGGCGGTTGGGTGTCATGACTGCTCTTCTAAATGATATTTTAGAAGAGAGAGTCTATAAGTACACAGTCAAAGGGCTTCGTAAACAGTGGGAGCAGCGGAAACGTGTACAAGATTCTTTATAGGATAAAGTAGGCATCGCGGAGTTGGAACATCTGTTTTGATGTGGTAGTCAAATATTTTGACTTCATCAAAATGGTAGACGAACCTTGTATATACAAAAAGGTAGTAGGGAGTATGGTAGCGATCCTTGTAGAGTACGTGGATGACATACTCTTGATAGGGAAGGAGTTTCCTATGCTACGCTCGATCAATCTCCGCTTATCACAATGATTCTCCATATAGGATCAAAGTGATACCTCCTAAATCCTGAGTTTTCATCTATGAGATAGATGTAATTGGATGTTAGGATACTCACTAGTTGTAGTGAGATGGTATCAATCGATCCTAGGGAGAATCACTGGAAGGGTTCCAGGGTGATAAGGACGACTGAAAGTCAGTCACAGGCATTGTCTTTACCCTCAGTAAAGGGATGGTATATTGGAAGAGTTCCAAGATAGATACCGTGTCTAACTAGACGATAAAGGCAGGATACATCGCTACTTAAGATGCTACCAAAGAGGATGTTTGGGTGTATAAAGGTTCATGAGATGAACTACGTTCCTACCTTTGTGAGACAATGGAGTTGTGGCTTATGCCAAGGAACGCCGGTCCCATCAGTGATCCAGACATATTCTAAGGCAGTGTCACCTGATCATGGAGATGGTTGATCTCCAAGGGATCATGGTTAGGAGAGTAGACTCAGAGGACAACACGGTGGATCCACTCACAAAGGCCGTTTCCCAGAGGGAGACTATTATGGGATGGTTGAGTATGATATACTACAACCACTGCTATCAGATGGCCCTAGTGCAAGTGGGAGATTGTTAGTTATATGTATGTCCTAGAGGTCATTACTATACATAGGATGTATATTGTAGTGGATGCTTGGACATATATAGGGAGGACTTTCTTACTCGACATGATAGTATGCTATCTGGTTGCTCTTTACCTTAACGTGTACACTGGTTGTCTCTCTGTTACATGTTGGTAAGCCCTTAGGATGTGTACTTGACTACCTGGACTATGATGCGGATCATACTAGTGGGGACATGGTAGTCCATAAGTACATCCTTCAAGGTCCCTACTCATGGGTGTATTGAGACGGGGCATCGATATAACAGAGTAGACTAGCATATACCTTCTCGATCCATACAGATGGGCAATGGATGATCCCATATCCATTGGTGTTTGACATCAAAGATGATATACGGGTGCTCAATGGAGACTGGGTATACTGGACGGACTCGCCGAGAACTCCCAGATGGTATTATACCTTACGTCAGATGGCAGTTCTCTGGTGACACTGGTATAGGTTAGTCTGTAGACCCGAGATCGTCATAGAGTCTTGTGTGATTCCCACTGTGCTTTGATTTCCACCTTACCACGTCCAAGAGGGCGTGCAAAACGGTGGTTTTTGGGTACAGTCCCGAGTCACATGGAGGCAATGAGCGATAGGAGGGGATTCATCTCTCCCGGTATAGGGAGTTGATGTTGCACTGTGTTCGATTGGCTATAACCGGAAATCCCTGGCCAGGGTGGCTGAGATTTACTGGTAAGTGTTACCAGTAGTTTCTCGAACTGTTATAGGCCTCATATCGACACGACTTATCGAGCTACTGGGGTCTGACTTTTACCACCCCTAGGCGAGATATGCGACATATCAGACGACGAGACCGGACTGTACGGTAAGTGTTACTGGTTGGATTCACAGGAGTATGAGCGGGCTTGCTCGTCGATCTTCTGATCGCTCAATACCCGGCTGGCCGTTACGTTTAGCAGACCGCTTGCGGCTTGTGGGTGTTTGATATGATCATCACCTGCTGCCAGCGTATTGACGAGTCTTTAGAGTCCTACACAGAGGTTTCCTGGCTCAAGCGAAACGAAATAGGAGCACATATGAGATATGTGCGGGACCGAGAATAATACCAGTATGTGGTACTGTATTCGATTCTCGCGATTTGTGACATTGATCGGTTATATGCGATATAGCCGGGTTATCGGATCAAGTGTTGATTCGATAAGTTGTTACTATGGATATTAGTCGGTTATATGCGATATGACCGGATCATTAAATCAAGTGTTGATTTAATGATTTGATGTATAATTATATATTTGATATATTACTTTGCATTAACTAGTATTGGTTCACTTAACATGGATTTTCTCACTTGATGTGCACATTGTATATGTGATATAGTTTTGTGCACTAGTTTGTATCATGTTCGATGATACATGTAAACTTGGGTGTATGTTTGATTTAAACCTTGGTTAAGTAAATGGTTAGGATTTTTATTTATTCATTTATTTACTTTATTCTTTTTGGCAAAAGAAAATAAAATGGTGGCTTGTTTGTCTTTTCTTTGAAGCTTCATGAAGCTTAGAAAAAGTTCAACCATTTTTGTTTCTTTTGCTTAACCTAACCATTCACCTAACCCTAGTTTATTCTCTACACTTAACCATGGTTGCTATATGATAAGAATCACTTTGTTTTTTATTTTCAAAAAAAACTTATCATATTATCTTCTTCTTCTTCAAGAAGAAAGAAGCTTGCTAGCTTCAATGGTGTCTTGAGAAAAAGAGTGAGAAATCCAATTCTAAAGTGAACCCACTTCCTATTTCTTCATCCTCTACCACTTGCCAAGTAGTATAGGGTGTTTTCTTCACAAGTTTCATGGCTTGGTGAAGTTGGAGCTTGATCTTGTGTTGCCTCGACGTAGATCATCTTCGGCATCGAAGTCGACAACCTAGCCCGTCCATTTCTCCGATGAAGCCGACGCTAGAGCCCGGTATCCGATGATCGCAGCGAGGGGACTTCATCACGGAGCTATGGAGGTGGAGGACCGGATCTTCAAAGGTTGTATTTCCGTTCACTTTTAGAGTAAAGTCGTTTATTCGCATTTGTTTCGCCTAAACTCTAGTTAACGATCCGTATTAGGGTTTGTAGGCACATGTAAAATTTGAATTTGGTATGGTTGATGCCTTGTGAGACCTCATTAGTGTGCCTTGGAAGCCTACATATTCAATAGATGTATGGCTGTTTCAAGCGCATACCCCCAGAAGGAAATAGGTAACTCAGCTGTGCTCATCATAGAGCGCACCATATCTAATAGGGTGCGGTTCCTCCGTTCTGATACACCGTTGTGCTGTGGTGTATATGGAGGAGTCAGCTGAGAGAGAATCCCATTCTCTTTTAGGAAGTCCAGGAATTCACTGCTCAAGTATTCACCTCCTCGATCAGATCGAAGGATTTTAATACTTTTTCCGATTTGGTTCTCGACTTCTTGTTTATATTCTCTAAATTTCTCAAAAGCTTCAGACTTATGTCTTATCAAGAACACATGTACGTATCTTGAGAGATCGTCAGTGAATGTAATGAAGTACGAAGAACCATCCCTGGCATGTGCAGACATGGGACAGCATACATCACTATGTATCAGTCCCAAGAGTTCGGTAACTCTTTCTTCGTGTCCCGTAAACGGAGTTTTGGTCATCTTGCCTTTGAGACATGACTGGCAAGTGTCATAAGATGAAAATTCGAACTGTTTCAAATATCCATCCTTATGCAACTTAGCCAGTCGTGTCGCATTGATGTGACCCAGTTTACAATGCCACAAGAAGGATTCGTTCAGTTCTGAACTCTTCCCCTTGTGTGTGTTTGTTATGCTCAGAACTGTTGATTGATTTAGAACATAAATGCCATTGCACAACGTGCCTGATCCAACCAACTTTTGGTTACGGAAAATGTTCATAACATTATTCGGTAATACAAAATTATATCCCTCTTTACTCAACAAAGAAACCGATATAATGTTGCATATTAGGTTCGGCATGTAATAGCATTCGTTCAGAACCAATGTATTACCAGTTGGTAATGCAAGGTGATATTCCCCGACAGTCATAGCTGCAACAATTGCACCATTTCCAACTCTAATGTCTTTATCACCTTCTCCAAGTTCTCTACCTTTCCTAAGCCCATGTAACTGATTACATATATGGGATCTTGACCCGGTATCTAATACCCAGGACGTAGGGCAAATGGAGAAACAGTTCTCTGTAACGAACACACCCGACGAAAATGCATCAACATGTACTTTCTTCAATCGGGTGGCATGGGAATCCTGGTATTCCCCTATATCCTGTTCAGTCTTATAACACTTATAAGAAAGAACGGAACCAACGTTCCCCAGCACAGTATAATATGCGGGTCGGTCAATACATCCATATTATTGTCTTGATTAGGGCATGACATGGTCGCTACCTGGAGAGAGAGAGAAGAAAACACTTTAGCGTATGCTCTTGCTGTTAGTGTATATGCCCTAGAGGCCATTACTGTATCATACTAGTTTGTATATTACTTAATGGAATCTTGGGATATTCACCTTGTATATACAATCTTACTCAAAATAGTAGTATGCTACTTGGTTTGTTTCTAATTCAATGTGTACTTGTGTTTATTTTAGTATATCACCTATACACATTAGTGGAGCCCTTAGGATCTTTGCTTGATACCAGCGTTGTGATGGCAGTCACACTAGCGGGGGCTGGGTAATCTATAAGCACATCCTTATGCAGGTCCCTAGTCGCAGGACAATCAAGACAGGGCATCGATACTCCGGAGTAGACTAGCGCATGCGCTTCTCATCCCAGTGTGGGAGACGGTCTGTCCCACAGCCGTTCGTACGTTGTACTGGAGATAGTATGAGGGTGCTCGTTAGGTTACGAGTACACTGGACAGGACTCGTCGGGAACTGACCGGTTGGTATTATACCTATCGTCAGTTATCAGTTCCCAGGTGACATGAGTACAGCTTAGTCTGCTGACTTGACACTGTCACTTCGCCTCGAGTGTGTTCCCACTGTACTTTGATTACTACCCTACCACGGCTCAAAGGAGTCATGCAAACAGGTAGTAGTTGGGTGCAGTCCCGAAGCACTTGGAGGCAGTGATGGTTAGACAGGATTCGTCTCTCCCGGTATTGGGGGTTGACATCGCGCTGTGTCTAGGAGAGCCATTACACGAGTAGTCCCTGGCCAGGACAAGCGAGATATACTGGTAGGCTTCCAGTGTTATCTCAGGGTGTATTGGGCTTCACTCCGACACGACTTGTACCGCTATTAGGGGACTGACGTTTACCGCCCCCGTAGGCCCGCCATGCGATGTATCAGACGAACAGACCGGACTGTACGGAGATTGTCACATTCAGGCTCAGTAGGAGTTCAGATGGGTTTCACCTTGTCAGTCTTCTTGTCGGCATCTACCTGGGGACCGTTACGCACAGCTAGTGCCGCTTGCGGTTTGTGGTTAAACCCACTGCCAGCGTAGTGTCGAGTCTTTAGAGTCCCACACAGAAAGCTATTCGCCTTTTGGCAAAAGAGTAGAGGTCGCATGGTTTTGCGACAGGGTCCGGTCACATCCGTGCATTTCTGCACGTACAGTGTCCGGACAGTTAACACTAGCGGGCTTTGGTTTAAGCCATATCCTAGTGTACGTTTTGGGATTGGTTTTATCCAGTTTGTATTCGTGTTCCTCGGAACGCGGATGCGGGTGTGTATGCACAGTTGGTGGAGAGACAGAGGCAGAGGATTCTCATTAGGGTTGTTGACCGTTGACTGTTGACTATTGACTTTTTGCTCAACCCTAATGAGAATATGATATATGATTAACAATAATATTAATTAAGTATTGCGGTGACATGGTTGTTGAGGGGTTGACTTTGTTGACTTGTTGACTTTGTTGACCGGTTGACTAGGTTGGACTAGTTGACCATCATGATGACAATGGCTATCATTTCATGGCAAAGACTTTTCAGTTGCTTGTTCTCTTGTGCAATATGAGTGCGTGAAATGATTTAGCCATTTTGACTTGAACCATTTTACACAATACTTGATTACTATTTTTGTGATGATGGTTTTGGATTATGAGAGCCAAGTGAGAAAAGTCTTTCTCATTCTACCATTTTCATTCTCTCTCTTGTTCTTGAGCTCTCATCTTCTTCCTCTTGCTCTCCCTCTCTTTGTCTATGGTTCACTTGTCTCATGTGTTGAGAACCAAGAACAATAGAGAAAATCCCAACACACTCTTCTCTACTCAATTTAGTTCATAAGGTTTAGCAAACCAAGTGAATTAGTTTCTTCAAAAACCGAAGAAGAAGCCAAAGGTAGAAGCTTTCAGGTGGATCGATCTTCGGCGCAGGGAGACGACGGGGTGAAGCCGATCCGGACAACCATCGAGGCTTGAAGACGAAGGAGTTCAAGAAAGAAAGGTATAACCCCCTAACCGAGTAGTTAACAACTCCTAGTTAGGTTATTAGTAAGATGTTTAACCAAGATCCGGTTTTGAGTCCATGTTACCGCCTCTAGAAAATTGTTTTTCACCAAATTCCGCACGCCCGAAAGTACCGGGAGAGGTAGAATGGACTTACAGTGGTATCAGAGCCTAGTTAAACACTACCTAACATGTTAGCATAGTAACTAGAAATTCGATCGGAGAAAAAGTCGCGAAATTCACCCGGATTTCAAACTTTCTGTCGATTTTCAAAGTGCTGCAAAAATTATTTGAGATATACAAAAAATCGACTCAGGGTTTTTAGAAGAAACTGCAAAAATTCGACCCACTGAATCGATCAACGCGCCGCGTTTCCGCGGCGGGAGCTTGCTCCCGCCGCGTTTCCGCGGCGGGAGCTTGCTCCCGCCGCGGAACCGCGGCCGAGTTGACTCGGTCGTAAGGTTTTATTTTTGCAGTTTGTTCATAGGGGTATTTTGGGATTTTTGGAATATGTATTTCCTGCCCAGATTTTCCAGAACGAAAATTTTGTGTCTGGGGCCTGAAAATCCGTATTTTTGATCGAACTTCTAAAAGACTTAAGCTGACGGGTTTTTCTGTGATGTGATATTTGTATTGAACGTCTGCTAATCGCTATATGTCGATTAGTGGGGGTTATATAAATCTGTGATCTGTAATGTTATTGGAATGTGTATATGAATTCATTGGATTGTCGCGGGTGAATAGCTGGGGGTTGTGAGACGAGAGTTTTCTTTTCTTTCAATTCATGTAAATTTGTAAATTGATGTAATAATTATTTGTATGGCCGCACAACCGGGTCGGGATTGTAGCCGTCATTGTATAATTTCTTTTTACTGTTTTTGCTCCTAGGATTGACCCATGGAGGGGGTGCACAAACTACCGGGTATGCCGAAGTGCCGAGTGGCCTACTCACGGAGATGAGGGAGGTTGCTTCGCTTCGGGTACTTGGCGGGTAGTTTGCCGCACCCGTAGGGGTCTTGGGTGGGGTATTGGCTATTCACCGCGACTGTGTAATCTGCTTTTCGTTACAGGCCCGTACGAATTGCGGGTTCCTAGTATATCCAATGTGTTCATCTGTGATCTGAAATGGCTATCATTGCAATATATCTATATATGATATTATTTAGGCGTTGCTTATGTTTTACAGCCGCGCTAGCCCAACCCCTGCCCTGTCGTTAGTTAAGTAACCTAACGGGTAATGACGGGGCCCCATGGCGAATGCGAATGGCATAAGCGTACGTCATATTTTGGTTATTTTCCGCAATGGTAGGATTAAATGATGGGACGCATTAAAAGAACTAATGCAAGAATATCACGCATTAAAAGAACTAATGCAAGAAAATAAACCAAGATTAAAGTCGTTGGAACACTTTCGAAAAACCACTCGGTTCTTTTCAAAACCAACTTTTAAATATGGAGCTTGAGCCACTCCTTTTAAAAGCTATCTCGTTCCATCGATTATATCAAGTTCACTACGTTCACGGTTTTGCCAAAACCATCCGTAGCCCTCCATCATTTCAGTAGTATTCAAGCTATGTATTTTGACCTCACGCCAAGGCATAGTGATTGGTAGCTGCCGGATATTTATCTGTTGCATAGATAGAATGCGTTGGTTTGGGACAGCCGTACTGCCATTTTGGCCTACGTCAAGGGTAGGTACGGGTGGGTTCAAATTAACCTGGATAATGATGGGAAGAACTTGACATGCGACTTATGACATTTTGACCTCACGCCAAGGTCATAAGAGCATGGGGCAAAAAAATCCACATGGGGAGTTTCAAAAGAACTGAAACTTGCTAGTGTTGCATACCATTTGGAGTATGATGATTCTGGTAGGATTCCTTCGGTTTCGTCACGCGATGATATTTGGATCCCGATCCTACTGTGAGTATATGCTACTCCTCGGGAAATTTCTCACTTAACGATCAATGCTATAAACCAAGTAGGTGTCTAGAAAGGTGTTACGGGGCTACGCCCCCAGGGAAAAGAGGTTATTTAATTAAGGAACTTCGCGAAAGCGTTGGAAAACCTCCCTCGAAGTACCGACACTGGCCTGGCTGAACGGTTAAGCAAGTATTGTACGGTGAGATTGATCCTGACTAATTCTTCCTTTTTGGTTTGAGGAGGGATTCGAGAAACAGTGGGAGCCATCCTGTTTAGACAAACTAAAAACCATTCTAAACTTGCAAGAGCATCATGCTGAGTGTTTCTTCTCTCTCCTAATTGCAGCGACCAATCGACATGACTGGACTTAAGTTACTTCTAGATAAAAACATACTGACAGGGTCAAACTACAAAGATTGGCTCAGGAATGTCAAGATGGCAATCACTTACGACAAGCTGGGGTATCTTCTTACCACCAAAGCTCCCCCTGTCCCAGGTCCCAAAACCAGCGTCGTGGATAAGGAAATCCGTAAGACCTGGGAACTAGATTGCGCGAAGGCCAAATGCCTTGTGCTTGCCTCTATGGACAACGAACATCAGAGGAGGCACGAGAATATGGACCTCGAATCCATATTTCTCCATACAAAAGAACTGTATGGAGAGCAGTCTCGTATCGCAAGATACGAAGTGTCGAAGAAGTTATTTTCGGCAAGGTTGGCCATCGGATCATCGGTAGCGGAACGCGTGCTTAAGATGATTGGCTACATAGAAGAGCTCGCGGACCTTGGGACCACGTTGGAGAATGAGCTCTATACGGACTTGATTCTCCAGTCCCTTCCTTCTACTTACGCCCAGTTTATCATGAACTTCAACTTACAAGAAAAAGAAGTTGAACTTTCAGAACTCATCAACATGCTGAGGAGCGCAGAGGGCACCCTACAGAAAAGTAGGGAAACATCCACTTTGTTTGTAGGAGGATCTTCCTCTTCTAGGTCCAAGGCGAAAGCCAGGGGAAAGAAGAAGAAAGCCCCTGCCAAACCAAGGGGCGGTGTTAGTAAAGTGGATACGAAGGGAAAGACAAAAGCAACAAAGAAAGTGGGAAAGCTTGTGGATAAGGAAGAATGCTTCTATTGTCATAAGAAAGGACACTGGAAGAATGATTGCAGGGCTTGGAAGGCCAGAACACAGGAACTGAAGCAGGTTGCGGCTTCAGCTTCAGGTGTGTATGTTATTGAAAACTGTCTTTCAATAAACTCTACTTCCTGGGTATTGGATACCGGATCAGGATCTCATATCTGTAATTCTTTGCAGGTGTTGAGAAACCGTAGGGTTTTGAAGGCAGGTGACATGACCCTCAAAGTTGCAAACGGAGCTAGCATGGATGCTAAGGCCATGGGGGACTATCACCTGGGAATGTCAGATGGACATGTTTTGGTTTTGCGTAATTGCTTTTTTGTACCCAACGCAACTTGTAATATCATTTCTGTATCTTTGATTTCTAAAGAAGGTTATGAATTTGCGTTTGTAAGCAATGTTGTAAACATTCACCTTAATCAAGTTCTGATTGGGTCAGGTATATTGAGCAATGGTATATACGTATTAAACCAACCACAGATTTTCAATGTCCAGAATACACACAAAAGAAAGTCTCCGGAAATTAATCAGACTTTCTTGTGGCATTGTAGACTAGGTCACATCAATGAGAGAAGGTTGACGAAGTTGCATACAGAAGGATATTTGAATCCGTTCGAATATCAATCGTATGCCACTTGTCAATACTGTCTCAAAGGAAAGATGACAAAGACTCCGTTCACTGGACACGGAGTAAGAGCGAGTGAGGTCTTGGGACTCGTACACAGCGACGTGTGCGGTCCATTGTCTACACATGCGCGAAGCGGTTTTTCTTACTTCATTACTTTTACGGATGACTTTTCAAGATTCGGACATGTCTTCTTAATGAAACATAAGTCCGAAGCCTTTCGAAAATTCCAGGAATATAAGAATGAAGTGGAAAAACAAACCGGCAAAAGTATCAAGATCCTAAGATCGGATCGAGGTGGTGAATACTTGAGTGCCGAATTCCTGGACTATTTAAAAGAGAATGGAATTCTCTCTCAGCTTACTCCTCCATACACTCCGCAACATAACGGTGTATCGGAAAGACGGAACCGAACCCTATTGGATATGGTACGGTCCATGATGAGTAACGCTGAGTTACCGCGATCATTCTTGGGGTATGCGCTAGAATCAGACGCATACCTTTTGAACCGAGTTCCCACTAAGACTGTGCCTACCACACCATATGAGTTATGGAGTGGGAAGAAACCCTATCTTCAATATCTGAAGATCTGGGGATGTCCAGATTTTGTCAAAAAGCAGCATGCGGACAAACTCGAGGCACGCTCAGTACTGTGTAAGTCTGTGGGATACCCAAAGAACACCAGGGGGTATCTTTTCTACCACGCAGAGGAACAAAAAGTCCTTGTTTCTCGTAATGCCCACTTTCTAGAACACCAGTTCTTAGAAAAGGAAATTAGTGGGAGCGCAGTCGAACTGGAAGAAATTCCAGAACCACGAGCTATTACTAAAAGCTTAGTGGAACCAGAGGGTTCAAAAGAACAGGACATTCCTACGCCGCTCCACAGGAGTAGTAGGCAGTCTCATCCGCCCGAGAGATACTACGGTTTTCTCATAGACGGGGATAGAGAGGATTGCATCATAGATTATGATGAGCCTACTAGCTTCCAGCAGGCCGTTCAGAGCGATGACTCGGTAAAATGGCTGGATGCAATGCGGACCGAAATGGAGTCCATGTACACCAACAAGGTATGGACGTTGGACATTGCTCCAGACGGGGTAAAACCCGTAGGATGCAAGTGGATCTTCAAAAGGAAGATTGGTGTAGATGGACAGGTTGAGACCTATAAAGCTAAACTTGTTGCAAAGGGTTTTCGTCAAAGACCTGGTTTGGACTATGACGAAACCTTTTCTCCAGTGGCTATGCTAAAATCCATTCGGATCCTTCTTGCCATTGCTACCTTCCACGATTATGTGATCTGGCAGATGGACGTAAAGACCGCTTTTCTAAATGGAAATTTAGAGGAGTGTGTCTATATGGACCAACCAGAGGGTTTCATTCAGAGTGGGAGCAGCGGAAAGGTGTGCAAGTTGCTTAAGTCCATCTACGGACTAAAGCAGGCATCGCGGAGTTGGAACATCTGTTTTGATGAGACGGTCAAGGAATTTGGCTTTATCAAAAATCCAGATGAACCATGCATCTATAGTAGATTTGTAGCGAGAACTGTAGTATTCCTCGTTTTATACGTGGATGACATTCTCTTAATAGGAAATGATATTCTTATGCTACAATCTGTCAAGGGGTTCTTGTCACACAGGTTCTCCATGAAAGACCTGGGTGATGCCTCATACATCCTGGGGATCCGGATCCATCGTGATAGATCCAAGAGGATATTAGGACTTTCACAGTCCAGGTACATCGACACCATACTGAAGATATTCAGTATGGAAGATTCCAAGCGCGGTAACCTACCGGCTTGTCACGGGATCACCCTCTCTAAAGAGATGTCTCCCAAGACTGATATGGAGAGGGATCGCATGTCTATTATACCCTACGCTTCTGCGGTAGGCTCTATAATGTATGCGATGTTGTGTTCCAGACCGGATGTAGCTTATGCACTGAGTGTGGTAAGCCAGTATCAGTCAAACCCTGGGGAGAAACACTGGATAGCAGTAAAGACATTCTCAAGTACCTGAGAAGGACTAAGGAGATGTTCTTGGTGTATGGAGGAAAAGACCTCCAGATCGAGGCCTTTGCTGACTCCAGCTTCCAGAGTGACAAAGATGATTCCAAGTCCATGTCGGGTTTTGTCTTTACCCTCAATGGAGGGGCGGTGTGTTGGAAGATTTCCAAACAGGAAACCGTTGCAGACTCGACGATGGAAGCGGAATACATCGCTGCATCTGATGCCGCAAAAGAAGCTGTCTGGATGAGGAAGTTCTTGAAAGAACTTCAGGTGGTTCCGTCCATTGTTGATCCAATACCTCTGTATTGCGACAACAACTGGGCTATAGCTTTAGCGAAGGAACCCAGGTCCCATCAGAGATCCAGACACATCTTGAGGCAGTATCACCTGATCAGGGAGATCGTGGATCGCTAGGAGATCGAGGTTCGGAGGGTCGCTTCAGAAGATAACACTGCAGATCCATTCACCAAGGCCTTGCCCCAGACTCAGTTCGAGCGGCTGATCGAGATGATAGGTCTTCGATACGCCAGTACATGGCCTTAGTGCAAGTGGGAGATTGTTAGTGTATATGCCCTAGAGGCCATTACTGTATCATACTAGTTTGTATATTACTTAATGGAAGCTTGAGATATTCACCTTGTATATACAATCTTGCTCAAAATAGTAGTATGCTACTTGGTTTGTTTCTACTTCAATGTGTACTTGTGTTTATTTTAGTATATCATCTATACACATTAGTGGAGCCCTTAGGATCTTTGCTTGATTACCAGCGTTGTGATGGCAGTCACACTAGTGGGGGCTAGGTAATCTATAAGCACATCCTTATGCAGGTCCCTAGTCGCAGGACTATCGAGACAGGGCATCGATACTCCGGAGTAGACTAGCGCATGCGCTTCTCATCCGAGTGTGGGAGACGGTCTGTCCCACAGCCGTTAGTACGTCATACAGGAGATAGTATGCGGGTGCTCGTTAGGTTACGAGTACACTGGACAGGACTCGTCGGGAACTGACCGGTTGGTATTGTACCTATCGTCAGTTATCAGTTCCCAGGTGACATGAGTACAGCTTAGTTCGCTGACTTGACACTGTCACTTCGCCTCGAGTGTGTTCCCACTGTACTTTGATTACTACCCTACCACGGCTCAAAGGAGTCGTGCAAACAGGTAGTAGTTGGGTGCAGTCCCGAAGCACTTGGAGGCAGTGACGGTTAGACAGGATTCGTCTCTCCCGGTATTGGGGGTTGACATCGCGCTGTGTCTAGGAGAGCAATTACACGAGTAGTCCCTGGCCAGGGCAAGCGAGATATACTGGTAGGCTTCCAGTGTTATCTCAGGGTGTATTGGGCTTCACTCCGACACGATTTGTACCGCTATTAGGGGACTGACGTTTACCGCCCCCCTAGACCCGCCATGCGATGTATCAGACGAACAGACCGGACTGTACGGAGATTGTCACATTCAGGCTCAGTAGGAGTTCAGATGGGTTTCACCTCGTCAGTCTTCTTGTCGGCATCTACCTGGGGACCGTTACGCACAGTTAGTGCCGCTTGCAGTCTGTGGTTAAACCCACTGCCAGCGTAGTGTCGAGTCTTTAGAGTCCCACACAGAAAGCTATTCGCCTTTTGGAAAAAGAGTAGAGGTCCCATGGTTTTGCGACAGGGTCCGGTCACATCCGTGCACTTGTGCACGTACAGTGTCCGGACAGTTAACACTAGCGGGCTTTGGTTTAAGCCAGATCCTAGTGTACGTTTTGGGATTGGTTTTATCCAGTTTGTATTCGTGTTCCTCGGAACGCGGATGCGGGTGTGTATGCACAGTTGGCGGAGAGACAGAGGCAGAGAATTCTCATTAGGGTTGTTGACCGTTGACTGTTGACTATTGACTTTTTGCTCAACCCTAATGAGAATATGATATATGATTAACAATAATATTAATTCAGTATTGTGGTGACATGGTTGTTGAGGGGTTGACTTTGTTGACTTGTTGACTTTGTTGACCGGTTGACTAGGTTGGACTAGTTGACCATCATGATGACAATGGCTATCATTTCATGGCAAAGACTTTTCACTTGCTTGTTCTCTTGTGCAATATGAGTGCATGAAATGATTTAGCCATTTTGACTTGAACCATTTTACACAATACTTGATTAGTATTTTTGTAATGATGGTTTTGGATTATGAGAGCCAAGTGAGAAAAGTCTTTCTCATTCTATCATTTTCATTCTCTCTCTTGTTCTTGAGCTCTCATCTTCTTCCTGTTGCTCTCCCTCTCTTTGTCTATGGTTCACTTGTCTCATGTGTTGAGAATCAAGAACCATAGAGAAAATCCCAACACACTCTTCTCTACTCACTCTAGTTCATAAGGTTTAGCAAACCAAGTGAACTAGTTTCTTCAAAGACCGAAGAAGAAGCCAAAGGTAGAAGCTTTCAGGTGGATCGATCTTCGGCGCAAGGAGACGACGGGGTGAAGGCGATCCGGACAACCATCGAGGCTTGAAGTCGAAGGAGTTCAAGAAAGAAAGGTATAACCCCCTAACCGAGTTGTTAATAACTCCTAGTTAGGTTGTTAGTTAGATGTTTAACCAAGATCCGGTTTTGAGTCCATGTTACCGCCTCTAGAAAATTGTTTTTCACCAAATTCCGCATGCCCGAAAGTACCGGGAGAGGTAGAATGGACTTACACTTGCAAGATCAGATTGGTTATTATCTTATCTAATCAGGATGGCTCCCACTGGTTTTTATCAAATCTTCCTTCAAACCCTAAAAGGAAAGACTAGCCGGGATAAATTACACCTTACAACTTCGTCGATCTTTCAGCCAGGCCAGTGTCGGTACTTTGAGGGAGGTTCCCCGTGCTATCGCACGGACCTAATTAAAGTAAACATCGTTTTCCCAAAGGCATAACCCCGTTGACACCTTTCTAGACACCTACTTGATCGTCTAATTGTCCTGTATAAAACTCTCCCAGGAGTAACAATTACTCGCAGTGGGTATCGGGATCCAACTATCTCATAGAAGGTATGCAATCTCATTGCAAATTTCAACACTTGAAATTCCCGATAATATTTTGCCCCTAACGTGCTATGACCCTGACGAAAGCAAACAAACCACAGCCCGCTAGTCAAGTTCAACCCGTACATTTCTTGACTGAATTAAACCCTCCCGCACGACCCTTAACGAATGCCAACAAAGCCGTACGACTACCCTAATCCAGTCGCATCATATGCAGCAGATAAGCAGCATATAGCTACCGCACACTACACCTTGACGAAAGCCAACAAATGTAGCACGAATACTATATACAACTTATCTGAAATGACGGAGGGCTACGACAGGTTTTTCTGAAAACCTATTGTGTAATGAACTTGATATCGTTGTAGAATCGAATGAATTTTGAAATGGAGTGTTCTTGAGGCTTTTCTAGTTTTGCTAAAGGGGTCACTCCCGGTGAAGGGATCGTCAGCCCTTTCCTCGTTGAATGAGGTGCGGGATATATCATATATATCACTGTGCAAAGCAGAAACTATAGAAGCGATCAAGAGACAAACCGAGTGTGTAGCATCTGCCAGTTATTGCTAAAGGGGTCACTCCCGGTAAAGGGATCTCGGCCCTTTCCTCATCGAATATAGTGCAGGGTATATCATATATACCGCTATGCAAAGTAAAACTGTAGCTACCCTTTTTATTTAAAAATTTGATTCTACAACATCTATTAGGTTTCTTTTCTTTCATTAATCACATTAATGAAGTCCCATCATTTAAGTCACCTAAACATCACAGATAAATACGACGTACACTTATGCCATCCGCATTCGCCTCGATGTCCCCTCGTGCACCGTTAGGTTAGGTAACTAACGACAGAGCAGGGCAGGGCTAGTGCGGGTGCAAAACATAAGTAACGTCTATATAATATATCATATATACTATATACTGTATCCATCAGAACATATCAAATGATCACATCACAGATATCGCAGCAGAAACATAGATATAATGTGGGATATACTAGGACGTCCGAATTTAGTACTTAGCCAATAATAGAAATTACGGATTCCACAGTCGCGATGAATAGCCAACCCCACACCCTGGACCCCTACGAGAGCGGCATGTAACCCTACCAATTCTGGAGTTTAGGAGACCCGGTCTCGACTCCTCGAGATGGCCTCCTACTGAACCCCAGAACCCGGTCACCTGTGCTCCCCTCCTTGGGTCTATCCTAATGCGGAAAAGTAAATAATATACAACACAGGTGGCATCAACCTCAACCCGGAAGTGCCCGAAATAAAAGAATATTACATTACATTTGAATTTACATGAATGAAAATATAAAACTCTCATCTCACATAAAAAACCCCCGGCTATTCAATCACGACAATCCTGCACATCATATCTCAGCAATACATAATATCTCATATCATCAACGTAAGTAAGTATGCATACACCGATTGTTGTCGACGTATAGCAACGACAATCGGCAATACCACTACATACTACACTTACGGTCACAGAAAAGAAAGTGCAAAACTGCAATATCTGGAATCCACATTCTCCTTAGACATCGTAAATGCGAAATATCACATACCTCGTATTTCATGTCTTATAATATGAATTCCACACATTGCATCACATTCCAGATAATTAGACAGTATTAAAGTTTTCGAACGACCGATCAAATACCAAAGATTCACTAAAGCTCAACACTTGAGCGAAGTTCAAAAACTTGGAGTGTGACACAGTAGTAGCGGTCCAGCCGTAGAAGGGTCAAGCCAACGCCTCACATGTGGCACGCCGTACTGCCCCAAACCCTAAGGTTCAAAGGGCAGTTCAAGACGTTCACATAATCGAGTTAAGGTTTGTTGTCTTCTAGAGGGACCACCACAAAACTTACACGAACCTCCGAAGGATTTAAACTCCGTGAAAAGTGAGCAAATAATACTCGTTCAAACACTTCAATACTTTCTAATTTACTCAGAAAAGTCACGAAATCAAAATTCCGATCGAACCGTCGAGTCCAAAACCATCTCCAGAATTTTCAGCACTAAATTCAGATTAAAAATACCCTAAAAAATATACAAGCGGATTCCAGCATTACTGTATAAAATTTATTCAGTGATTGATGTGTACGGCCGCGAAAGCGTGGCCTAAGCAAGCTTAGGCCGCGTTTCTGTAGCAGGAATGATTGTTCATCGAATAATTTTTATACCGTAATTCTTATATTTACCTGCTGAATCTTTTACATATTTTTAATTCTGAAAAATGTCTGATTTTAAAAAATTTCCAGAGAGTGTCCCGTAAAATCGTATTTCGGTTCGATCGGGGTTTTCACTTTGCTAAAGAATCTCCTAATGTTCTAGGTTGGCTCGGATACCAATGTTGGGTTAGCCTAGCACCTCATGAAGGGTTTGGAAGCATCACATGAACCAAAGGTGGAGTCCTTAGGGTGCTAAGTTTACATGCATCGGATCGTTCCTAGAAAAATTAGGGTTTCTAAATTTTTCACATCACCATATGAAAGAAAGGCTAGGGTTTTGAGAGTACAACCTTTGTAGCTCCCTACGCTAGACTACTCGGCTACTTGGGGTTTGAAAAAGCTCCGCTTGAACTCCTCGAGGTCACTGATGATCCACCCGGAGTCCGCTTTGTCCAAGCTTGCAACTTTATCCGATCAAGTGAACGAAATGAAGCTAACACTCTAAACAAGTTGGCTAAACTTGTGTAGAATGATGTTGTGGTTCTTATTCTCACTTCAAAATCCAATCTTGATGAGTATATTGCTCACTACAAAAAACTAGAGAGCAAAATGAGAGAGGAAGAAGAAGATGATGGCAATTTGAGAAGAAGATAAGTTCAACTCTAAGAAAGAAAATAGAAAATATATTAATATATATTTTTATCTCTCATCTCAAACCATGGTTGAATCATTATTGTACTTGAGTTAAAAACTAAAAGGAAGAGTAAACCATGGTTAAATGGTGGGTGAGAAAGGTTAAGTCAAGAAGAGTGTAGAAACAATCCAAAACTAACCCTTTTCTTTTTCCTTTTGTTTTTAGCTTAAATACAATAATATTCCAAATAAAATACCCATGGTGTGAGTCTTATATTGCCACCATTTTCTTTGTATAAGCAACCATAATTGATGATGTATGCATGTATGTATGTATGTATGTATGTATGCACATCCATATGTGCATGAATCTATAAAGAAACTATACATGCATGCATACATCCATCATACTCAAGAAAGGATTTCAAGTGAGAAGCTAATGGTTAAATGATAAATCAACACTTGATTTATCAATCCGGCCATATCACATATGACCCCTACCAAAAGCAAGCCGCCCGATCAATATACGGTATCCTATACGTGCATTTTAATCGGGTCCATTCGCATATCACATACGCGCACCACAACGTTTCGCCTGGACTAGGAAACTCCTTTGTGGGACTCTGAGACTCGTCAATACGCCGGCAGTGGGTGATGATCATATCAAGCACCCCTAAGCCGCAAGCGGTCAGCTAAACGTAACGGCCACCCGGGTATTGAACGATCAGAAGAGAACAAGCGAACCTGCTACAACTCCTGTCGAGCTAACCGGCAACACTTCCCGTACAGTCCGGTCTCCTCGTCTGATATGTCGCATATCAAGTCTAGGGGTGGTAAACGTCAGACCCCAATAACCGATAAGTCGTGCCGATGTGAGGCTCATAACGGGTCGAGAAACTACTGGTAACACTTACCGGTAAATCTCTAATCAGCCCTGGCCAGGGACTTCCCTGTTACGGCCAATCGAGCATAGCACAACATCAACCCCCAATACCGGGAGAGACGAAACCCCTCCTTTCGCTCATTGCCTCCATGTGACTCGGGACTGTACCCAAAAACCACCGTTTTGCACGCCCTCATGGACGTGGTAAGGTGGAAATCAAAGCACAGTGGGAATCATACAAGACTCTATGACGATCTCGGGTCTACAGACTAACCTGCACAAGTGTCACCTGAGAACTGCCATCTGACGTGAGGTATAATACCAACTGGGAGTTCTCGGCGAGTCCGTCCAGTATACCCAGTCTCCACTGAGCACCCGTATACCATCTCTGATGTCAAACACCAATGGATATGGGATCATCCATCGCCCATCTCATGGGTCGAGAAGCGTATACGCTAGTCTACACTGGTATATCGATGCCCCGTCTTGATACACCTATGACAAGGGACCTTGAAGGATGTACTTATGGACAACCATGTCCCTACTAGTATGATCTGCATCATAGTCCAGGTAGTCAAGTACACATCCTAAGGGCTTTACCAACATGTAACTATAAGACAGTTTAAAGAGACTAGTATACATGTTAAGATAAAGAGCAACCAAATAGCATACTATCATATCGAGCAAGAAAGTCATCTCTATATATGTCCAAGCATCCAATATAATATACATCATCTATACAATACTGGCATCTAGGGCATACATACAACTAACATATTTCAGTACATGTACCGGGAAGTATTCCGTATTTTGAACGGAATAGCTTCTAGAAGAAGATGCCACCTCATTATTGATTTTCCTTTAGAAAATTAATTAGGAATGAGGTGGAAAAGGTGACTAAGTCAAGGCATGGGTCAAAGCATGGTGTATGGCATGGTTTGGATTTGTTTAATGAAATTAAACAAATGACATTTTTGTGTGGATGAAAGAGGGGGCCAGCCACAATTGGGAGGGGTTAATTTTCATTTGGGTTTTTGATATGAAACAATACACTAGCCTCCACTCTCATTCACAAAAAGGTTCACAAAAGCCTTAGCCATTTTAGCTCATGCCAAAAAGCTTCATCATCTTCATTCATCTTCTTGAGTTGCTCCATGGAGCACATGGTTGAGAGAAAATCATAGTGACACACTAGTACACCCCCACTCTCCATCGCTAGCGACTTTGGAGCGCCGGTTAGCTCGTTCGACGAGGTTGGAGCTTGCGCCGTTTCCCTCAGGTGGATCATCGGAGACGAAGGAAGACCGGCAACCAAACCACATCAAGGAGCCGCTAGGAGCTTGGAATGAAGACCGAAGGACACGGATCAACTCGGTATAACGATTCTAACTCTTAGTTAGTTTGCTAATTTAGGGTTTAAGGTCGATCCGTAAATCGGGTAACGGTAGCGCCAGTTTTAGAAATTTTTATTCCGCATTTTGGCCGCGTTTCGACGGCCAGAGCGCTGCCGGGACCTTTCGCATAGAAAAAATCCATTTTTATTAAAACTATGGCGAGTCAAGAACAATATCACTATTGATCTTCCAGATGGTAGAAACTCAACCCTCGTCATAGCCCGGGTCAACCCACAAATAGCCATTACAGAAACGTGCCTTGAGTTATCCATAGTCTGGTTTTAAGCATAAGCCGGACAACTCACCGTACCTTAACATTGTTAAGATATGAACTATTCTAAATCCAATATAGAAACAGAGGCACTGATTTAATTGGAACCAGATTCAAATCATACAGCTGTCTCCAGTGCATGTCAACTAAATGGAGAGAGGCCGATCAGCATTACTCAACTTAGGAATACATCCAGATATGAGTAACCTGAAAGAGAAGCAAGTTCTCATAATCATTACTATCAATGGAATACCATACACAAGTATCTACATCTTCGATCACCTTGAAGAATCCTAATACTTGCAATACCTGGTTCTCTACTTTATTCATATACCTATAACTTCTCAAAACTTAGACCTTGCATTTCGACAAAACACATGTCTAAGAACTAGAGAAGTCACAAATAAACATAATATAGTACGAGTACCAACCCCTCTGTCCTAATGGACACTGGACAATATACAATACTCTGTATAAGTTCCCTGAGTCCAATAACTCATTCCCCGTGTGTCGTAGGTTGAAAACTGTACTTATGGTTAAGAAGAATTACACCGCTGTTTAATGCTCCTTTCCTAACCATCCACTGATATAGGTAAATGTCATAGACATAATTTCAAAAATTTATATATCACTTTATAAAAGTAAACGTACAAATATATCAATTTGAAATTGGTGCATAACAACGGATATTCAAAACCAAATATTTGCCGTCCAGCAAACAACCCAGGCGATTTTCTCAAATATCACCAATTACAACGAATTCCGATATAATGAGGATGATCACCTAATTCCCAATAACTTACTCTCACTCATCATCTGTAAGACCATACAGATGTGAGAATCATGTAAGTGTATATGCCCTAGGGGCCATTATTATATCATACTAGCTTGTATATTACTTAATGGAAGCTTGGGATATTCACAGTTATATAACAGTCCTGCTAAACATGGTAGTATGCTACTTGGTTTTATCTATCTTAATATGTGAGTATACGTATTGATAGAGCCCTTATGATCTTGCTTGACTACCAGTGTTGTGATGGCAGTCACACTAGTGGGGGCTGAGTACTCTACAAGCACATCCTTTTCCAGGTCCCTAGTCGTAGGATTATCGAGACAGGGCATGGATACTCCGGAGTAGACTAGTGTGTACGCTTCTCTTCCCAATTGGGGAGATGGTCTGTCCCACAGCCGTCAGTACGTCGTACTGGAGATAGTATACAGGTGCTCGTTGGGTTACGGGTATATCGGACAGGACTCGCAGGGAACTGTTGGTTGGTATTATACCCGTCGTCAGTTAACAGTGCCCAGGTGACATGAGTACAGCATAGTCTGCAGACTTGACACTGCTACTTCGCCTCGAGTGGGTCCCACTGTTCTTAGATTGCTACCCTACCACGGCTCAAAGGAGTCGTGCAAACAGGTAGCAGTTAGGTGCAGTCCCGAGCACTTAAAGGCAGTGGCGGTTAGACAGGATTCGTCTCTCCCGGTATTGGGAGTTGATATCGCGCTGTGTTAGAGAGCCATTACGCAAAGCCCCTGGCTAGGGCAAGCGAGATTTACTTGTAGGTTCCAGTAGTTTCTCAAGGTGTAATGGGCTACGCTCCGACACGACTTATACCGCTATTAGGGGACTGACGCTTGCCGCCTCCCTAGGCCTGATATGCGATAGTCTTAGACGAACAAACCGGACTGTACGGAGATTGTCACATCAGGCTCAGTAGGAGTTTGGATGGGTTTCCTCATCGGCCTTCCTATCGACATCTACCTGGGGACCGTTACGTACAGCTAGTGCCGCTTGCGGTCTGTGGTTAAACCCACTGCCAGCGTAGTAGTCGAGTCCTTAGAGTCCCACACAGAGAGTTTCCCTGCTCCGGGCGAAATGATATAGAGGTCATATGGTTTTACGACAGGGTTCGGACATGCACGTGCATTTATGCACGTACGATGTTCGGACAGTTTTTACTAGCCGGCTTTGGTTTAAGCCAGATTCCAGTATCGGATTATTGGATTTATACAGTCTAAAGTTTTTCCGTGTTTTCACGGATAGGAGGGGCGTTCTCATAATTTGGCGGGATGCTTCTTGAAGGATGATGACTTGGGGGTTTTGGTGGCATTTGCATTTATTGTTTTAATGACTCATTTGTGTGATTCATTCTTGGAGTTAATGCTTCATTTATTGAACTAATGACTCATGAGATGAATCACTCATATGAATAAATGAAGGATGATGATTAATCATTTTATTTATTTATTTTGATAAATCATTATGTTTCATATATTCAAGAGAGATCATTATCTCATTCTCATTCTCTTGCTCACCTTCTCTCTCTTCAAACCCTAATCCTCCCCTCTCATGTGTTTAGATCATGGATTAGATAGACTAATTAATCCATAACCTCACTCTATATCACCTAGGTGCCTTTGATTAGCAGCTAAAGAAACCTAGTTATCTCAAGATTAGAGGTGAAGCTTGGAATAGAAGCTCTCGGGTGGATCATCTATTACGTAGAGGAGGCCGAGGAGGAGGTGGATAACGAAAAGACAAAGGACTAGATTCGCTAGGTATAATCACTTCTCATAGTAATTAACAACTCCTATGTATTTGTTAGTTATAGTTTAGCAAAGATTCTTCGGTTAGTCGATGTTAACTCAAAGAACAAGATTTTTTTTCATATTTCCGCCTCCCCACAACTCGTGGGGTGTTGTACATCAACTTACAGTGGTATCAGAGCCTCGCTAAACAATAATTAACTCATTAGCAAAGTCGTAAGAATTTCGAACGCAAAACGAACCGGAAAAAACATCAAAATCACTAAGTTTCTGTCGATTTTAAAACAGGCCCTAAAAATTTTTTAGGGACCTCTAAAAATACCAGCAAGGAAATACAAGAACTCTGGAAAAAACTGGGTGCATGAATCGGCCAAACAGCCGTGGAACCGCGGCCTATCCCATCGATCCGCCGCGGATCCGCGGCCGAGTTGAAGCCGATTCACCCCAAATTTTCCAAGAACTCTTCTGTGATGTTTTTTGTCTTTTCTGGAATGTTTATTTTCTGCTCAAGTCTTAGGTGCACAGAGAAGTTTTGGAGTAGAATCTAAAGTGTTTGCTCGATCGAAATTATACAATGTTTGCTAATTATATTATATCTGTGAACTGTATAATGTGTTCGTAAACCTCCCCTAACTGCTAGTATGTCGGTTGGCAGGGGGTTGCGCATTTCTGTAATGATTTAACTGTCTGTGATTATGAACTTGATTGGATTGTTGTGATGATTAGCCGGGGTTTGAGATGGGTTATTATATTCATTCATTCGATGTAATTGTAATATGTTGTAATATTTTTTTTTGCAGGGCACATCCAGGTTGCGGTTGTAGCCACCGTTGTATTATTTCATTTTACTGTTTTTTGCTCCTAGGATAGACCCAAGGTGGGGTGCACAAACTACCGGGTACTTTGAAGTGTTTAGTGGCCTACTCACGTTGTTGAGGGAGACCGCTTCACTTCGGGTACTTGGCGGGTAGTTTGCCATACCTGTAGGGGTCTAGGGTGGGGTAATGGCTATTCATCACAACTGTGTAATCTGTCTTTCGTTGCAGGCTCAAAATGAAACGCGAATTGCCTGCATATCCAATAATATTCATCTGTGATCTGGAATGCCTATTATTGCGTCTGACGAATGTACAATATCTATATATGATAGCTATTTAGACGTCACTTATGTTTTACACCCGCGCTAGCCCAGCCCCCGCTCTGTCGTTAGTTAAGTAACCTAACGGGTGTTGACGGGACCCAGTGGCGAATGCGGATGGCTTAAGAGGACGTTGTATTTTCGTTGTTTTCAGCAATGATAGGTTAATGATGGGACGTATTATATTAATGCAAAGAAAATAAACCAAAGTTGAATCATTGGAACAGTTTAAAAGAAACCACTCGGTTATTTTTAAAACAGAAGATATTTTTAATTGCGGAGCTTTAACCACTCCTTTTAAAAGCTATCAGGTTCCTTCGGTCATATCAAGTTCACTACATTCACGGTTTCGCTAAAACCATTCGCAGCCCCCCGTCATTTCATTTGGGTATTCAGTAGTATTCATGCTATGTATTTTGACCAACGCCAAGGCATAGTGTTTGGTAGCTGCTGGGTATTCATTTGTTGCATAGATAGATGAGTTAGTTTGGGACAGTCGTATTATCATTTTGGCCAACGTCAAGGATATGTACGGATGGGTTCAAATTAACAGGATAATGATGGATAGAACTTGACATGTGACTTATGATTTTTTGACCAACAACAAGGTCATAAGAGCATGGGGCAAAAATTTATATCGGGAATTTCTAAAGAAACTGAAATTTGTAAAGAGATGCATACCATTTGGAGTTTGATGAATGTTGGTAGAATTCCTTCAGCATTATCATACGATGATATTTAGATCCCGATCCTACTGTGAGTATATGCTACTCATCAGGAGATTCGTCACTTAACGATCAATGCTATAAACCAAGTAGGTGCCGAGAAAGGTGTCAGCGGGGCTACGCCCCCAGAGAAAAGAGGTTATTTAATTAAGGAACTTCGCGAAAGCGTTGGAAAACCTCCCTCAAAGTATCGACACTGGCCTGGCTGAATGGTTAAGCAAGTATTGTACGGTGAGAATAGTCCTGGCTAGTTCTTCATTTTCAGTTTGAGGAGGGATTCGAAAAACAGTAGGAGCCATCCAGTTTAGATAAATTAAAAACCACTCTAAACTTGCAAGAGCATCATGCTAAAGTGTTTCTTCTCTCCCTCCTATTTGCAGCGACCCTGAAAATGACTGGACTTAAGTTACTTTTAGAAAAAAATATACTGACAGGGCCAAACTATAAAAATTGGCTGCGGAATGTCAAAATGGCTTTGACCTATGACAGATTGGGGTATGTCCTCACCACTAAGGCACCTGCAATCCCAGGTCCCAAATCAAGTAATGCGGATAAGGAAATCCACAAAACCTGGGATTTAGATTGCGCGAAGGCCAAGTGCATCGTGCTTGCCTCGAGGAATAATGAACATCAGAGGAGGCACGATGATATGGATCTAGATGCCATATTTCTCCATACAAAGGAACTTTATAGAGAGCAATCTCATATAGCAAGATACGAGACCTCAAAGAACTTGTTTCGAGCGAGGTTAGCCGTCGGATCATCGGTAGGAGAACATGTCCTAAAGATGATTGGCTATATTGAAGAGCTCGCAGACCTTGGGACGACTTTGGATAATGAGCTATATACAGACTTGATTCTCCAGTCCCTTCCTTCCACCTACGCCCAGTTTATTCTGAATTTCACCATTCAAAGAAAAGAAATTGAACTTCCAGAACTCCTTAACATGTTAAGAAGTGCAGAGGGCACCTTGCAGAAGGCAAGGGAAACACCCGCTATGTTTGTTTGCGATGCTTCTTCTTCCGGGTCCAAGGCTAGGGCCAAAGGAAAGAAGAAGAAGTCCGCCACCAAACCTAGAGGAGTTGTTAGTAAAGTGGGAACGAAGGGAAATAAAAAGATTGCGGTACCAGAAGTGTCCCAGGATGAGTGCTTCCATTGTCATAGGAAAGGGCACTGGAAGAAAGATTGCAAGGCGTGGAATGCCAAGAACCAGGAACCGAAGCAGGCTGTGGCTTCGACTTCAGGTGTGTTTGTAATTGAGAATTGTCTGTCAATCAACTCTACTTCCTGGGCATTGGATACCGGATCAGGATCACATATATGCAATTCATTGCAGGCACTGAGAAACCGTAGGGTGCTGAAGGATGGTGATATGACCCTAAAGGTTGCTAACGGAGCTAGCGTAGGAGCTGTGTACATAGGGGATTATCACCTGGGATTGACAAGTGGACACATTTTGGTTTTACATAACTGTTTTTGTGTACCTAGCTTAACGTGTAATATCATATCAGTTTCCTTGTTATTAAATAAAGGTTATGATTTCACGTTTGTAAGTGATGTTGTTAACATCCACCTTAATCATAGTTTGATTGGGTCCGGTACATTGGATAACGGTATATATGTCTTAAACCAACTACAGATTTTCAATGTCCAGAACACACTAAAAAGAAAGTCTCCGGATTTAAATAAGGCTTTCTTATGGCATTGTAGACTAGGTCACATAAATGAGACAAGGTTAACTAAGTTACATAGAGAAGGATATTTAGACTCGTTCGAATATCAATCTTATGACACTTGTTAATCATGTCTCAAAGGAAAGATGACAAAGACTCCATTCACTGGATATGGAGTAAGAGCAAGCGAGCTCTTAGGACTCATACACAGCGATGTATGTGGTCCAATGTCTACACATGCAAGAGGTGGTTTTTCCTATTTCATTACATTTACGGATGATTACTCTAGGTACGGATTCGTTTTCTTAATGAAACATAAATCCGAGGCTTTTGAGAAATTCTAAGAGTATAAGAATGAAGTAGAAAACCAAACCGGCAAAAGTATCAAGACACTAAGATCTGATCGAGGTGGTGAATACTTAAGTGCCGAGTTCCTTGGTTACCTAAAAGAGAAAGGAATTCTCTCTCAGCTTACTCCTCCATACACTCCACAGCATAACGGTGTATCGGAGAGACGGAATCGAACCCTATTAGATATGGTACGTTCCATGATGAGTAATGCTGAGTTACCGCGATCTTTCTGGGGTTATGCGCTAGAATCAGCGGCATATCTTTTGTACATGGTTCCTACCAAGACTGTGCCAACCACGCCATATCAGATGTGGAGTGGGAAGAAACCCTATCTTCAATATCTGAAGATATGAGGATGTCCAGCTTTTGTTAAAAAGCAGTATGTGGACAAGCTCGAAGCACGATCAGTACAGTGTAAGTTTGTGGGATATCCAAAGAACTCCAAGGGGTATCTATTCTATTACGCAGAGGAACAAAAGGTTTTTGTATCTCGTAATGCCCATTTTCTAGAATATCTGTTTTTAGAAAAGGAAATAAGTGGGAGCGAAATAGAACTGGAAGAAATTCAAGAACCACAAATTACTACTGAATGTTTGCTAGAACCAGTAGTTCAAGAAGAACAGGATATTCCCGCACCCCTCCGCAGAAGTAGTAGGCCGTCTCATCCGCCTGAGAGATACTACGGTTTTCTCATAGATGGGGATGGAGAGGATTGCATCATTGATGATGATGAACCTACTAGCTTCCAGAAGGCCATCCAGAGCGGCGACTCGGTACGATGGCTAGATGCAATGCGGACCGAAATGGAGTCCATGTACACCAACAAAGTATGGACTTTGGACTTTGCTCCAGATGGGGTAAAACCCATAGGATGCAAATGGATCTTCAAGAAAAAGATTGGTGTAGATGGACAGGTGGAAACCTATAAGGCTAGACTTGTTGCAAAAGGTTTTCGTCAAAGACCTGGTTTGGACTATGACGAAACTTTTTCTCCTGTGACTATGTTCAAATCCATTCGTGTCCTTCTTGCTATTGCAGCCTTCCATGATTATGAAATCTGGCAGATGGACGTAAAGACGGCTTTTCTGAATGGTAATTTAGATGAGTGCGTCTATATGGATCATCCAGAAGGTTTCAATCAGAGTGGGAGCAGCTGGAAAGTATGCAAGTTGCTTAAGTCCATTCATGGACTAAAGCAGGCATCGCGGAGTTGGAACATCTGTTTTGATGAAACGGTCAAAGAATATAACTTTATCAAAAATCCAGATGAACCATGTTTATATAGTAAAGTTGTAGCACGAACTGTCGTATTCCTCGTCTTGTACGTTGATGACATTCTGTTGGTAGGAAATGACATTCCTATGCTACAATCTGTCAAAGGATTCTTGTCACACAAGTTCTCCATGAAAGACCTGGGTGATGCCTCTTATATTTTGGGGATCCTGATCTATCGTGATAGATCCAAGAGGATGTTGGGACTTTCGTAGTCCAGGTATATCAACACTATACTGAAACGATTCAGTATGGAAAATTCTAAGCGCGGTAATCTACCGGCTTGTCACGGAATCACCCTCTCCAAAGAGATATCTCCCAAGACTGATTTGGAAAGGGAACGCATGTCTATTATACCCTACGCTTCTGCGATAGGCTCTATAATGTATGCGATGTTGTGCACCAGACCAGATGTAGCTTACGCACTGAGTATGGTAAGCCGATATCAGTCAGACCCAGGGGAGAAGCACTGGATAGCAATAAAGAACATTCTCAAGTACCTGAAAAGGACTAAGGAGATGTTCTTGGTTTACGGCAGAAAAGACCTCAAGATGAAGGCCTTTGCTGATTCCGGCTTCCAGAGTCATAAGGACGATTCCAAGTCCATGTCAAGTTATGTCTTTACCCTCAATGAAGGGGCGGTGTGCTGGAAAAGTTCCAAGCAGGACACCGTTGCTGACTCGACGATGGAAGCGGAGTATATTGCTGCTTACGATGCCGCAAAAGAAGCGGTCTGGATGAAGAAATTCCTAACGGAACTTCAGGTGGTTCCTACCATTGTTGATCCAATACCTCTGTATTGCGATAACAACGGAGCTATAGCTTTAGCGAAGGAACCAAGGTCCCATCAGAAGTCCAGACACATCTTAAGGCGATATCACCTGATCAGGGAGATCATAGATCGCCAGGAGATCGAAGTCCGGAGAGTTGCTACTGAAGAGAACATTGCTGATCCATTCACAAAGGCCCTACCTCAGATTCAGTTTGAGAGGCTACTCAAGATCATCGGTCATCGATATGCCAGTACATGGCCCTAGTGCAGGTGGGAGATTGTTAGTGTATATGCCCTAGGGGCTATTATTGTATCATACTAGCTTGTATATTACTTAATGGAAGCTTGGGATATTCACAGTTATATAACAGTCTTGCTAAACATAGTAGTATGCTACTTGGTTTTATCTATCTTAATATGTGAGTATACATATTGATAGAGTCCTTAGGATCTTGCTTGACTACCAGCGTTGTGATGGCAGTCACACTAGTAGGGGCTGGGTAGTCTACAAGCACATCCTTTTCCAGGTCCCTAGTCGTAGGATTATTGAGGCAGGGCATCGATACTCCGGAGTAGACTAGTGTGTACGCTTCTCATCCTAGTTGGGGAGATGGTCTGTCCCATAGCCGACAGTACGTCGTACTGGAGATAGTATACAGGTGCTCGTTGGGTTACGGGTACACCGGACAGGACTCGCAGGGAACTGTTGGTTGGTATTATACCCGTCGTCAGTTAACAGTTCCCAGGTGACATGAGTACAGCAAAGTCCGCAGACTTGACACAGCTACTTCGCCTCGAGTGTGTCCCACTGTTCTTAGATTGCTACCCTACCACGTCTCAAAGGAGTCGTGCAAACAGGTAGCAGTTGGGTGCAGTCCCGAGCACTTGGAGGCGGTGGCGGTTAGACAGGATTCGTCTCTCCTGGTATTGGGAGTTGATATCGCGCTGTGTCAGAGAGCCATTACACAAAGTCCTTGGCCAGGGCAAGCGAGATTTACTGGTAGGTTCCAGTAGTTTCTCAGGGTGTAATGGGCTATGCTCCGACACGACTTATACCGCTATCAGGGGACTGACGCTTGTCGCCCCCCTGGGCCCGATATGCGATAGTCTTAGACGAACAGACCGGACTGTATGGAGATTGTCACATCAGGTTCAGTAGGAGTTCGGATGGGTTTCTTCATCGGCCTTCTTATCGACATCTACCTGGGGACCGTTACGTACACTTAGTGCCTCTTGCGGTCTGTGGTTAAACCTACTGCCAGCGTAGTAGTCGAGTCTTTAGAGTCCCACACAGAGAGTTTCCCTGCTCCGGGCGAAACGATATAGAGGTCGTATGGTTTTATGACAGGGTTCGGACATGCACGTGCATTTATGCACGTGCGATGTTCGGACAGTTTTTACTAGCCGGCTTTGGTTTAAGCCAGATACTAGTATCGGATTATTGGATTTATACAGTCTAAAGTTTTTCCGTGTTTTCACGGATAGGAGGGGCGTTCTCGTAATTTGGCGGGAAGCTTCTAGAAGGATGATGACTTAGGGGTTTAGGTGGCATTTGCATTTATTGTTTCAATGACTCATTTGTGTGATTCATCCTTGGAGTTAATGCTTCATTTATTGAACTAATGACTCATGAGATGAATCACTCATATGAATAAATGAAGGATGAGGATTAATCATTTTATTTATTTATTTTGATAAATCATTATGCTTCATATATTCAAGAGAGATCATTATCTCATTCTCATTCTCTTGCTCACCTTCTCTCTCCTCAAGCTCTCTCTCTTCAAACCCTAATCCTCCCCTCTCATGTGTTGAGATCAAGGATTAGATAGACTAATTAATCCATAACCTCACTCTATATCACCTAGGTGCCTTTGATTAGCAACTAAAGAATCCTAGTTACCTCAAGATTAGAGGTGAAGGTTGGAATAGAAGCTTTCGGGTGGATCATCTATTACGTAGAGGAGGCCGAGGAGGAGGTGGATAACGAAAAGACGAAGGACAAGATTCACTAGGTATAATCACTTCTCATAGTAGTTAACAACTCCTATGTATTTGTTAGTTATAGTTTAGCAAAGATTCTTCGGTTAGTCGATGTTAACTCAAAGAACAAGATTGTTTTTCATATTTCAGCCTCTCCGCAACTCGTGGGGTGTTGTACATCGACTTACAAATCATACCTGGTAAATACATACCCTGGAGCAAGGGCTAATTAGTAAATCAGTTTTCTTTTAATAATACACAGTGAAACTAAAACATGTAAATGTTTCGAAGGGGTATCCGGGTATTCCTAGTAATGCCTCTTCCATTATCAGATTCACAATTATAACCGTATATTTCTTTGCCATCTCTCCAAATCCCTTTATATGTCTTTAGTCATTACCTTCTGTACACCTTCTTAGGCTAAATGGTTTTCTTCCTTCCCAACCGTTCGGCACCAGCCTATGGTTTGGAAGAAGACTATCCGATAAGCATAATGGGTGTACTCTCCTAATCCTAGGAGTACACGTAACCTGAGAGAAGGTGAAGATAAAAGACTACTGAATAAACCTTATTCCTATTTCTCCTGAACCAGAATCCATCCCCGAACTGGAACAAGTTCCTTCGAGTTCGTATATAACCATACGATGGAGTATCCAATAAACTGTGGATCTTCGTAGTGATACGGAGTATTCCGGAGGAATACAAAGGTGAAGCAGGAGTGGCGATGAAATATTTGGTTTGGTCGTGAATAGCAGTCGCAATTTACTTTACCCTCTTACTAATCCCTTTATTTGTCTTAACTTATTACCTTCTGTACACCATCGTTAGGCTAATTGGTTTTCCTCATGCCCTACCTTTCGGCATCTGCCTATGGTTTGGATGAAGACTATCCAATAAGCGTAATAGGTGTACTGTCCTAATCTAAGGAGCACTCGCTATAAGTGCACGGCGGCGCTCCGGCCGTCAATCCGACGGCCAAATGCGGAAGCGGTGATAAACTTTAATTTTTCTTGAACTGGCAAACCGCCGCGCACTAATACCCGGATCGAACCATTAACTAGTCCTAGCTTACTACAAGAAAGGGAATAGAGATATACCGACGATCCAAGTCCTCCGGTCTTCTCGTCATCGTCCCGATCTCCTGCGGAATGTCCCGTCTCCTCCTCGTCCCCGGAAGTGCACCACATCGCCTACTTCTTTTACGGGCTCCCACCTCAATGCCGAGGTAACTCGGCCACGAAGCTGGCAAGTCGATGTGCCCAAGATTTGCTGTAGAACGTATAGTACTCATGTCTCATTTGGGGTTATAGGAATTGCCTTTTGGTGGAGGAAGTGATACAAGCTTTTGGAGGAGGAGCTAAAGGGATTTTCCAACATGAAATGAACCAAAAACCCCTTACCAAAATGTTTGGACAGCCCCCATCAAGAGAGTGGCCGGCCATGCTAGATGAGGGAGGGAGTGAATGAGAGTGTCAAGAGTCTATCAAAAATGGGAGCCATTCTCATCTCATACAAGAGAGAGAGAGAGAGACAAGACAAAGAGGTGGTTGAAAAGCAAGTGATGATGAGAAACAATGATCACTCCCAAAACCATTACTCGACCAACAATCATCAACAACCATGATTGTTTACAAAGTCAAGCCATGATGGAAAAGAAAGAGTCAAAGGATGGGCTCCATCATGAAACCATCATGATACAAATATATGCAAAGAACACCCTCCACAAATGCCTATTTGCAACAATGCAAATAAGCCCTCCTCCACCAATCTTCGGCCAATGAACGATACAAAGGAAATCGGCCGAAACGGAAAGCAAACTGGCAACTCCAGAAAACTGGTCCCGTAATAAATTACAGGAAAACCCCGATACTGTGCATACACACCCGCATCTGTATTTCGACCGAAATACAAATGCAATGAGACAAAATCTACACTGTACTATACTAGGATCCGGCTTAAACCAAAACCGGCTAGTATGATCCGTTCGATCCTGATCCGTGCAATACTGCACGTACCTAATCGAACCCCGCCATATATCCATACGGCCTATAGTACAAACTGTCCGATCCTGATCCGTGCAATACCGCACGTATCTGATCGGACCTTGCCATATCTCCATACGGCCTCTACAACCTTTCGCCCGAAAGCTGAGTAACTGAATGTGGGGGACTCTAAAGACTCGTCAACACCTTGGTTGTGGATTTAACCACTAGCACGTCAGAGGTATAAGCCAATACGTAACGGGCGACCAGGTATTGACTAAAAGGGATATCTGTGAGCGAACTCAGCCTGACAACCCTACTGAGCCTGTCAGTGACAATATCCGTACAGTCCGGTCCGTTCGTCTATGAGCATCGCATGGCAGGCCTAGGGGGTTGGTAAAAGTCAGACCCCCAAAAGTGGTACAAGTCGTGTCGGAGTGTAGCCCAGAACACCCTGAGATACTACTGGAATACCTACCAGTAAATCTCCTGGCCTCGGCCGAGGGCTTCGTGTAATGGCTCTCCTAGACACAGCACGACCTCACCCCCAATACCGGGAGAGACGAACCCCTGAAGATACGCTCACTGCCTCCATGTGGCTCGGGACTGTACCCAACTAAAACCTGTTTGCACGACTCCTTTGAGCCGTGGTAGGGTAGTAATCAAAGTACAGTGGGAACTCACACGAGACAAATGACGATCCCCAGGTCGATGAACTAACCTGCACACATGTCACCAGGGAACTGCCATCTGACGTCTGGTATATGACCAACTAGCATGTTCCCGGCGAGTCCTGTCCGGTGTACTCATAACCCAATGAGCACCTGTATACATCTTAGGTGATCCAACTGACACCAGTGGCTTGTGAGACCGGCCACCGCCCCTCGTCGGGGTCTCGACTGTATACACTAGTCTACTCTGGAGTATCGATGCCCTGTCTCGAAACTCCCACGACTAGGGACCTTTTAAGGATATGCTTATAGACCCCAGCTCCCACTTATATGATCGCCCTCATACTGCTGGTGGTCAAGCAAGAATCCTAGGGGCTCTATCAACGTGTAATAGCAACTTGTCAGGTCACCTAAAACAGTACACGATGATAAAGGTAAACCAGACAGCATACTATCATCTCGAGTAAGACTGTCCTACCGGGATAGGTCCTCCATCAATCATAGCAATCACGTGCCTGTGATCCAATAATTGACTCTGAGGGCACTATCTCCAACAATCTCCCACTTGCACTCAAGGCTAATTATTGCGATGTCGCATACTCACAGCCCGTGTGATACCGAACACCCAACTCCTCTACCGGTCAGTCTCACAAAGCCTGTTTGCGAAACTATTGCGTTCGAGGAATAGCCTCAGTGAGTGGATCCGCCTTGATGTTTCTTTCTATATCTCTCTAAATCTCATGTTCGCGGAGAAAGCCATCTCCCGAAATGAGCAATACCTGTCTTAGAATGTGTCTGGATGTCTGATGGGACTTAGCTCATAAATGAACTCCAAATCCAAACTTCTTAGACTGTATCGTCAACTGAACCTAATCAGTATCCTGCGCCATGCCTCCCTCAGTATTGCCTTGGATCACCTGTCCAAAATACTGCCCCTCGTCAGAAGGAAAAACTATAGCTCTGACAACCTTCTTGTCGTCCATGTCACCTTGGAAGCCTGGAATGATAACTGTCTCCCTCATGAGGCTATCGTTATCATATCCCTAGAACATCCACTTATGTTCTATAACTGCTTCCGACTGTTTCTCTAGGATTGGATCAATGTCAACTTATTGCATCTAGTGCAAGAACAACATCTGGTGTGGTACTTGACATCTCATGATTGACTCAATTGCCTAAGCAAGTGATCTGCCAATCATGCACATCCCTCTCCCCTTTAGTCTGTAAGACACCTTTAGAGAGGGTGACTCCATCTTCTGCAGGTATACTACCGTGCCAGGAGTCGTCCATTCTAAATACTCTTAGAATGCTGTAAAAGTACCCTGATTGGGAAACCACCCAAATCTAGATCTAAAGCCATAGATCTAGTAACCAATATGTCTGATACAAAATCCATTTCCTTTGTGGAGAAACCACTGTGTGACGACCAAAAGTATAACTGACTGTAGTATAGGAGTTTCTTTTCCTACTCTGTGTAGTGTATGTCATCCAAATACCAGGATATCACACTCTACTACCTTCTCAACAGATCCATCCCCTATTCTGATGAAGTCAAATCTATGACTGTCACGTCAGAAATAGATGATCTATTTCCGCTACATCTGCTTTAGTCTATAAATAGACATAAGCTACCTGTCCACCAATGCTTCCGCTGCTCCCACTGACTACGACAACCCTCTGGTAAAGTCATACAGACGTACACTTCTAAAGCAAGTTTAGAACGACGCTATACTCATCCTCCTGCCGGGTCTCACAGTCTGGAACAACAGTAATGGCAAAACTGGGTAAACAAGAACTTCCCTGTCACCGTCCTTGAGGCTATCGTAGTACCTCTCGGGTGCCTGAAGTTACCCACCGTATCTGCGGAGTGGCCAATGGAATGTCAATCCAGATTGAATCTCTAGGTTCCTTATCAAATCTTCAGTAATCGTTTGTGGTTCTGGAATCACTTCCAGTTCTACCATACTCCCACTACTGTTTTCTGAAAAAATCCATTTTAATAAAACTGTGGCGAGTCTAGAACAATATTGCTATTGTTCATCCAGATGGTAGAAAGTCAACCCTCGTCATAGCCTGGGTCAACCCACAAACAGCCATTACAGAAACGTGCCTTGAGTTGTCCAGTGTCTGGTTTTAATCATAAGCCGGACAACTCCCCGTACCTTAACACCGTTAAGATATGAACTGTTCTATATCCAATATAGAAACAGAGGCACTGATTTAATTGAACCAGATTCAAATCATGCAACTGTCTCCAGTGCATGTCAACTAAATGGAAGGAGGCCGATCAGCGTTACTCAACTTAGGAATACTTCCAATTATGAGTAACCTGAAAGAGAAGCAAGTTCTCTTAACCATTACTATCAACTGAATACCATATACAAGTATCTACATCTTCGATCTCTTTGAAGAATCCCGATACTTGCTACACCAGGTTCTCTACTCTATTCAAATACCTATAACTTCTCAAAATTCGGACCCTGTGTTTCCACGAAACACTTGTCTAAAAACTAGAGAAGTCATAAGTAAACCGAATATAGTACGAGGACCAACCCCTCTGTCCTGATGGACCCTGGACAACATACAATACTCTGTATAAGTCCCTTGAGTCTGATAACTCATTCACTGTGTGTCGTAGGTTGAAAACTGTACTTATGGTTAAGAAGAATTACACCGCTGTTCAATGCTCCTTACCTAACCATCCACTGATATAGGTAAATGTCGTAGACATAATTTCAAAAAGGTATATCTCACTCTATGAAAATAGACGTACAGATATATCAATTTGAAATTGGTGCATAACAGTGGATATTCAAAACCAAATATTTGCCGACCGGCAAACTGCCCAGGTGACTTCCTCAAATATCACCAATTACAACAAATCCTGATATAATGAGGATGATCACCTAATTCCCAACAACCACTCCCACTCATCATCTGTAAAACCATACAGATGTGGGAATCATACCTGGTAAATACATACCCTGGAGCAAGTGTCTAATCGGGAAATCAGTTTTCCTTTAACAGTACACAGTGAGACTGAAACATCGAAATGTTTCGATGGGGTATCCCGGTATTCCTAGTAATGCCTCTTCCAGATTCACGACTGTAACCGTATAATTCTTTGCCACCTCTCCAAATCCCTTCATATGTCTTTAGTCATTACCTTCTGCACACCCCTTTAGGCCAAATGGTTTTCTTCCTTCCCTACCGTTCGGCACCAGCCTATGGTTTGGAAGAAGACTATCCAATAAGCATAATGGGTGTACTGTCCCAATCCTAGGAACACTCGCAATGCGAGAGGAGGTGAGGATAAAAGACAACTGAATAAACCTTATTCCTATTTCTCCTGAACCAGAATCCATCCCCGAACTGGAACAAGTTCCTTTCGAGTTCGTATATAACCATACGATGGAGTATCCAATAAACTGTGGATCTTCGTAGTGATACGGAGTGTCCTGGAGAAATACAAAGGTGATTTTAGGATTGGCGAAGGAATACTTGGTTTGGTCGTGAATATCTGTTGCAATTTACTTTGCCCTCTTACTAATCCCTTGCTTTGTCTTAACTTAATACCTTCTGTAAACCATCGTTAGGCTAATTGGTTTTCTTCATTCCCTACCGGTCGGCACCTGCCTATGGTTTGGAAGAAGACTATCCAATTTGCGTAATAGGTGTACCATCTCCTAAACCAAGGAGTACTCGCAACTTGAGAGAAGGTGAAAGGAAAAGGCAACTGAATAATCCTATCCGTTTTCTCCAGAACCGCAAACCATCCTCGAATAAATTCTTTCGAGTTCGTATCTAACCATACGATGGTTTTGTCCAATGGAAGTGGACGTTCGTAGTAAAACGGGGTGTCCTGGAGAAAAGGGTAAAAGTAGGAGTGGCAATGAGGTTTGCAACTCTGACAATCCAAAAGCCAGTGTTTAAGAAGGTTCGGTCAACTTGGTCACTGAGTCATAGTCTTAGGGTCGGGTCAATGGTCGCTGCCAAAGAGAGAGAGAAAAGAAACACTCAGCGTGCACTCTAACCTAGATCAGAATGGTTACCAATTTATCTAATCTGGAAACCTTCCACTGTACCTCAAATTCTCCTCCAAACCTGAAAGAAGAATTAGTCGGGATCACCCGAGGAGTAAACTAACTCATCAGTGGGAATCGGGATCCAACTATCACCGCATGATAACGTGACGGAATCCGCTCACGGTATCACACTCCAGAAGGTATGCGCATATCTGGCAAGTTTCAGTTCTTTTGAAACTCCCGATGTGATTTCTGCCCCATGCTCTTATGACCTTGACTAAGGCCAACAAATCATAAGTCACATGTCAAGTTCTACCCGTCATTGTCCAGGTTGATTTGAACCCACCCGTACAAGCCCTTGACTAGGGCCAACAAGGCTATACGACTGTCCCAAACCAACGCATCTATCTATGCTACATATGAACACCAAACAGCTACCAAACACTGTGCCTTGACTATGGCCAACAAACACAGCTTGAATACTATTGACTATCCATATGAAACGACGGAGGGCTACGAATGGTTTCTGGCGAAAACCTTTAACGTAATGAACTTGATATCGTTGAAGGAACGGATAGCTTTTAAAAATATAGTGACGAAAACCTTTACTAAAGAGGTCACTCCCGGTGAAGGGATCTCGGCTCTTTCCCCGTAGAATGGGGTGCAGGATATTCCAAATGAATACCACGGTGCAAAGCAAAAGTAATCGGCTATAGTGAAGTCATTGCCCTGACGCAAACTTTTGTCCAAGGGGTCACTCCCGGTGAAGGGATCTCGGCCCTTGCCTCGTCGACTGAGGAGCAGGATATTCCAACTGAATATCACGATGCAAAACAAAAGTGAACGTCCTTGCAATAACAGCTTTTTGAAAAGTGTTCCAACAACATCAGATTAGGTTTGTTTTAACTTGCATTGATCCGAATCAACGCAGTCCCATCAATTGAGCACACCAAAAGGAACAAAAATATACTGATGTACGTATATGCCATCCGCATTCGCCACTGGGTCCCGTCATTACCTGTTAGGTTAGCTAACTAACGACAGAGCGGGGACTGGACTAGCGCGGATGCAAAACATATACAACATCTACTAATATATATACCAATATATTATATTCGCTCAAGGCGTGAAAGAAATGCAACATCACAGAAAATGTACAGCATCACAGAAACAATACAGATATCTGGGATCCCCGGGTTTCACAGAGCCACTACTGAAACCCGACGTTCCCCTGGTCGTGTGGATAGCCTGTGCAATGAAATCCTAGACCCGTACGGGCGCGGCAAGTCACCCGCCAAAACCTGAAGCGAGGCAGCCCCCTTCATCACCGTGAATGGACCACCCATCACTTCACGGAATCCGGTAACTTGGGCACCCCTCCTGGGTCAACCTGTACCCACTACGAGTGCGGCGAACAGCCCGCCAATTCTAGAGTGAAGCCCCCTCCGTCTCAATGCCATGAGATGCGGGCTTGTTGCCCTCTAGAACCCGGCTATCCGTGCACCCCTCCGCGGGGCAATCCTAGTACAAAAAGTAAAATATACATACAACGGGTACATCGACCGCAACCTGGCCGTGCCCCAAAATAATAATACAAACAGGCAGTGACGGCAGTCAACATGTCGGACGCTCGCCCCGCAATATCAAATGTACATAATACAACAGAACTGTACTAGCATTGCATCCAGGCTATCCCCCACGACCGATCCGCAACATCACAGCAAAAACAGGACATCAACGTGAAAGTCACGTTCGCAAATCCGTCTAACCGGGCTATAGCAGTTAGATAGGATTTACCGATCAAGTGACATTCACGGTCGGAGATATAATGTAAATTCTGTGAAATAATGTGTTTAAAATATCCGATCGATCAAATTTTAACAAGTGGGCCCCCAAGCATTACTGTAGCAGATCAGGAAATTCTGGGCCCAAAATTAATATTCCAAAACCCATATTTTAAGCCCACAAAGACACTGTAGAAATTTGGTGCAGGGATCTCCACAGTGCGCGGCGGAATAGCGGCGAGAAGGGGGTTTGTGCGGCGGTTCCGCGCTCCCACAGTGGAATCACATCATCGAATTTTTACACAGCTCTTATAATCTCCAGTACATCAATTTTATACAACCTGAAAAATTTTTGGAGACCAAAAAATTTCAACAGAAAACTGTCGCTTTGAAAAACTCGGTTTTGGAATTTTTGATCGATCGAACATGCAAACACATTACACAAAGCTAGACTAAGTTAATGGCGAGGCTCTGATACCACTGTAAGTGCACGGCGGCGCCCCGGCCGTCAATCCGACGGCCAAATGCGGAAGCGGTGATAAACTTTAATTTTTCTTGAACTGGCAAACCGCCGCGCACTAATACCCGGATCGAACCACTAACTAGTCCTAGCTTACTACAAGAAAGGGAATAGAGATATACCGATGATCCAAGTCCTCCGGTCTTCTCGTCATCGTCCCGATCTCCTGCGGAATGTCCCGTCTCCTCCTCATCGCCGGAAGTGCACCACATCGCCTACTTCTTTTACGGGCTCCCACCTCAATGCCGAGGCAACTCGGACACGAAGCTGGCAAGTCGACGTGCCCAAGATTTGCTGTAGAACGTGTAGTACTCATGTCTCATTTGGGGTTATAGGAATTGCCTTTTGGTGGAGGAAGTGATACAAGCTTTTAGAGGAGGAGCTAAAGGGATTTTCCAACATGAAATGAACCAAAAACCCCTTACCAAAATGTTTGGACAGCCCCCATCAAGAGAGTGGCCGGCCATGCTAGATGAGGGAGGGAGTGAATGAGAGTGTCAAGAGTCTATCAAAAATGGGAGCCATTCTCATCTCATACAAGAGAGAGAGAGAGAGAGAGACAAGACAAAGAGGTGGTTGAAAAGCAAGTGATGATGAGAAACAATGATCACTCCCAAAACCAATACTCAACCAACAATCATCAACAACCATGATTGTTTACAAAGTCAAGCCATGATGGAAAAGAAAGAGTCAAAGGATGGGCTCCATCATGAAACCATCATGATACAAATATATGCAAAGAACACCCTCCACAAATGCCTATTTGCAACAATGCAAATAAGCCCTCCTCCACCAATCTTCGGCCAATGAACGATACAAAGGAAATCGGCCGAAACGGAAAGCAAACTGGCAACTCCAGAAAACTGGTCCCGTAATAAATTACAGGAAAACCTCGATACTGTGCATACACACCCGCATCTGTATTTCGACCGAAATACAAATGCAATGAGACAAAATCTACACTGTACTATACTAGGATCCGGCTTAAACCAAAACCGGCTAGTATGATCCGTTCGATCCTGATCCGTGCAATACCGCACGTACCTGATCGAACCCCGCCATATATCCATACGGCCTATAGTACAAACTGTCCGATCCTGATCCGTGCAATACCGCACGTATCTGATCGGACCTTGCCATATCTCCATACGGCCTCTACAACCTTTCGCCCGAAAGCTGAGTAACTGAATGTGCGGGACTCTAAAGACTCGTCAACACCTTGGTTGTGGATTTAACCACTAGCACGTCAGAGGTATAAGCCAATACGTAACGGGCTACCAGGTATTGACTAAAAGGGACGTCTGTGAGTGAACTCAGCCTGACAACCCTACTGAGCCTGTCAGTGACAATATCCGTACAGTCCGGTCCGTTCGTCTATGAGCATCGCATGGCGGGCCTAGGGGGTTGGTAAAAGTCAGACCCCCAAAAGCGGTACAAGTCGTGTCGGAGTGTAGCCCAAAACACCCTGAGATACTACTGGAATACCTACCAGTAAATCTCCTTGCCTCGGCCGAGGGCTTCGTGTAATGGCTCTCCTAGACACAGCACGACCTCACCCCCAATACCGGGAGAGACGAACCCTTGAAGATACGCTCACTGCCTCCATGTGGCTCGGGACTGTACCCAACTAAAACCTGTTTGCACGACTCCTTTGAGCCGTGGTAGGGTAGTAATCAAAGTACAGTGGGAACTCACACGAGACAAATGACGATCCCCAGGTCGATGAACTAACCTGCACACATGTCACCAGGGAACTGCCATCTGACGTCTGGTATATGACCAACTAGCATGTTCCCGGCGAGTCCTGTCCGGTGTACTCATAACCCAATGAGCACCTGTATACATCTTAGGTGATCCAACTGACACCAGTGGCTTGTGAGACCGGCCACCGCCCCTCGTCGGGGTCTCGACTGTATACACTAGTCTACTCTGGAGTATCGATGCCCTGTCTCGAAACTCCCACGACTAGGGACCTTTTAAGGATATGCTTATAGACCCCAGCTCCCACTTATATGATCGCCCTCATACTGCTGGTGGTCAAGCAAGAATCCTAGGGGCTCTATCAACGTGTAATAGCAACTTGTCAGGTCACCTAAAACAGTACACGATGATAAAGGTAAACCAGATAGCATACTATCATCTCGAGTAAGACTGTCCTACCGGGATAGGTCCTCCATCAATCATTGCAATCACGTGCCTGTGATCCAATAATTGACTCTGAGGGCACTATCTCCAACACTCGCAACCTGAGAGAAGATAAAAAGGAAAAGACAACTGAATAGTCCTATTCATTTTCTCCAGAACCGAAAACCATCCTCGAATCTGGAACAAGTTCCTTCGAGTTCGTATATAACCATACGATGGGTTTATCCAATGGAAGTGGATATTCGTAGTAATACGGGGTGTTCTGGAGAAAAAGGTAAAAGTAGGAGTGGCAATGAGGTATGCAACTCTGACAATCCAAAAGCCAGTGTTTTAAGAAGGTTCGGTTAACTTGGTCACTGAGTCATAGTCTAGGGTCAGGCCATGGTCGCTACCAAAGAGAGAGACAAAAGAAACACTCAGCGTGCACTCTAACCTAGATCAGAATGGTTATCACTTTATCTAATCAGGAAACCTCCTGCAGTATCGTCAAATTCTCCTCCAAACCTGAAAGAAGAATTAGTCGGGATCACCCGAGGAGTAAACCAACTCATAAGTGGGAATCGGGATCCAACTATCATCGCATGATAACTTGATAGAATCCACTCAAGTCACCACACTCCAGAAGGTATGCGCATGCCTGGCAAGTTTCAGTTTCTTTAGAAACTCCCGATGTGTGTTTTTACCCCTAGGACCCAAATGACCTTGACACAGTCAACAAATCAAAGAGTCCTAGTGAAGTTCAACCCGTCATTATCCTGGATTGCATTAAACCCACCCGTACAAGCCCTTGACACAGTCAACAAGGCCGCACGACTGTCCTAACCAATCGCATTAATATGCCACAAACAAACACTACTTAGCTACTGCACACTACGCCTTGACAGAGTCAACAAACGCAGCACGAATACTAAGTAATACTTGTAAGAAATGACGGAGGACTACGGCTGGTTTTTGGCGAAAAACCTTTAATGTAATGAACTTGATATCGTTGAAGGAACTGCATAGCTTTTATAAATATATAGTAGCGAAAACCTTTGCTAAAGAGGTCACTCCCGGTGAAGGGATCTCGGCTCTTTCCCCGTAGAATGAGGTGCAGGATATTCCAACTAAATACCGCGATGCAAAGCAAAAAGTAATATACCGCGATGCAAAGAAAAAAGTAATCGACTATAGTGAAGTTATTACCGTGATGCAAACTTCTGTCCAAGGGGTCACGCCCGGTGAAGGGATCTCGGCCCTTGCCTCGTCGACTGAGGTGCTGGATATTCATAACTAAATACCACTGTGCAAAACAAAAGAGAACGTTCTTGTAATAACAGCTTTTTTCTGAAAAATGTTCCAACAACATCAGAATAGGTTTGTTTAGCTTGCATTGATCCGAATCAATGCAGTCCCATCAATTAATCACACCACAAAAGAACGAAAATATGATGTACGTATATGCCATCCGTATTCGCCACTGGGTCCCGTCATCACCCGTTAGGTTACTTAACTAACGACAGAGCGGGGACTGGACTAGCGCGGGTGTAAAACATATACAACATCTACTAGTATATATATATCAATATATAATATTCACTCATGGCGTGATAAAATGCAACATCAAAGAAATGTAATAAGCATCACAGAACAATACAGATAATCTGGGATCCCCGGGTTTCATAGAGCCGCTACTGAAACCCGACGTTCCCCTGGTCGTGTGGATAGCCTGTTCAATGAAATCCTAGACCCTTACGGGCACGGCAAGTTACCCGCCAAAACCTAAAGCGAGGCAGCCCCCTACAGCAAAGTGAATGGACCACCTAGCACTTCACGGAATCCGGTAACTTGAGTGCCCCTCCTTGGGTCAACCTATACCCCCTACGAGTGCGGCGAATAGCCCGCCAATTCTAGAGTGAAGCACCCTCTGTCTCAAAGCCATGAGATGCGGGCCCATTGCCCTCTAGAACCCGGCTATCCGTGCACCCCTTCGCAGGGTAATCCTAGTACAGAAAGTAAAATATACAACGGGTACATCGACCTCAGCCCGGTCGTGCCCCAAAAGAATAATATACAAACAGGCAGTGACAAAAGTCTACATGTCGGACGCTCGCCCCACAATTTCAAATGTACAAATAATACCAAACTGTACTACCATTGCATCCAGGCTATCCACTACGACAAATCCGCAACATCACAGCACAACACAGAAAATCAACGTGAATGTCACGTTCGCAAATCCATCTAAAAGGGCTATAGAAATTAGACAAGATTTACCAATCAAATGACATTCACGGTGGCAGATATTATGTAAATACTGTGAACTAACATGTTTAAAATTTTCGATCGACAAAATTTCTCGAAGTGGGCCCCAAGTACTATTCCCAGTGCTCAAAATAATCTGGACTAAAACAAAAATTACCAGAAACCCCAATTCCAACTCAGAGACAACTGTAGAAAATTTGGTGCAGTGATGACATACAATGGCGGCGCAACCGCGGCCAAAACATGTGTAAGGCCGCGGTTCCGCAGCGCAACAGTAGCAACAGGCTACCAAATTTTCACAGATATCTTAGAAAAGCCTGCACGTATTTCTGCAACACTCAAAATAATTTTTCGACGACAAAAAAATTTCGACAGAAACTGCACAAATTGGAATCGCGGTTTTGGAAAATTCGGCCGATCAATGTTCTAAACACGTTAGAGCAAGCTAGTAAAGCTTAATGGCGTGGCTTTGATACCATGTAAGTCTACGGTAGCGCCCCGGCCGTCTGTTCGAGACCAAAATGCAGAAACAAAAACTTTTCTTAAACTAGAAATTGACGCTATCGTATACTTTAAATCCGGATCGAACCATTAACCTACAATTAGCAACTAGTGAAAGGGTTGGAAAGCTATACCGATCGATCCATGTCCTTCGGTCTTTGGCCACCATCCCAAGCTCCTCGCGGCATCTCCGATCTCGATCTCCTCGCCGGAAAGGGCACCACATCTCCGAGTCTTTTTACGGGCTCCCGCTTCATCTGAAGCAACTTGGGCATGAAGTTCGCTAGCCGACATGTCCAAGGCAAAATAGAGAATGTGTATGACAACTTTGTCTCTTGCATCCATTGCATGGATGGAGGTTGAAGATGAAGCCATCAATGGAGGTTGTGAGCAAGAGGAAGAAGAAGAAGAGGAGCCATTTTCTTTCCTTTTTCTATGCAATGAAAATGAGAGTGAGCATGAAAAATACAAGACCCAACTCTATACAATGGCTGCCCTTCTCTCTCTTCCTCTCATTTCAACTTACAAATCCATCACAAAAGGTGACATTTGCACAAGAAATGATACCATGAGTCATCTATGAAGTACATGTCTCATTTAATGCATAAAATGATGAAATAAGCTCACAATTTCCATTTGTAAACATTAATCCAAATGTTTATAACAATAAAAAAGATACGGCAACATCTAAAGTAAACTCGTGACGGATCACAAGGATACCCCTCACCTGTATCCGTATTCCGACCGAATGCGAATGCGATGAGACTAAAGTAATCCAACAAATCTAATACTAGGATCCGGCTTAAACCAAAGCCCACTAGTATGATCCGTCCGATCATGATCCGTGCACTACCGCACGTATATGATCGAACCCTGCCATATATCATACGGCCTCTACAACGTTTCGTCCGAAACTTGAAAACTGTCTGTGGGGGACTCTAAAGACTCGTCAATACTTTGGCTGTGGATTTAACCACTGGCACGTCAGACGTACTAGCAGTACGTAACGAGCTACCAGGTATTGACCAAAATGGAGGTCGATGAGCGAACTCATCCTGACACCCTACTGAGCCTGTCAGTGACAATTTCCGTACAGTCCGGTCCGTTCTTCTATGAGCATCGCATGTCGGGCCTAGGGGGTTGGTAAATGTCAGACCCCCAAAAGCGGTACAAATCGTGTCGGAGTGTAACCCAGAACACCCTGAGATACTACTGGAATACCTACCAGTAAATCTCCTGCCTTGGCCAAGGACTTCATGTAATGGCTCTCCTAGACACAGCGTGATCTCACCCCCAATACCGGGAGAGACGAAACCCCTGCCGATCCGCTCACTGCCTCCATGTGGCTCGGGACTGTACCCAACTAAAACATGTTTGCACGACTCCATTGAGCCGTGGTAGGGTAGTAATCAAAGCACAGTGGGAACTCATACGAGACAAATGACGATCTCAGGTCGATGAACTAACCTATACACATGTCACCAGGGAACTGCTATCTGACGTCAGGTATAATACCAACTAGCATGTTGCCGGTGAGTCCTGTCCGGTGTACTCATAACCCAATGTGTACCTGTATACATCTTAGGTGATCCAACTGACACCAATGGCTTATGAGACCGGCCACCACCCCTCGTCGGGGTCTCGACTATATACACTAGTCTACTAATGGAGTATCGATGCCAAGTCTCGAAACTCCCACGACTAGGGACCACTTTAAGGATGTGCTTATAGACTACCCAACTCTCACGTATATGATCGCCATCATACTGCTGGTATTCAAGCAAGAATCCTAAGGGCCCTATCAAAGTGTAATAGTGACCTGTAAGGTCACCTAAAGCTGTACACGATGATAAAGATAAACCATATAGCATACTATCATCTTGAGTAAGACTGTCCTACCGGTATAGGTCCTCCCTCAATCATTGCAATCATGTGCTTGTGATCCAATAATTGACTCTGAGGGCACTATATCCAACAGTTTCAGCAGTTGAAGGCTCGGTTAACGACTACACCAGTTTTTTCCTCGCTTTCTGGATTGGGCGACTTTGTTGTTTACTGTGATGTTTCACGAGTGGGGCTCGATTTTTACACTGGTGTGGCATTTTAGAGTTATTGCTCATGCTTCCCGACAGTTGGAGGAAGTGCGAGCAGGATATCCCATTCATGATCTGGAGATGGCCGCGGTGGTCGTGCTTTGAATATTTGGGACACTACTTGTGTAGAGAGTCGTCTCAGATTTTCACGGACCACCAGAGCGTAATGTACATCTTCCTGCAGCGGGTTTTGATTGTTAAGACAACGCCGTTGGTTGGAGATTGTAAAGGATTGTGATTGTGAGATCCTTTATTACCCGTGGCAGGCGATTGTAGTAGCTGATGCTTGAGTCATAGGCCCGGGGTTAGCTTGTCCCAGTTGTGCGTTGTTCTGAGACAGTCTTCTGCATATTTACAGTTCTTGTGCGATCGTGGAGTATAGCTAGGTTCGCCTCTTCTAAAGGGGGAAATAGCTTGCTCATGTCCGCGCCCGTCCCATCGATGCTCGTTGTTTGTGATACTTGAGCATGTTCGGCAGGGTAAAGATTCAGATTCCTTGATTTGTGACTAGGGTGTGCTACGTTTAGGGACGCATTGTCTGTACCTGTTACTGATGGGTAGAGACGCGAAATCCTAAAGCAGGCACATCAGTCAGCTTTCAGTATTCATCCAGGTGTCGCCAAGATGTAACGTGACTTGAGAGTTAGTTACGGGTGGCAGGGATGAAGGGTGAAGTTTCGGATTTCGTTTTAAGGTGTTTGACTTGTTGGTGAGCTGAGGTTGAGCATTTGGAGACCGGCTGGAGAGTTGCAACCTTTAACCGTTCCGGAGTGGGAATGGGAGTAAATCTCCATGATTTTCATTGTGGTGTCTACCCAGGTCTAGATAGGGTGTGACTCCATTTGGGTGTTGCTGTCCGGTTATGCTCAGTTGGCTCAGTAGTTCTTTGTTAATTTTGTGCGTTTGCACGGAGTTCCTTCATGCGTTGTATCCAACAGAGGCGCCCCGTTCGCTTGCCGTCGTTGGCAGAAGCATCAAGAAACCTTAGGTACCGGTTGAGCTTTAGCTCCGCTTTTCCATCTGTAGGCCGATGGTCAGTTAGAGCGGACTATACAGACTCTGGAGAATATGCTTGTGCGTACGTACTAAGTGTTTGTTGGCAGTTGGGATCGTCACTTGCCATTTTTAGGGTTCTCTTTTGATAGCTGTTATTAGGAGACGTTCTAATTGGCAACCTTTAGGTTTTATTTGGTAGATTATGTCGATCGCCAGTCTGTTTTTCTGACTCTGCCAGAGTAGGATTTGTGGACCCCAGCTAGTCATGAGGCTTCGGAGAAAATTCAGTTGATTCAGGTCAGGATGAGAGCAGCCCAGTGCAGACAGAAGTCTTATGTCGACCGTGGTGGTCGCAGACATGAGTTCGCGGTGGGAGATCATGTATTCCTACAGATTTTCCGATGAATAGCATGTTGAGTTTTGGGAAGCTTAGTCCCTGATTGTTGGTCCTTTGAGATCCTCGAGCGAGTTAGTTCCGTTGCCTATAATTTGGCACATCCGCCCAGATTTTTCAGTATTCACCCCGTATTCCTTGTGTCGATACTTCGCAATTACCTTCATGTGTAAGTCGACGTTAGACACCCAACGAGTTGCGGGGAGACGGAATAGGTAAAACAATCATTTTGTTTAAAACAAACATCGACTAACTTACGGATCTTTGCCAAACCTTAACTAACAACATCATAGGAGGGATTAGCTATTATGAAAGAAGATTATACCTAATGAACCAAGTCCTTCTTGTTCTCAATGACCACCTCCTCGTCGGCCTCCTCGTTGTAATAGAAGATCCACCCGAGAGCTACTACTTCAAGCTTGATCTCTAACTTGAGGTAACTAGGTTACTCAAAGTGCTAATCAAAGCATCCTAGGGAATACAGAGTAGGATTAGGGATTAATAAGTCTTGCTAACCCTTGATCTCAACACATGAGAGGTTAGGGTTAGGATCTGATGAGAGAGATCTTGAGGAGAGAGAAGGTGAGAGTGAGAATCCTTTTGGAATAACGAAATCATTGTGAATATATGAAGCATATCATATTATTAAATGAATAACAAATAATAATATGTCATCATGCTTCATTAACTCACATAGTGATTCATCTCATGAGTCATTTAAATCATAAATGCATAATTAACTCCATGGATGAATCACACCATGAATGATTAAACCAATTAATACAAATGCCACCTTAGCCTCCATATCATCAACCTTCTAGAAGCTTCTCGAGAATTTATTAGAACGCCCCTCCTATCCGTGAAAACACGGAAATACTTTAGACTGTATAAATCCAATAATCCGATACTAGAATCTGGCTTAAACCAAAGCCCGCTGGTAAAAACTGTCCGAACATCGAACGTGCATAAATGCACGTGCGTGTCCGAACCCTGTCGTAAAACCATACGACCTCTATATCGTTTCGCCCGAAGCAGGGAAACACTTTGTGTGGGACTCTAAAGACTCGACTACTACGCTGGCAGTGGGTTTTACCACAGACCGCAAGCGGCACTAGCTGTACGTAACGGTCCCCAGGTAGATGTCGATAAGAAGGCCGATGAGGAAACCCATCCAAACTCCTACTGAGCCTGATGCGACAATCTCCGTACAGTCCGGTCTGTTTGTCTAGGACTATCGCATATCGGGCCTAAGGGGGAGGCAAGCGTCAGTCCCCTAAAAGCGGTATAAGTCGTGTCGGAGTGAAGCCCATTACACCTTGAGAAACTACTGGAAAACCTACCAGTAAAACTCGCTTGCCCTGGCCAGGGACTTTGCGTAATGGCTCTCCAGACACAGCGTGATATCAACTCCCAATACCAGGAGAGACGAATCCTGTATAACCGCCACTGCCTCCAAGTGCTTCGGGACTGCACCGAACTGCTACCTATTTGCAAGACTCCTTTGAGCCATTGTAGGGTAGCAATCTAAGAACAGTGGGAACACACTCGAGGCGAAGCAGCAGTGTTAAGTCTGCGGACTATGCTGTACTCATGTCACCTGGGAACTATTAACTGACGACGGATATAATACCAACCAACAGTTCCCTGCGAGTCCTGTCTGGTGTACCCGTAACCCAACGAGCACCTACTATCTCCAGTACGACGTACTGATGGCTGTGGGACATACTATCTCCCCAACTGGGATGAGAAGCGTACACACTAGTCTACTCTGGAGTATCGATGCCCTGTCTCGATAATCCTACGACTAGGGACCTGAAAAAGGATGTGTTTGTAGACTACCTAGCCCCCACTAATATGATTGCCATCACAACGCTGGTAGTCAAGCATGATCCTAAGGGCTCTATCAATACATACACACATATTAAGATAGATATAAATCAAGTAGCATACTACCATGTTTACCAAGACTGTTAATATAACTGTGAATATCCCAAGCTTCCTTTAAGTAATATACAAGCTAGTATGATACAATAATGGCCCCTAGGGCATATACACTAATAATCTCCCACTTGCACTAGGGCCATGTACTGGTATATCGAAGACCGATCATCTCGAGTAGCCTCTCGAACTGAATCCGAGGTAAGGCCTTTGTGAATGGATCAGCAGTGTTCTCCTCTGTAGCAACTCTCCGGACCTCGATCTCCCGGCGATCTATGATCTCCCTGATTAGATGATACTGCCTTAAGATGTGTCTGGACTTCTGATGGGACCTGGGTTTCTTTTCTAAAGCTATAGCTCCGTTGTTGTCGCAATACAGCGGTATTGGATCAACAATGGTAGGAACCACCTGATGTTCTGTTAGGAACTTCTTCATCCAGACCGCTTCTTTTGTGGCATCGCAAGCAGTAATAGACTACGCTTCCATTGTCGAGTCAGCAACGGTGTCCTGCTTGGAACTCTTCCAGTACACCGCCCCTCCATTGAGGGTAAAGACATAACCTGACATGGACTTGGAGTCATCCTTATCACTCTGGAAGCTGGAATCAGCAAAGGCCTCTATCTTGAGGTCTTTTCCGCCGTAAACCAAGAACATCTCCTTAGTTCTTCTCAGGTACTTGAGAATGTTCTTTACTTCTATCCAGTGCTTCTCCCCTGGGTCTGACTGATCCCTGCTTACCACGCTCAGTACGTAAGCTACATCTGGTCTGGTGCACAACATCGCATACATTATAGAGCCTACCGCAGAAGCGTAGGGTATAATAGACATGCGTTCCCTTTCCAAATCAGTCTTGGGAGACATCTCTTTGGAGAGTGCGATTCCGTGAAAAGCCGGTAGATTACCGCGCTTAGAATCTTCCATACTAAATCTTTTCAATATAGTGTTGATATACCTGGACTGCGAAAGTCCCAACATCCTCTTGGATCTATCACGATAGATCCGGATCCCCAAAATGTAAGAGGTCTCCTAGGTCTTTCATGGAGAACCTGTGTGACAAGAATCGTTTGACAGATTGTAGCATAGGAATGTCATTTCCTATCATTAGAATGTCATCCACGTACAAGACGAGAAATACAACAGTTCGTGCTACAATTTTATTATATATACATGGTTCATCTGGATTTTTGATAATGTCATATTCTTTGACCGTTTCATCAAAACAGATGTTCCAACTCCGCGATGCCTGCTTCAGTCCATAAATGGACTTAAGCAACTTGCACACTTTCCCGCTGCTCCCACTCTGATTGAAGCCTTCTGGCTGATCCATATAGACGCACTCTTCCAAATTACCATTTAGAAAAGCCGTCTTTACGTCCTTCTGCCAGATCTCATAGTCATGGAAGGCGGCAATAACAAGAAGGACCCGAATGGATTTGAGCAAAGCCACTGGAGAAAAAGTTTCGTCATAGTCCAAACCAGGTCTTTGACGAAAACCCTTTGCAACAAGTCTAGCCTTATAGGTTTTCACCTGTCCATCTACACCAATCTTTTTCTTGAAGATCCATTTGCATCCTATGGGTTTTACCCCATCTGGAGCAAAGTCCAAAGTCCATACTTTGTTGGTGTACATGGACTCCATCTCGGTCCATATTGCATCTAGCCATCGTACCGAGTCGCCGCTCTGGATGGCTTGCTGGTGGCTAGTAGGTTCATCATCATCAATGATGCAATCCTCTCTATCCCCATCTATGAGAAAACCGTAGTATCTTTCAGGCGGATGAGACGGCCTACTACTCCTGTGGAGGGGTGCGGGAATGTCATGTTCTTCTTGTACTACTGGTTTTACTAAACTTTCAGTAGTAGTTTGTGGTTCTGGAATTTCTTCCAGTTCTATTTCGTTCCAACTTGTTTCCTTTTCTATAAACTGCTGTTCTAGAAAATGGGCATGACGAGAAACAAAAACCTTTTGTTCCTTTGCGTAATAGAAGAAATACCCCTTGGAGTTCTTTGGATATCCCACAAACCTACACTGTACTGATCGTGCCTCGAGTTTGTCCGCATGCTGCTTTTTAACAAAAGCTTGACATCCCCATATTTTCATATGCTGAAGATGGGGTTTCTTCCCACTCCACATCTGATATGGAGTGGTAGGCACAGTCTTGGTAGGAACCCTGTTCAAAAGATATGCCGCTGATTCTAGCGCATAACCCCAGAAAGATCGCGGTAACTCAGCATTACTCATCATGGAACGTACCATATCCAATAGGGTTCGATTCCGTCTCTCCGATACACCGTTATACTGTGGAGTGTATGGAGGAGTAAGCTGAGAGAGAATTCCTTTCTCTTTTAGGTAACCTAGGAACTCGGTACTTAAGCATTCACCACCTCGATCAGATCTCAGTGTCTTGATACTTTTGCTGGTTTGGTTTTCTACTTCATTCTTATACTCTTGGAATTTCTCAAAAGCCTCGGATTTATGTTTCATCAAGAAAATGAATCCGTACCTAGAGTAATCATCCGTAAAAGTAATGAAAAACCACCTCTTGCATGTGTAGACATTGGACCAAATACATCGCTGTGTATGATTCCTAAGAGCTCGCTCGCTCTTACTCCATGTCCAGTGAATGGAGTCTTTGTCATGTTTCCTTTGAGACATGATTGACAAGTGGCATAAGATTGATATTCGAACGAATCCAAATATCCTTCTCTATGTAACTTAGTTAACCTTATCTCATTGATGTGACCTAGTCTACAATACCATAAGAAATCCTTATTTAAATCTGGAGACTTTCTTTTTAGTGTGTTCTGGACATTGAAAATCTGTAATTGGTTTAAGACATATATACTGTTATCTAGTGTACCGGACCCAATCAAACCATGATTAAGGTGGATGTTAACAACATCGCTTACAAACGTGAAATCATAACCTTCTTTTGATAACAACGAAACCGATATGATATTACACGTTAAACTGGGTACACAAAAATAGTTATTCAAAACCAAAATATGTCCACTCGTCAATCCAAGGTGATAATCCCCTACGGACACAGCACCTACGCTAGCTCCGTTATCAACCTGGAGGGTCATATCACCAACCTTCAGCTCTCTACGGTCTCTCAGTGTCTGCAACTAATTGCAAATATGAGATCCTGATCCGGTATCCAATACCCAGGAAGTAGAGTTGATTGACAGACATTTTTCAATTACAAACACACCTGAAGTCGAAGCCACAGCTTGCTTCGGTTCCTGGTTCTTGGCATTCCAAGCTTTGCAATCTTTCTTCCAATGGCCTTTTCTACGACAGTGGAAGCACTCGTCCTTTGCCACTACTGGCACTGCAATCTTTGTCTTTCCCTTAGCTCCCACCTTACTAACACCACTTCTTGGTTTGGTCGCGGCCTTCATCTTCCTTCCTCTGGCCCTAGCCTTGGACCTGGAAGAAGAAATACCGCGAACAAACATAGCGGGTGTTTCCCTTACCTTCTGTAAGGTGCCCTCTGCACTCCTCAACATGTTAAGGAGTTCTGGAAGTTCAACTTCTTTTCTTTGAATGTTGAAATTCAGAATAAACTGGGCGTAGGTGGAAGGAAGGGACTGGAGAATCAAGTCTGTATAGAGCTCGTTCTCCAAAGTCGTCCCGAGGTCTGCGAGCTCTTCTACATAGCCAATCATCTTTAGGATATGTTCTCCTACAGATGATCCGACGGCCAGCCTCGACTGAAACAAGTTCTTCGAGGTCTCGTATCTTGCTATACGAGATTGCTCTCCATACATATCCTTTGTATAGAGAAATATGGATTCAAGATCCATATCCTCGTGCCTCCTCTGATGTTCATTATTCATAGAGACAAGCACGATGCACTTGGCCTTCGCGCAATCTAACTCCCAGGTTTTGTAGATTTCCTTATCCGCATTACTGGATTTAGGACCAGGGACAGCAGGTGCCTTAGCAGTAAGGACATACCCCAATTTATCATAAGTCAAAACCATCTTGACATTCCGCAACAAATCTTTATTGTTTAGTCCTGTCAATATATATTTTTCTAATAGTAACTTAAGGCCTGTCATGTTCTGGGTCGCTACAATTAGGAGAAAGAAGGAACACTTTAGCATGATGCTCTTTCAAGTTTAGAGTGTTTTTTAGTTTATCTAAACTGGATGGCTCCCACTGTTTCTCGAAACCCTCCTCTAACCAAAAAGGAAGAACTAGCCAGGACTATTCTTACTGTACAATACTTGCTTAACCGTTCAGTCAGGCCGGTGTCGGTACTTCGAGGGAGGTTTTCCAATGCTTTCGCGAAGTTCCTTAATTAAGTAACCTCTTTTCTCTGGGGGCGTAGCCCCGCTGACACCTTTCTCGGCACCTACTTGGTTTATAGCATTGATCGTTAAGTGACGAATCTCCTGATGAGTAGCGGATACTCACAGTAGGATCGGGATCCAAATATCATCGTGTGGTAATGCTGAAGGAATCCTACCAACATTAATCAAACTCCAAATGGTATGAATCTCTTTGCAAATTTCAGTTTCTTTAGAAATTCCCGATATAAGTTTCTTTAGAAATTCCCGATATAAGTTTCTTCCCCATGCTCTTATGGCCTTGGCTTTGGTCAAAATGTCATAAATCACATGTCAAGTTCTACCCATCATTATCTTGTTAATTTGAACCCATCCGTACATACCCCTGACTTTTGTCAAATGATAATACAACTGCCCCAAACTAACTCATCTATCTATGCAACAAATGAATACCCAGCAGCTACCAAACACTATGCCTTGGCTTTGGTCAAAATATATAGCTTGAATACTACTGAAAACCCAAATTAAATGACGGAGGGCTATGAATGGTTTTGGCGAAACCGTGAACCTAACTTGATATGATCGAAGGAACCTGATTGCTTTTAAAAGGAGTGGTTAAAGCTCCGCAATTTAAAAAATATCCTCTGTTTTAAAACAACCGAGTGGTTTCTTTTAAATTGTTCCAACGATTCAACTTTGGTTTATTTTCTTTGCATTAATATAATGCATCCCATCAATTAACCTATCATTGCCGAAAACAACGAAAATACAACGTCCTCTTATGCCATCCGTATTCGGCACTGGGTCCCGTCATCACCCGTTAGGTTACTTAACTAAGGACAGAGCGGGGGCTGGGCTAGCGCGGGTGTAAAACATAAGTGACGCCTAAATAGCTATCATATATAGATATTTTACATTCGTCAGACGTAATAATAGTCATTCCAGATCACATATGAACATATTGGATTTTCTACGAATCCGCATTCCTTTTGAGCCTGCAAAGAAAGACGGATTACACAGTTATGATGAATAGCCAAAACCCCACCCTAGACCCCTACGGGTACGGCAAACTACCCGCCAAGTACCCGAAGTGAAGCGGTCTCCCTCAACAACGTGAGTAGGCCACTAAACACTTCAAAGTACCCGGTAGTTTGTGCACCCCACCTTGGGTCTATCCTAAGAGCAAAATCAGTAAATGAAATAATACAACGGTGGCTACAACCACAACCTGGATCTGCCACACAAAAGAATATTACAACAATTTACAAATTACATTTGAATGAAAGAAACGCTCATCTCACATCGCCGGCTATCCATTCACGACACTCCAACAAGTCCACAAACACGAACAGTAAAAACAATTACAGAAATGTTCAACCCCTGCCAACCGACATACTAGCGGTTAGGGGAAGTTTACGAACACATTATACAAAACACAGATATAATCAAATTAGCTAAACATCTTAGAATTTTGATCGAGCAAACACAATTGATTCTACTTCAAAAACTTCTCTGTGCACCTGAGACTTGAGCAGAAAAAAATATCCCAGAGAAACCAAAATTAACACAGAAGAGTTACTGGGGAATTTTGGGGTGACTCGGCTTCAACTCGGCCGCGGATCCGCGGCAGATCGCTTGGATCGGCCGCGGTTCCGCGGCTGTTTAGCCAAGTCAGGAACCCAAATTTCTCCAGTATTCTTATATTTTCCTGCTTGTAATTTTAAGGGTCCCTGAAAAATTTTTAGACCCCGTTGTAAAAATGACAGAAACTTGGTGAAAAAGTCGTGTTTTCGGGATTTTTTCGCGATTGAATTTCTAACGACTTTGCTAATAAGTTAGTTATGGTTTAGCGAGGCTCTGATACCACTGTAAGTCGACGTTAGACACCCCACGAGTTACGGGGAGGCGGAATAGGTAAAACAATCATTTTGTTTAACACAAACATCAACTAACTTACAGATCTTTGCCAAACCTTAACTAACAACATCATAAGAGGGATTAGCTACTATGAAAGAAGATTATACCTAATGAACCAAGTCCTTCTTGATCTCGATGACCACTTCCTCGTCGGCCTCCTCGTTGTAATAGAAGATCCACCCGAGAGCTACTACTTCAAGTTTGACCTCTAACTTGAGGTAACTAGGTTACTCAAAGTGCTAATCACAGCAACCCAGGGAATATAGATTAGGATTAAGGATTAATAAGTCTTGCTAACCCTTGATCTCAACACATGAGAGGTTAGGGTTTGAAGAGAGAGAGCTTGAGGAGAGAGAAGGTGAGAGTGAGAATCCTTTTGGAATAATGAAATCATTGTGAATATATGAAGCATATCATATTATTAAATAAATAACAAATAATAATATGTCATCATGCTTCATTAACTCACATAGTGATTCATCTCATGAGTCATTTAAATCATAAATGCATCATTAACTCCATGGATGAATCACACCATGACTCATTAAACCAATTAATGCAAATGCCACCTTAGCCTCCATGTCATCAACCATCTAGAAGCTTCTCGAGAATTTACGAAAATGCCCTTCCTATCCGTGAAAACACGGAAATACTTTAGACTGAATAAATCCAATAATCCGATACTAGAATCTGGCTTAAACCAAAGCCCGCTAGTAAAAACTGTCCGAACATCGTACGTGCATAAATGCACGTGCGTGTCCTAACCCTGTCGTAAAACCATACGACCTCTATATCGTTTCGCCCGAAGCAGGGAAACTCTCTGTGTGGGACTCTAAAGACTCGAATACTACGCTGGCAGTGGGTTTAACCACAGACCGCAAGCGGCACTAGCTGTACGTAACGGTCCCTAGGTAGATGTCGATAAGAAGGCCGAAGAGGAAACCCATCCGAACTCCTACTGAGCCTGATGTGACAATCTCCGTACAGTCCGGTCTGTTCATCTAGGACTATCGCTTATCGGGCCTAGGGGGCGGCAAGCGTCAGTCCCCTAAAAGCGGTATAAGTCGTGTCGGAGTGAAGCCCATTACACCTTGAGAAACTACTGGGAAGCCTACCAGTAAATCTCGCTTGCCCTGGTCAGGGACTTTGCGTAATGGCTCTCCAGACACAGCGCGATATCAACTCCTAATACCGTGAGAGACGAATCATGTCTAACCGCCACTACCTCCAAGTGCTTCGTGACTGCACCCAACTGCTACCTGTTTGCATGACTCCTTTGAGCTGTGGTAGGGTAGCAATCTAAGAACAGTGGGAACACACTCGAGGCGAAGCAGCAATATCAAGTCTGTGGACTATGCTGTACTCATGTCACCTGGGAACTGTTAACTGACGATGGGTATAATACCAACCAACAGTTCCCTGTGAGTCTTGTCCGGTGTACCCGTAACCCAACGAGCACATGTATACTATTTCCAGTACGACGTACTGATGTCTGTGGGACAGACCATCTCCCCAACTGGGATGAGAAGCGTACACACTAGTCTACTCTAGAGTATCGATGCCCTGTCTCGATAATCCTACGACTAGGGACCTGAAAAAGGATGTGCTTGTAGACTACCCAGCCCCCACTAGTGTGACTGCCATCACAACGCTAGTAGTCAAGCATGATCCTAAGGGCTCTATCAATACGTACACACATATTAAGATAGATATAAACTATGTAGCATAATACCATGTTTAGCAAGACTGTTAATATAACTGTGAATATCCCAAGCTTCCATTAAGTAATATACAAGCTAGTATGATACAATAATAGCCCCTAGGGCATATACACTAACATCATGACCATTCTCACATGATTCAGCATCAGACCATTTAGCTTGGACGCGATCTTTCGTTCACCAGCAGCCGATATTTTTAGTAGATCGGCAGGTGGAGGGACTTCGGTCAAGGGTCTTGCTATATGTGAAGATTCTTTGGCGTAGCCGTATAGTGAGGTGATCACTTGGGAGGCTGCGAGCGAGATTTGGGAGTTTTGTACTCATCTCTTTGAAGGTACGCGTAGAGGAATTTTAAATTCGGGGACCGAATTTCTTTAAGGGGGGAAGATTGTAACGTTTTAGAAATCGTTTTGCGAATTTTCCGTTTTTAGGGTAAATTAGTCGGTGTTTTCCGTTTTAACCCGATTGTGATCAAACTTCTATATAGACTTGACGGCACCTAGTTTAGCTAGAATGAAGCTAGTGCGCGAGCTTTGGGAGTCAATTGGAACTTTTGGTTCACATAGATTTTTTTCCCTAATTAAATATTATTTTAATGCTGCACTTTATTAGTGGTAATTACTTTTGGTTTGGGTTAATTACTTCTAATGTGAAACGATACTAATCTAATCTTCTATTTTTGTTAATCCATCCATCAAAATATCTAGATATTTGTGGTTTAATTTGAAAATTTAAAGAAAAGAAAAGAAAAGGTGGCATTTGCACTAATGAGCTTTAAATGTTTTTGCTAGAAGTTTCCACACTTTTCCACAGAACACCCCCCTCCTTCATATTTTTGGCCGGCCATTCCTTGCTGCCCTCTCTTTTCTTTCATCCCATTTCAACTCTTTTTAGCTCCAAAATTTCATCAAAAATCCTTAATTTATCCAACAAACTCAAAAACAAATCATTACCCATTAATCGTTAGCCCTAAACATGCTTGGATCTTCATGAAAAGTCTTAATTTTGGAGGCTAAAATTTGGAGTTGTTGTTTGATTTTGGATCTTTTGTGGAGGTATAAAATCCTAACCCTAATCTTTATTTGTTGTTTAATCTTTAAGTTAGCTTATGAGATGTATAAATAAAGCTTTTAATTGCATGTTTAAAAATTCTAGAAATGGTTTTTGATAATCAAGTTAAGGTTTTGTTTAGTGGATGGTTAAGTATGAAGTTTTAATCAAATAAAAACTTAACCTTCTTGCTAGATTTGTTAAATGATATTTTCCTAATTATCTAATTAGCTTAATTACAAACTAGAATTTTACTAAATCCTAATTAAGTGAGATTAAAATTATAGTAAAGGTATGATTGGTTTAATCTTGCTATATTATGATGTTTGTAAATTCTAGTTTGGTAAAAACTTATAGTTTTGAGCTAAAATGATCTATGTTGCTTACTAGATTTCGGTAAGTTTAGGCGTGGGTTTCTTTTGAAGTTGCGACGTTATTTATATTTGATTCCACGTTTATTATTGTGTTTTGAATGCGCGATAGGTACGATCAGGATCTAGGCTTGGTAGTTATGTCGCTTTGCGTTCTTAGCTAGGGTCGTGCCGATGTCGTTCGTGTCTTTCTGTAGGTTTTTCTCTTGAGTTGGTTTCGTAGTGTCGCTACACGCGTTAGCCACTTGACGAACACTTGATAGTATGTTTGGAGTTGGTGCGTCGGTCAAAACTAGTTGGTACATGTTACGATTGCTAATATATACTTGCTATATTGTTATATGCTTTCAGGATCGCAGGCGAGAACTTCGGACGCTGCGAAGAGGGAAAAGTGAGTTGTTGGCTTTACCTAGCCAGGATGGTTGGTGAGTAGATTTAACATATACAGGAGGATCGCCCGTATGGCATTATGCGTCTGGGCTAGATCAAATGACATGACTATTGGTTAGATGTATACGGATATTGATTGTGCATGTATACCTTTGTTGCTTATTTCATTTCCTTGTGTATAGACTTAGTATTAATGAGACACAACACCATTATTGACGGTTCATGTTTCACGAGCACTAATTGTATTCTATAAACACACCGTCAATAATTGCCATGACACGCACAACACCTATACATATGTGATATTGTATTGTTGAGGGATATTGAGACATGATCCCTATTTCCTTTTGTGCATATGACATATATCATACCTATATACCTACATGCTTACACATATGTCTTGACATACTTACATGTTAGTTACCTATATACCTATATGGTATTGTACCATTAGTGATAGGTATATCTACATATGAGACATAGCTACATGTACATATCGCATACATACTTACACATATACCTGGAGGGTATTACATCATTATGGATAGGTAGATACACATATCTTGCTATACCAACATGTACGCATACCTGGCTATAGCTACATGTTCACCTTTATTTGATGTTGTATGGACGTGGAGAAATTAGGAACCGCATGATATATATATTAACTTGTTGCAGTTAAATAGCGGTTTTTCCTTTATATGCTCATATTACTGTTTCATGTTGCATATATTACATTCATGGATTTCATATGATGTTCTCTGATATTTTTACTCCTAAGTATATATAACAGTGGAATGGGACGCTGTTATATATATATATATATATATATATATATATATTAGTGGAATGGGACGCTAATATATATGTATTGATTCATGCAGTTATACTTATTCATTACTTAATGTTTTCTGGATTTGAAGACCGTGGTGGTTTCATGAAATTATGCAAGTATTCTTATTCTTTACTTGATATTTGTATGCATCCACTCAGAGATTTTTTTTAAACCGATATGGGATCGAGAGTGTAGATGTTGGGGCACTTAAGATTCGGAGGACGTATATACCGATACGTGGAATACAAGTGTCGAGGTGAGACACTTGGGTTTCGAGGAACGTATAGATATCAGAAAACCGATACGTGGATCACGGGTGTCGATACCGGACACTTATGATTCGAGGAACGTATGAATATAAGAAAGACCGATACGTGGATCACGGGTGTCGATACCGGACACTTACTATTCGAGGAACGTATGGATATGAGTATTTATGTGTCGACGCAAGTCACTTGTTTCATGATGTTTTTGGGTGTCGATGTTGGACACTCACTTTATATGAAACTTACTCGATACTGGATATTGGATATATGAGATTTACTTGATATTGTACAGTCATGATATATGAGATTTACTTGATACTGTACATTCAGGATATATGAGGTTTACTTGATATTGTACATTCAGGATATATGAGACTTACAGGATATGTGGGCCAATTTGGCGGCTGATTTGAGGAAATTTGGGATTTAGATTGTCCGATGGACTTTGGTCCTACTACGAGGTCAGGATTCCATGGGAATGACATGTTTTATCCCATACTCTACATTTTTTGTATTTGCATTGCTTCATATATTCGTAGTACCTGATACAGTACCATTCATGACTGTTGCATTTACATACTGCTATTTTATATGCATTGCTTCATGTATTACTAGTACCTGATAGAGTACCTTACGTGATTGTTGCATACATATTTCCATTTATTGCTTCATGTATTAGTAATACCTGATTGAGTACCTTACATGACTGTTGCATACATATTGGCTTTTATTTCTACCAGCTTGCATGCATTAGTTTCATGATGTACGTGCATACTTGCGATTACCTCATATGTTATTTACTATTCACGAGTTGGCAACGCACCCCGTTGTGCCATAGGGTTTGCAAGTGGTTCCTCAGAGTAGTCGAGGCAAGGCTTCTACCTATTATATCATCTTTTGCTGCGGATACCGCTTCGGCTGACTGCATGCAGTTTTGCTATAGGTGGGTTTTGCGGTTATCCGATGTTACTTATTGTATATTCGTTGTATCCTATACTCTCCATCTACCACTTTCATGTATGACTTAGAAACATGATGTGAGGACGATATTATATGTTATTTTCTGACTTGGAGGTCTTTTATGCAGTTTTACTTATATCGTCTTTTATTTCTTCGCTACGGCGTCGTATATCTATTGTGGTGGCTGTTTTCCGTCTTTGGGGGTGGATTTGCTCCCGGTTGGGGATGCTTTACTTATATTTATGTTGTACCCATTTTTGGGGTTAGTTTTTACAAAGGAGGTGCTGTCAAAATTTTTAAGAAAGTAAAGTTGGACTTTAAAAAATTTGGTTTGAGATTTCAAAAGTTTTGAAAATGGTATTATCACTTACTACTTTTGATGGTTTAGATTGCTGGGTTTTCGGCTTACTTAAATTGCGTTACACTTGTAGACGTTGCGTAGTTTAAGGGCCATCACATGCCAATTTCGGGTCGTGACAGGTTCGTTAGGAACTATTGAATCCTCCGGTTCTACCAAATCATCAGCTGCAGTTTGTATAGCTGGCACTTCTTCCAGTTCTACCTCATGACCACTAATTTCTTCACAAGAAATTCCCTTTCCAAAAGGTGACATGCTGAGAAACAAAACACCTTCCGTTCCTCAGTGTGGTAGAAGTTGTTCCCTTGCGAATGCTTGGGATATCCAACAAACTTCCACAAAACTGACCGTGCCTCGAGCTTTTCTGGATTTTGCTTTTAGACATAGGCCGGACAACCCCAAATCTTAACATCGTTAAGAGACGGGCTCTTCCCATACCATATCATATATGGAGTGCTAGGCACCTGATTTGGTTGCAACCCTATTCAATAGATACGCAGCTTCATAACTGCATAAGTCCCAAAAGGAAATAGGCAACTCAGTAGTACTCATCAAAGAGCACACCATATCACATAGAGTGCGATTGCTCCACCCCGATATACCATCGTGCTGTGGTGTATACGGAGGAGTAATGCTGAGAGAGAATCTCATTCTACTTTAGAATTGTCCAGGAATTCCGTGATCAAGTATTCTCCTCCCAGATCTCATCATAGGACATAATACTTATACCCGTTATGGTTCTCTACTTCTAACTTATATTCTTTGAATATATCAAAATGTTCATACTTGTGTTTCAACAGGAACACATGCGTGAATCTTGAGAGATCATCAGTGAATATAATGAAGTACAAAGAACCAGTCCTGGCATGTGTAGACAGGGGACCTTCATACCTCAGCATGTATCAATCCTAAGAGTTCATTAACTCTTTCTCTGTTTCCAATAAACGGAGCTATGGTCATCTTATCTTTGTGACATGATTGGCAAGTTTCACAAGATGTAAATTTGAACCGATTTAAATATGCATCTTTATGTAACTTCTGCTAGTCGGGTCGTATTGATATGACCTAGTCTACAATGCCTCAAGAAGGATTCTTTCATTTCTGAACTCTTCCTTTTATGTGTGTTCTGTACCTTAAGAACTGTGGTTTGATTTAGAACGTATATGCTTTTAGATAACGTGCCTGAACCGATCAACTCTTGATACAGGAAATGTTCAAAACATTATCCAACAATACAAAATTATATCTTTCTTTACTAATAAAGAGACTGATATGATGTTGTATATCGGGTTCGGTATCTAATAACATTCGTTCGGAATCAATGTATTTGGTAATACATGGTGATAACTGCCAACATACTTGGCGGCAACACTTTCACCGTTTCCAACTCTTAAAACTTATCACCCATTCTCAGTTCCCTACCTATCTGTAGCCCATGTAACATATTACATATGTGGGATCCTGATCCGGTATCACATACCCAGGACGTAGATACTGAAAAAACTGTTCTCCGTAATGAACACAGCAGAAGATGATGCATCATCATGCACTTTATTCATTTGGGGGGCACGGGAATTCTGGTAATCCCCTATTTCCTGCTCGGTCTTATAACAATTATAAGCTGGAGCGGGACCAACGTTCCCCAGCTCAGTATAACAAGCGGGTTCGGTCAATACATCCGTATTATTATCTTGATTAAGGCGTGACATGGTCGCTACCTGGAGAGAGAGAGAGAGAGAAGAAAACACTCAGCGTATGCTCTTGCAAGATTAGATTGGTTATTAATTTATCTAATCAGGATGGCTCCCACTGTTTTAGTCAAATCTTCCTTCAAATCCTAAAAGGAAAGACTAGCCGGGATTAATTATGTTAGTTATATGTATGCCGTAGAGGCCATTACTATACATAGGATGTATATTGTAGTGGATGCTTGGACATGTATAGGGAGGACTTTCTTGCTCGACATGATAGTATGCTATCTGGTTGCTCTTTACCTTAACGTGTACATTGATTGTCTCTCTGTTACATGTTGGTAAAGCCCTTAGGATGTGTACTTGACTACCTGGACTATGATGTGGATCATACTAGTGGGGACATGGTAGTCCATAAGTACATCCTTCAAGGTCCCTAGTCGTGGGTGTATCGAGACGGGGCATCGATATACCAGAGTAGACTAGCGTATAGCTTCTCGACCCATACAGATGGACGATGGATGATCCCATATCCATTGGTGTTTGACATCAGAGATGATATACGGGTGCTCAGTGGAGACTGGGTACACTGGACGGACTCGCCGAGAACTCCCAGATGGTATTATACCTTACGTCAGATGGCAGTTCTCTGGTGACACTGGTATAGGTTAGTCTGTTGACCCGAGATCGTCATAGAGTCTTGTGTGATTCCCACTGTGCTTTGATTTCCACCTTACCACGTCCAAGAGGTCATGCAAAACGGTGGTTTTTGGGTACAGTCCCAATTCACATGGAGGCAATAAGCGATAGGAGGGGATTCGTCTCTCCCGGTATAGGGAGTTGATGTTGCGCTGTGTTTGATTGGCTATAATCGGAAATCCCTGGCCAGGGTTGCTGAGATTTACTGGTAAGTGTTATCAGTAGTTTCTCGAACTGTTATAGGCCTCATATCGACACGACTTATCGAGCTACTGGGGTCTGACGTTTACCACCCCTAGGCGAGATATGCGACATATCAGCCGACGAGACCGGACTGTACGGTAAGTGTTACTGGTTGGATTCACAGGAGTGTGAGCGGGCTTGCTCGTTGATCTTCTGATCGCTTATTACCCGGGTGGCCGTTACGTTTAGTAGACCGCTTGCGGCTTGTGGGTGTTTGATATGATCATCACCTACTGCCGGCGTATTGACGAGTCTTTAGAGTCCTACACAGAGGTTTCCTGGCTCAAGCGAAACGAAATAGGAGCGCATATGAGATATGTGCGGGACCGAGAATAATGCCAGTATGTGATACTGAATTCTATTCTCACGATTTGTATCATCGGACGGTTATATAAGATATAGCCGGGTAACCGAATCAAATGTTGATTCGATATATTGATACACTTGATATTAGTCGGGTATATGCAGTATGACCAGATCATTAAATCAAGTGTTGATTTAATGATTTAATATATAATTATATATTTGATATATTACTTTACATTAACTAGTATTGGTTCACTTAAGATTATTTTTCTCGCTAGATTGTGCACATTGTATATATGATATATTTTTGTGCACTAGTTTGTATCATGTTTGATGATACATGCAAACTTGGGTATGTGTATGAATTACACCATGTTTAGTTAATGGTTAGGGTTTTAATTTTCTTTATTTATTTTGTAAAAACAAAATGGTGGCTTTATTTTTTATTTGCTAGAATCTTCATGATATTTTCAAGCTTCTTTGAAAAGTCTTAACCATTTTGTTTTTTCTTTTGACCTAACCATTAGCTAAACTATGGTTTGCTCTCTACATGAGTTTACTAACCCATGGTTGCATTATGATAAGTCTTCACTTGATTTATTTTTTAAAAGAATTCATTTTTTTCATTTTTCCTTCTTCTTCTTCTTCATGAAGAAAAGAAAAACCCTTCTAGAAAAATTTCAAGTGATGAAATCAAGTGAGAAATCCGAATCCAATGTGAACCCACTTCCTATTTCTTCATCCTCTACCACTTGCCATGTTGTATAGGGTGTTTTCTTCACAAGGTTCATGACCAAGTGAAGATGGAGCTTGAGTTTGAGTCGCCTCGACGTAGATCATCTTCGGCACCGAAGTCAACGACCTAGCCCGCTCATTTCTCCGATGAAACCAACGCTAGAGTCTGGGATCCCGATGATCGTAGCGGAGGGACGTCATCACGGAGCTAAAGAAGTGGAGGACCGGATCCACAAAGGTTGTAATCCCTTTCACTTAGAGTAAAGTTGTTTACTTGTTATACTTTCGCCTTACCTCTAGTAACGATCTTGCTTAGGGTTTCTCGGCACTTGATAAAAATTTGATTTTGGCATGGTTGATCAGTTGTAGAACCTCATGGGTGTGCCTAGGAACCCTACGAATTACACCCTACAAGTTCGCCAATCTTTCAGCCAGGCCAGTGCCGGTACTTTGAGGGAGGTTCCCCGTGCTTTCGCATGGACCTAGTAAAAATAAACCTCGTTTTCCGAGGGGCGTAACCCCGTTGACACCTTTCTAGACACCTACTTGATCGGCTAATTGTAATGTGTAAAACTCTTCCAGGAGTAACTCTTACTAGCAGTGGGTATCAGGATCCAACTATCTCATAGGAGGTATGCAATCTCATTGCAAATTTCAACACTTGAAATTCCCGATAATATTTTACACCTAGCGTGCTATGAGCTTGATGCATGCCAAACAACCCATAGTCCGCTACTCAAGTTCAACCCATGCATTTCCTGATTGAATTAAACCCACCCGTACGACCCTTGACGCATACCAAACAACGCCGTACGAATACCCTAATCCAATCGCATCGTATGCTAGCAGATAAGCACTAGTTAGCTACCGTACACTACGCCTTGACACATGCCAAACTACCACAGCACGAATACTAAGTAGTACTTATCTGAAATGACGGAGGGCTACGACAGGTTTTTAAGAAAACCCTTTGCGTAATTAACTTGATATCGTTGTAGAATCGAGTAATTTTAAATGTAGTGTTTTTGAGGCCTTTGCTAGTTTCGCTAAAGAGGTCACTCCCGGTGAAGGGATCTCGGCTCTTTCCTTATCGAATAAGGTGCAGGATATTTCACAAATACCACTATACAAAGCAAAAACTATAAAAGCAATCAAAAGACAAACCGAGTTTGTAGCATCTGCTAGTTTTTCTAAAGAGGTCACTCCCGGTGAAGGGATCTCGGCTCTTTCCTTATCGAATAAGGAGCTGGATGTTCTAAAAGGAACACCGCTATGCAAAGCAAGAACTAGAGCTACCAGTTTTCGAGACAAGTTTCTACAACATCTTTAGGTTTCTTTTATTTCATTAATCCCATTAATGATGTCCCATCATATTAAGTTACCTAAACATCACAGATAAATACAACGTACGCTTATACCATCCGTATTCGCCTCGATGTCCCCTTGTGCACCGTTAGGTTAGGTAACTAACGGCAGAGCGGGGCAGTGCTAGCATGGGTGTAAAACATAAGCAATGTCTATATAATATATCACATATACTATATCCTGTATCCATCTCAACATATGAAATGATCACATCACAGATATCGCAGTAGAAGAACAACATATGAAATATTGGATATACTAGGTGTAACGTTTTGAAAATCGTTTCGGTGAAATTTAGAAAAAATCGATAAAATAAGGGAGTTTTCTGTAAAAAGTCAAAATACAAATATCTTATTATAAAAATTAAATATACATATTCTAGCTATGTAATTGCTATTATTTGGTATTTATTGAGCCGCTGGTGAAATTTCAAATTTTCTGAAAAAAATATTATTTTATTATTATTTTAAGCCGTCACTAATACATTTAATTAGGGAAAATTACAAATTGGAATGAGTTGAAACAAATTTTGTGCATCATAAAACATTAAATAAAATTTTATCATGTGGTTTTTGGAACGAAATCATTTGTCTAAACGGTTTAGAAATTATTGAAGAAAAAATGCTTTTTTTTTAGCGTAAATGGATATTTGGGGTATTGTATTTATCATTTTTCATCACCCCACACCCGTACCCACACCCACACACCCCCACTTACTCCTCCCCATGGCTGAATTCAGCACCCACCATAATTTTTCCCCACTTGATTTCAAAGGAAAAGAAATGAAAGAAAAGAAAAGAAAATGGGTGAATTAGGTGGACTTTGACTTTTCTTTGACCTTGACTTTGCCCCACTTTCTTTACCTCCCTCTCTCTCCTCCCCCACTCCCAATTCCAGCCGAAATTTCCCTCCCCTACTGCAGCAACAGCCCCCCCCCTCAATTTCCCTTCTCTTTTCTCTTCAAACTTCATCAAAAATTGCCCCAAAATCCTTCAAAAAAATCCCAAAACCCAAATCCGACTCCTACCCATTTTAGCTTAGCCCGTATAGCATGGATCCTTGTGAAAAGAGAGCATTTTGGGAGGCCATGGATGCTTGTGGACCTTCATATATTTTTGGGTATAATTCTAAAACTTTTTGCTTAAATTGTTACTTGTTTCTTAAAGCTAATTTAAATTAAGTGTTAACTTGGATATGTGAGTTTAATTGCAAGTTTTGGATTTCAAGTTAGGGTTTGTTGTGGAAATGAGTTGTGTTTGATTGTGCATGGTTTAGTGAAGTGGTTTAATATAATTAGTTTTGTAGAAAACTAATCTAGTTGTTAATTACAAGTTGTTACTTGAAAAATTGTGTTAATTTGCTAATTGCTTACTAGGTTTTTGAAATTTGTTAAATTCTTGGGATTAAAAATGTGATTAGGGTTTTCTTGGCTTCATTAACTTTATTAAGTGTGGTTTAATGCTTTGGATCATGCAAATCTAAGCTAGATTGTAGTTTGTGCATTTTTGCTTTGAAATTGTTAAAAAAGGGTATTTTTGTAATCTAGAATATTAGGATTTTTGGAATTTAATGAGATTAAATTCCGGAAATTGTTTATACGACTTATTTAAGATATTTAATAAATATATTGGCCGCTACATTCATTTAAACATCGTGTTTTGTACAAAAACGGCGAATTGTGCTTGCTAGATTTTCGGAAAAATGACTTTTTAAGTGAAATTGGCGTTTTTGTGAGTTTTAACCTAGTTTATATTAAAATTAGTGTTCGTGAATGTGCAAATGAGTGTGATTGGATTTTTCTCGATGGTTTGACGTTTGTACATCGACATCGAGGGTTGGTTTTACTATTCTTGCATGCGTAGGCGATAGGTTTGGACCTATGCGTGATACGCGTGCCGATTTGATTTTCGTATGCCGTTTCGATCTCGAATTTAGTTTTAATGCGATATGGTGCGTTATGATATGTAGGTACCCCCACGTGGACTTCGAGACGACAAGCAAGCGCGTGGCGACGTCGGCACCGGCGAGCGAGGACCAGGTGAGTAGATTTATATCTACGGGGAGAAGTCGGGTGGATGGCGTATAGCACCCCCGCAGTTCGTGGTGATGTATACGGATACGTATACACACATATATATATATTTTGACTATAATTTGTTTGATATTATCGATGATATAGATATTTGGTGTTCTTGGATGATTTAGTGTCGCGAAACCCTAGAGTAGTGGTCGCACCACACATGCACACACACACCCATACTTGCATTCTTTCATTTGTGCTTATACGGGATTATATAGTTATGTGTTCATATGGATATGGGACTATGTGTTCACATACGGATTGAGGATGATAGTACTTGGGATTTATGATGAGTCGATGAGATTTGATTTGAGGCCGTGAGATCGGTGATATAGCAGGGTTCGTATCTTAGATACGACATGACGTTGTAGCGGGTCCTTGACGTAGTGTTTCACACACGTCCATGCATACGTAGGTGGTATCAATATTGTACTAGACGTAGATCAGTACCCCGATCATGATACTTGATAAAGAGGATATCAGATGAATAGTATAATGAATGTGATATTGACCGTACCCAGATTTGGGGATGCCGTACGACGGATTTACGTACGAGCTATATTTTGATGATTGATCCGCACTCTTGACTTGGGATGTCTGGTTATGGATATGATATTATTGAGGCGGGATCACCGACTGTATATATACAGGTATGTATATGTATCGACTCAGATGATAGGCGGTTTCCTTACCTGTAGTTCAGCTTGTAGTTCAGCCGTATAGTTTAGTGTAGTTGTTAGATTAGATTAGACTTCTTACCTATTTCAAAAACTAACGAATCGTGGGCATTTTTAAAGACAGCTCAAGGGAATCTACGGATATTTCAAAAAAGACGTATCTTTTCATAAAAAACACCGTAGCCCCTATTTTCAAAACCCCATGATTCGTGTTATTTCAAAAGGCACCATTTGTAGGACTTATATTAGATTATTGCAGATTAGTTATCGTTGTGTCTAGTATTCAGCTCCCGCACATTATTGCTGTTCGCTCTGCCTCGCATATTTATTTTGCTGCATATTCCATTATTGATATCATGCTGTTAGGACACCAGCACCATTACGGATGATGCGTATGTACCACGTACACCTACTTGCCGGCTCACACACATCTTCATCGGTAATTGCCATGTCACGTACACTTTAGAGAATATAATTGCTTGACTTAGATTGTTAGCTAGTAGTGTTGACATGATATTAGTGTGCTTCCCTTATATGCCATATTAGACATTGTAGTTATTACCTACCACTTCATGCATACTGTTATTCAGTTGTTCATGCCTAGTTCATTATCATTGACATATGCACTTGTGATGATTTCTTGAGATTTATGATATTTCTGGATTTCGGGGAAAGCCGCAAAATTTACAACTTATGATCTTTTAAAATATAAAATGTTGCGGTTTTCTAGTGATGTAAAGTGTCGTCCACCATGAGTTTGCTGTGGTTTTGGAGATCCGTGTCGAGGAGTGGAGGAACCGTCACGGGTACATGGTGGGCCCGGTATGGTACCCCGGGGCAAGAGGAATGTGGTGTTGACGTTGAGCCTGGCTGGGGAGCACTACCTACCGGTGATATTACCCGACGCGTCGGATATCCGGAGGATACCGTCGTGGTCTTGAGATGGATGGTAGGGGCCGGTCTGGACTGACGGCGCCCTAGATATTGATATTTCGAGACAGTGAGATTTATGTTTTGTGTCGATGCTAGACACTGTTGATACTGATTTTAATTATGATACCTCAGTTTAAAATACGAAGGAAATCTCACTAATTTATGAAAACAGATTCTTCATTTACATGTATTCTGTTTTCATGCATTCATACCTCATTCATATGATATATTGCTACCTGAGGCACTGACACGGGCACATAAGTTTACACTCGGGTTAGATATTTACCCTAGCCATTGTTATAGGCTGCATGTTATATATATTTGAGGATATATTATGATCATTGACCTAGGATTGCGTTATTTATGCGATTTCTGTGCGTAGATGTTTTTTCTATTCACGAGTTGGCAACTCACCCCCGTTGTGCCCCAGTTTCTTGCAGGTTGCCGTACAGGTTCATTACGGCTTTGCGGGCATAGTTTCATTCGGGTGATTTGCTAGTAGGTGGGTTTACTTGTATCATACCCCCATTATTTATCTTGTATATCATTATTCTGTTATATCTAGAATTCCATCAACCAAACATGCATTTATTGAGATAGAGACCAGTATTGTTTATTCTTTCGACCTTAGAGTCGCTCGTTATATTTCTTGTGGTTTTGAGTTTCCTTTTGAGTTTTGATCCTCGCCGTTGGCGTTGTATATTATATTGCTTGTGTGGTTGTGACCGTCAATTGACGAAGAGCTAGCTCCCGCTTGGGGATGCCTTTTTATTATTTTCGTATACTATTCATGTTGTATCCCGTTTGGGGGCCAGTTTTTACAAAGGAGACTCTGCCGAAATTTTCAGTAAATTTTTGATGTTTTAAAAACCGCATAATTCGGCTTATGCTATTGAAATTACTTGCTTTAAGTTGTTTTTCCTGCACTCTACTATTTTCTTGGTTTGGATTTCTGGGTTTTCGGTTTACTTAGATTACGTACGCCTCGAGACGTTCGTAGTTTAAGTGTCGGTCATGTTCCGTACTTTCGGGTCGTGACAAAGTTGGTATCAGAGAGTTAGGTTTTACCTTCGGAGCGTAGGATGACCCTTGGTTGATGGAATAGGTGACTAAAGTAGAGTGACGTACCGTTGGTATGTTCCGCGGCATATTTACGACACGCCACTCCACTTAAGAAGTCTTAGGATGTACATTTCCTTGTTCAGTATTATATTCCTTCCTGATCTAGCCTCGTCGGTACCAGTTTGGTTTTGCTGCCACGATTACGGGCAGGGAGAGCTACAGCTAGAGTTGCGGTCAGCACGAGCTCGGCACGAACGAGGACTGACCAGGGCATGATTCCGGCGACACCCGATTGTGGAGAGGTGTCTTTTGACTGTGTTTCCGCGCCACGAGCGTTTGGCGGATCGCCTTTATGAGGTTACTCGGATGTGCTGATCGATATTAGAGGATTGAGCCAGTGATAGAGGCCAGCCAGATCTTGATGACCGTTGGTGTGTTGCTTATTCATGATGATCGAGGCACTGTTCAGCGTGCAGACGAGCGAGCCAGATATTGCCGCGAACGATGAGGTATTGCCCCAGATGCTGGAGTTAGTGCAGAACGAGTTGTACTAAGAGATGATTGAAGGTCGCTAGTCATCGTGGATGAATGACTAGGACATGTGAATCGTTCGCCTAACCCGATACGAGGTCATCAGATAGATTGATTCCAGCTAGAGACGACTTCACGCGGAGACGTTGGGAGTCGACAGAGACGATCGAATGTCAGAAACCTATTATTCCAAGTTTAAAGTAGTCGGAAAGACATGCAGGCAATTCTATGGTTCCTCTAGAAGAATGAAACCCTAACTCGACTTAATGACCGTGTGAAAGCCTTTGAACCTTCGGGTTTGCGGCAGTTCTACGGCGCCATTAGTGAGGCTTGGGTTTGCCCTTCTACGGCTGGACCACCGATGCTGTGGTATGTACTCGATACTATTAAACTGTGCCCAAGAGGTTGAGCTCTTGGGGGATTATGAGGTTTTGACGACTCGATCGGATGGCTCGACTTAATTCGGATGCTAGGTGGTGAGATGCATTCTTGGGAGACTCCAGATACGAGGATAGCCGTTGGAGCTCAGTCCATGCAGCCGCGACGAGACGAGTCCAAAGAAGACGACATTAGAGAAAAGTGGAGTAAAAGGTTCGCACCAGATCTAGATGAGATGACGTTCCACTCCGCCGACATCAGAGAGGCGATGCGCATGCCGAGGCATGGTACTTGGACTTACCTTCCAGAAGGAGTCGCGATGAGTATGCAGTCGTTCCAGAGCAAGATGCAGATATAGGAAAGGACAAAGACTTCCGGACAGTTGGCAGAGACGAGACATGGAAGAGACCGTGAGCAGGATTCCTTCCAGGACACTGCTGCAATGATACTTGCACCCAGGATCAGATGTGTCACGTACATTCAGAGAGCCAGAGGCCGACGCCAGTGATATGTTGTCTTACGAGTGGTCGCGATGATTGACCAAGAGATGACCAGAGAAGTGCCAGAACGGAATCGTCCCCGTTAGCACACCTGACAGGGGCGATGAGCCGATGGACCGAAAGATTGGTAATTCACAGTGAAGACCTTGACCCAGGAGTGGTCATGGTTACGCACACCAGCAGGACAGAGTTCATGATCATCGACGAGACGTCCCACTAGTGACCACGACAGTTGGCCGAGATTCTTAGAGGATGCACTTGAGCGGTACTATTCCGCCATTATTGATTACGATGTTTTGGGTGATTTATTCGTATGATTTGATTTTGATGATTGAGGATTTATGACCTTTGCATAGTGTTGCACTTGATATCGTTTTCGTGCTTTAGTTTCACATGTTTGTGATATTACGGTTTTAAATAGTTGAGTTGGTTTTGTGCGTATGCATGCACACGATTTCGTTCCTGCACTCGGTATAGTTTATATATGCTTGCAGTGCAGTGATACGCCTTATGTGCACTTAGATGCACTGGACTTCGATTTCGATTATGATACTCGATATTTGTTTTGTGCACCTTGTGCACCTGATTGATTTTGCGCACGTTCGGCGCTTGATATTGGATTTCATGATTTCGTGCGCGATGGATGCACCTGATTTGGATTTTCGCGCATGTTGAGCGCATGTCTTGAGATGCGATTTTGGTGCACACCAGATGCTCTAAATTGAGATTTTTCGTGCATGTCAGATGCACCTGATTTTGCTGTCAGGCATACATGTTGCCTACGACAGATGTTTCGTGCACACCCGATGCACTTAGATGTTGTTTCTGTGCACATGTATGGCACATTCATGGATTTTGATTTCCGTGCGCACCAGACGCACGTAGCATTCATGTGCATATTTTGGGGATTGATTTCGTATAGAGCAGTACGTTTTTATGATATTGCTATGTGTTTTCGTACTGAGCAGGACTAGTCAGAGGACAGTACCTGAATATATTTTGCATGCATTGATAGTTATTGAAGGGATTTCCAAAAAAAAAAAAAAGCGAGCTATAGCCTCAGTATTTACCTATGTGTCTGATATGACACGAAATGTTTAAAACAAGGAGACCCTTCTAAATTGTTTCCAAAACGGCGGAACGTACATTTCAAACAAAGGTATATATGTATATAGTTATTTCCTTATGTTAGACATCCGCCACTGTGCAGTGTTATACGCGTGCACAGCGACATAAAGAGATTTGGCATGCATTTCCTTCAGATACTTACATATATAGATTCGATATTTACATGTATAGTTTCGAGTTATGTCATATTGGTTTTGTTTTGGATTTGGCATTGATGTTTTCTCCATGACTCCGATGATTGCGGGATGCTTGACGGAGTTTTGATTTGAGTTATATGCTCATTTTTCAAGCGCATGCGCTGCGCTACGATTTGTCTTATGTATTTACAATTTCGGAGCCCCGACGACTTGATGGTTTTTCTTAAATGTTTTAGTATTTGGGAGAGTTTGAATTTAAATTCGGGGACCGAATTTCTTTAAGGGGGGAAGATTGTAACGTTTTGAAAATCGTTTCGGTGAAATTTCGAAAAAATCGGTAAAATAAGGGAGTTTTCTGTAAAAAGTCAAAATGCAAATATCTTATTATAAAAATTAAATATACATATTCTAGCTATGTAATTGCTATTATTTGGTGTTTATTGAGCCGCTGGTGAAATTTCAAATTTTCTGAAAAAAATATTATTTTATTATTATTTTAAGCCGTCACTAATACATTTAATTAGGGAAAATTACAAATTGGAATGAGTTGAAACAAATTTTGTGCATCATAAAACATTAAATAAAATTTTATCATGTGGTTTTTGGAACGAAATCATTTGCCAAAACGGTTTAGAAATTATTGAAGAAAAAATGCTTTTTTTTAGCGTAAATGGATATTTGGGGTATTGTATTTATCATTTTTCATCACCCCACACCCGTACCCACACCCACACACCCCCACTTACTCCTCCCCATGGCTGAATTCAGCACCCACCATAATTTTTCCCCACTTGATTTCAAAGGAAAAGAAATGAAAGAAAAGAAAAGAAAATGGGTGAATTAGGTGGACTTTGACTTTTCTTTGACCTTGACTTTGCCCCACTTTCTTTACCTCCCTCTCTCTCCTCCCCCACTCCCAATTCCAGCCGAAATTTCCCTCCCCTACTGCGGCAACAGCCCCCCCCCTCAATTTCCCTTCTCTTTTCTCTTCAAACTTCATCAAAAATTGCCCCAAAATCCTTCAAAAAAATCCCAAAACCCAAATCCGACTCCTACCCATTTTAGCTTAGCCCGTATAGCATGGATCCTTGTGAAAAGAGAGCATTTTGGGAGGCCATGGATGCTTGTGGACCTTCATATATTTTTGGGTATAATTCTAAAACTTTTTGCTTAAATTGTTACTTATTTCTTAAAGCTAATTTAAATTAAGTGTTAACTTGGATATGTGAGTTTAATTGCAAGTTTTGGATTTCAAGTTAGGGTTTGTTGTGGAAATGAGTTGTGTTTGATTGTGCATGATTTTGTGAAGTGGTTTAACATAATTAGTTTTGTAGAAAACTAATCTAGTTGTTAATTACAAGTTGTTACTTGAAAAATTGTGTTAATTTGCTAATTGCTTACTAGGTTTTTGAAATTTGTTAAATTCTTGGGATTAAAAATGTGATTAGGGTTTTCTTGGCTTCATTAACTTTATTAAGTGTGGTTTAATGCTTTGGATCATGCAAATCTAAGCTAGATTGTAGTTTGTGCATTTTTGCTTTGAAATTGTTCAAAAAGGGTATTTTTGTAAACTAGAATATTAGGATTTTTGGAATTTAATGAGATTAAATTCCGTAAATTGTTTATACGACTTATTTAAGATATTTAATAAATATATTGGCCGCTACATTCATTTAAACATCGTGTTTTGTACAAAAACGGCGAATTGTGCTTGCTAGATTTTCGGAAAAATGACTTTTTAAGTGAAATTGGCGTTTTTGTGAGTTTTAACCTAGTTTATATTAAAATTAGTGTTCGTGAATGTGCAAATGAGTGTGATTGGATTTTTCTCGATGGTTTGACGTTTGTACATCGACATCGAGGGTTGGTTTTACTATTCTTGCATGCGTAGGCGATAGGTTTGGACCTATGCGTGATACGCGTGCCGATTTGATTTTCGTATGCCGTTTCGATCTCGAATTTAGTTTTAATGCGATATGGTGCGTTATGATATGTAGGTACCCCCACGTGGACTTCGAGACGACAAGCAAGCGCGTGGCGACGTCGGCACCGGCGAGCGAGGACCAGGTGAGTAGATTTATATCTACGGGGAGAAGTCGGGTGGATGGCGTATAGCACCCCCGCAGTTCGTGGTGATGTATACGGATACGTATACACACATATATATATATTTTGACTATAATTTGTTTGATATTATCGATGATAAAGATATTTGGTGTTCTTGGATGATTTAGTGTCGCGAAACCCTAGAGTAGTGGTCGCACCACACATGCACACACACACCCATACTTGCATACTTTCTTCTTTCATTTGTGCTTATACGGGATTATATAGTTATGTGTTCACATGGATATGGGACTATGTGTTCACATACGGATTGAGGATGATAGTACTTGGGATTTATGATGAGTCGATGAGATTTGATTTGAGGCCGTGAGATCGGTGATATAGCAGGGTTCGTATCTTAGATACGACATGACGTTGTAGCGGGTCCTTGACGTAGTGTTTCACACACGTCCATGCATACGTAGGTGGTATCAATATTGTACTAGACGTAGATCAGTACCCCGATCATGATACTTGATAAAGAGGATATCAGATGAATAGTATAATGAATGTGATATTGACCGTACCCAGATTTGGGGATGCCGTACGACGGATTTACGTACGAGCTATATTTTGATGATTGATCCGCACTCTTGACTTGGGATGTCTGGTTATGGATATGATATTATTGAGGCGGGATCACCGACTGTATATATACAGGTATGTATATGTATCGACTCAGATGATAGGCGGTTTCCTTACCTGTAGTTCAGCTTGTAGTTCAGCCGTATAGTTTAGTGTAGTTGTTAGATTAGATTAGACTTCTTACCTATTTCAAAAACTAACGAATCGTGGGCATTTTTAAAGACAGCTCAAGGGAATCTACGGATATTTCAAAAAAGACGTATCTTTTCATAAAAAACACCGTAGCCCCTATTTTCAAAACCCCATGATTCGTGTTATTTCAAAAGGCACCATTTGTAGGACTTATATTAGATTATTGCAGATTAGTTATCGTTGTGTCTAGTATTCAGCTCCCGCACATTATTGCTGTTCGCTCTGCCTCGCATATTTATTTTGCTGCATATTCCATTATTGATATCATGCTGTTAGGACACCAGCACCATTACCGATGATGCGTATGTACCACGTACACCTACTTGCCGGCTCACACACATCTTCATCGGTAATTGCCATGTCACGTACACTTTAGAGAATATAATTGCTTGACTTAGATTGTTAGCTAGTAGTGTTGACATGATATTAGTGTGCTTCCCTTATATGCCATATTAGACATTGTAGTTATTACCTACCACTTCATGCATACTGTTATTCAGTTGTTCATGCCTAGTTCATTATCATTGACATATGCACTTGTGATGATTTCTTGAGATTTATGATATTTCTGGATTTCGGGGAAAGCCGTAAAATTTACAACTTATGATCTTTTAAAATATAAAATATTGCGGTTTTCTAGTGATGTAAAGTGTCGTCCACCATGAGTTTGCTGTGGTTTTGGAGATCCGTGTCGAGGAGTGGAGGAACCGTCACGGGTACATGGTGGGCCCGGTATGGTACCCCGGGGCAAGAGGAATGTGGTGTTGACGTTGAGCCTGGCTGGGGAGCACTACCTACCGGTGATATTACCCGACGCGTCGGATATCCGGAGGATACCGTCGTGGTCTTGAGATGGATGGTAGGGGCCGGTCTGGACTGACGGCGTCCTAGATATTGATATTTCGAGACAGTGAGATTTATGTTTTGTGTCGATACTAGACACTGTTGATACTGATTTTAATTATGATACCTCAGTTTAAAATACGAAGGAAATCTCACTAATTTATGAAAACAGTTTCTTCATTTACATGTATTCTGTTTTCGTGCATTCATACCTCATTCATATGATATATTGCTACCTGAGGCACTGACACGGGCACATAAGTTTACACTCGGGTTAGATATTTACCCTAGCCATTGTTATAGGCTGCATGTTATATATATTTGAGGATATATTATGATCATTGACCTAGGATTGCGTTATTTATGCGATTTCTGTGCGTAGATGTTTTTTCTATTCACGAGTTGGCAACTCACCCCCGTTGTGCCCCAGTTTCTTGCAGGTTGCCGTACAGGTTCATTACGGCTTTGCGGGCATAGTTTCATTCGGGTGATTTGCTAGTAGGTGGGTTTACTTGTATCATACCCCCATTATTTATCTTGTATATCATTATTCTGTTGTATCTAGAATTCCAACAACCAAACATGCATTTATTGAGATAGAGACCAGTGTTGTTTATTCTTTCGACCTTAGAGTCGCTCGTTATATTTCTGGTGGTTTTGAGTTTCCTTTTGAGTTTTGATCCTCGCCGTTGGCTTTGTATATTATATTGCTTGTGTGGTTGTGACCGTCGATTGACGAAGAGCTAGCTCCCGCTTGGGGATGCCTTTTTATTGTTTTCGTATACTATTCATGTTGTATCCCGTTTGGGGGCCAGTTTTTACAAAGGAGACTCTGCCGAAATTTTCAGTAAATTTTTTATGTTTTAAAAACCGCATAATTCGGCTTATGCTATTGAAATTACTTGCTTTAAGTTGTTTTTCCTGCACTCTACTATTTTCTTGGTTTGGATTTCTGGGTTTTCGGTTTACTTAGATTACGTACGCCTCGAGACGTTCGTAGTTTAAGTGCCGGTCATGTTCCGTACTTTCGGGTCGTGACACTAGGATTTCCGTGTTTTATTTTAAACCTGCATAAAACACGGATTCCACGGTCGTGATGAATAGCCAATCCCACACCCCTAGACCCCTACGAGAGAGGCAAGCAACCCTACCAATTCTAGAGTTAGGAGACCCGGCCTCGACTACTTGAGATGGTCTCCCACTGGACCCTAGAACCCGGTTCTTGTGCTCCCCGCTTTGGGTCTATCCTAATGCGGAAAAGTAAATAATATACAATGGTGACATCATCCTCAATCCGGAAGTGCCCCAAAAAAAAGAACATTACATTCAATGAATTTTACATGAATGAAAATGAAAAACTCTCATCTCACATAAAACCCCCGGCTATTCAAATACGACGATCCAATATAACATATCACAGCAACACATAATATCACATGTCATCAACGTAAGTAAATATGCGTATCCCAGTTGTCATTGACATATAGCAACGAAACCGGCGAAACACAACATATTACACTTACGGTCGTAGAAAAGAAAGTGAAAAACTACAACAGTTGGAATCGCAACCACCTTAGACGTCATAAACCCAATATTTCACATATATTGGATTTCATGCCTAACCAAATGAATTCCTTAGACATCGCATGCTAACAATTATAAACTGCCTCAAATTTCACCAGTTTTCATGTTATATCATATAAAACACTCTGTACTTGTTCAAAAAAAATTTTGACAATTATTTAAAATCGACAGAAACTAGATTTCGCAGTTTCAAGTTTCGGAGTTGTTTCGGTTTCGTGATTCTAACTAAATCCGTATTAATTTCTAGCCTGGCTCTGATACCACTGTTGGGTTGCCTATGACGGCAGCAAGGTTTCGGGAGGCATCGTCCATGCAAAATTAAAAATTTGCCGTTTTATCTAACCCTAACTTGAATCGTAAACTAAAAATATACGGAAAGTAATATGCAAACACTTTGCAATAAGTAAAGAGAGCGAGGAATACAACCTTTGTAGATAGGTCCTTCACTTCAATAGCTCCGTGTAGTAGTCCCCTTCGCTACGATCGTAAACTCCAGACTCTAGAGAGTGTAAGTCTACGCTAGCGCCCCGGCCGTCAACAGACGCCATATGCGGAACAAAAACTTTTTAACTGGCGCTATCGTATACTTTAACCCGGATCTGCCATTATTGCTAAACTAACAAACTGTAAAGAGTGTAGAAAAGTTATACCGAACGATCCGAGTCCTTCGTTCTTTAACCATCATCCCACGCTCCGTTGCGGCTGCTCCGATCTCGTCGATCTCTGATCTGCTCGTCCAGGTGGCACCACATCACTGATTCTTTAAACGGGCTCCCGCCTCTGACTCGAGGCAACTCGGTCGTCAAGTTTGCCAGAAGAGACGACCAAGAATGATGTAGAGAATGAGTAGATGACTTTGTCTCGTTCCGTCCAAAACTGTGGACGGACGGTTAATGAAGTTGCCGAGGGAATTGGGTGATGGAATGAAATGAACTGTAAAATTCCATGCACCCCAAATACTATCATATCTTTTACAACCATATGAAAACCTCAAGTGAGAGAGTGTATGAGGAGAGAGAGGGGGCCGGCCACTTATAGGAGTGGGGGGGTGACCGTAAGAGAGGGGGGTAACCATAAGGAAAATATCATGTGTGAACACATGGAAAAATCAAGCATAAAGATCTTAAGCAAAACAAGAAATGGTTGATATCAAAGCATGAGTCACACGACACCTCACCCAATCAAGAACCTTCTAGAACCTTCTAGAAGCATGACTCACTCTCATCCAAGAAAAGATAAATCCGTCTTTAACCGAATGTTAAAAGACGGCTGATAGAAAACTGGAAACTGGCAACTTCCAAAAGTGATCCTGAAACTGCTTTCAGGATAACCCCGAAACTGTATAAATATACCCACATTTGTATTACAACCGAATACAAATGCAACTGAGACAAAGATATTATACCTACTCAATATAATACTCGAATCCGGCTTAAACCAAAGCCGACCAGTATCATCTGCCCGAAAACTGACACGTGCGTAAACGCACGTGCATTTTCCGAACCCTGCCATAAAACCATACGGCCTCTACAACGTTTCGCCCGAACTTGGGAAACTGTCTGTGGGGGACTCTAATGACTCGTCAGTACCCTGGCAGTGGATTTAACCATAAACCGTCAGCGGCACTAGCTATGCGTAACGGCTGCCCATGGACTGACCTCAAGGGAGGCCGATGAGCGCACTCAAGGGTGGCCGATGAGCGAACTCATCCAGAAACCCTACTGAGCCTAACAGTGACAATGTATATACAGTCCGGTCCGTTCGTCAATGAGTATCGCATATCCGCCTAGGGGGCTAGTAACGTCAGACCCCCAATAGCAGTATAAGTCGTGTCGGAGTGTAGCCCAATAACACCCTGAGATACTACTGGAGTACCTACCAGTAAATCTCCTGCCATGGCCATGGACTTTGTGTAATGGCTCTCCTAGACACAGCACGACCTCACCCCCAATACCGGGAGAGACGAATCCCCTGCCGATCCGCTCACGTGCCTCCATATGGCTCGGGACTGTACCCAAAAGCTACCTGTTTGCATGACTCCATTGAGCCGTGGTAGGGTAGAAATCAAAGCACAGTGGGAACTCACACGAGACAAATGACGACCTCAGGTCGATGAACTAACCTGTACACATGTCACCAGGAAACTGCTATCTGACGATAGGTATAGTACTAACTAGCAGATTCCCGGCGAGTCCTGTCCGGTGTACTCATAACCCAATGAGCACCTGTATACATCTTAGGTGATCCAACTGACACCAGTGGCTTGTGAGACCGGCCACCGCCCCTCGTCGGGGTCTCGACTGTATACACTAGTCTACTCCGGAGTATCGATGCCCTGTCTCGAAACTCCCACGACTAGGGACCACAATTAAGGATATGCATATAAACTACCCAACTCTCACGTATATGATCGCCATCATACAGTTGGTAGTAAAGCAAGATCCTAAGGGCTCTATCAAAGTGTAACATGCAATCAGTCACCTGAACATGTACACGACTGATAAAGGCAAACCAGATAGCATACTATCATCTCGAGTAAGACTGTCCTACCGGGATAGGTCCTCCGCAATCATTGCAATCACGTACCTGCGATCCAATAATTGACTATGAGGGCACTATCTCCAACAATCTCCCACTTGCACTCAAGGCTAATATTGCGATGTCGACTACTCACAGCCCGTGTGAAACCGAACATCCAACTCCTCTACTAATCAGTTTCACAAAGCCCGTTTGTAAAACTATTGTGTTCGAGAAATAGCCTCAGTGAGTGGATCCGCCTAGAAGTATCTTTCTTTATCTCTCTTTGTCTCAAGTTCGCGGAGAAAGCCATCTCCTGAATCGAGTAATACCCGTCTTAGAATATGTCTGGATATCTGATGGGACCTAGTTCATAAATGAACTCCAAATCCAAACTTCTTAGACTGTATCGATCACTGACCCTAATCAGTATCCGGCACCATGCCACCCACAGTATCCTCTTGGACCACCTGTCCATAATACTGTCCCTCTTCGTCAGAGGGAAAAACTATAACTCTGACAATCACTCTGTCATCCATGTCACCTTTGAAGCCTGGAATGATAATCGTCTCCTGAAGGAGACTGCCGTCATCTAATCCGTAGAACATCCACTTATGTTCTAAAACTGCTTCCTTATGTCTCTCCAGGATTGGATTAATACAAACTCATTGCATCTAGTGCAAAAACAACATCTGGTGTGGTACTTGACATCTCATGATTGACTCAATTGCCTAAGCAAGTGATCTGCCAATCATGCACTTCCCTCTCCCCTTTAGTCTATACGACACCTTTAGAGAGGGTGACTCCATCACCTGCAGGTACACCACCATGCTAGGAGTCAACTATTCTAAAAACCATTAGAATATCTGTCAAAGTACCCACATTGGGAAACTACCCAAATCCAGATCTAAAACCATAGATCCAGAAACCAGAATGTCAAATATTATATCCATATCCTGTCTGGAGAAACAACTGTGTGACGATCACAGTACAACCGATCGTAGTATAGGAATTTTACTTCCTACTCTGTGTATGTCATCCAAATACCATGACATCACACCCTACTACCTTCTTAACAGATCCATCCCCTATTCTGATTGAAGTCAAACCCATGACTGTCACATCAAAATTAGATGATCTATCTCCGCTATAAATGCTCTAGTCTATAAATAGACATAAGCTACTTGCCCACCATGCTTCTGCTGCTCCCACTGACTACGACAACCCTCCTACCGGGTCTCATATCCTGGAACAACAGTAGTGTCAAGTCCGGGTAGATAAGAACCTCCCTGTCACCGTCCTTGAGGCTACCGAAGTACCTCTCGGGTGTCTGAGGTTACCCACCATATCTGCGGAGTGGCTATTGGAATGTCAAACCTGATTGAATATATAGGTCCTATTAAATTTTCCGTAATCGTTCGCGGTTCTGGAATCACTTCCAGTTCTACCATGCTCCCACTACTGTTTTCTGAAAAAGATCTATTTTACTAAAACTGTGGCGAGTCAAGAACAATATCACTATTGATCTTCCAAATGGTAGAATATCAACCCTCGTCATAGCCAGGGTCAACCCACAAACAGCCATTACAGAAACGTGCCCTGAGTTATCCAGAGTCTGGTTTTAAGCATAAGCTGGACAACTGCCCGTACCTTAATATCTTTTAAGGTACGATCCATTCTATATCCAATACAGAAACTTTGGCACTTATTTAATTAGAACAATATTCAAATCATGCAGCTGTCTCCAGTGCATATCAACTTAATGGAAAGAGGCTAATCAGCATTACTCAACTTAGGAATCCATCCAATTATGAGTAACCTGAAAGAGAAACTCGTTTCTCAAAACCATCACTATCATCTGAATACCAATCACAAGAATCTACATCCTCGATCTCTTTGAAGAATCCCGACACTTGTGATACCTGGTTTTCTACTTTATTCTTATACCCACAACTTCTCAAAACTTAGACCTTGTATTTCTACGAAACACTTGTCTAAATACTAGAGAAGTTATAAGTAAACAGAACATAGTACGAGGACCTACCCCTTTGTCCTGATAGACACTTGGACAACATACAATACTCTGTATAAGTCCGCTGAGTTAAACAACTCAAAACTTGTGCGTCGTAGGTTGAAAACTGTACCCTGGCGATTTCCTCAAATATCACTAATTACAACGAATTCCGATATAATGAGGATAATCACCTAATTCCCAATAACTTACTCCCACTCATCATCTGTAAAACCATACAGATATGAGAATGAAACCTGGTAAATACATACCTGTTTCGCCCAATCAGAGCAAAGCTCTGTTTGAATTCAAAATTTAAACTTTTGAAGCAACGCTTCAGATCCTTTGCGCTGCGCGCTCTGCGCCACGTGTCCAGCGCAGATACATTAGCGCAGCGCACCCACTCAGAGCAAAGCTCTGTTTAAAGGAAGCAACGCTTCAGATCCTTTGCGCTGCGTGCTCTGCGCCACGTGTCCAGCGCAGATACATTAGCGCAGCGCACCCAATCAGAGCAAAGCTCTGTTTAAAGGAAGCAACGCTTCAGATCCTTTGCGCTAGCGCTCTGCGCCACGTGTCCAGCGCAGATACATTAGCGCAGCGCGCCCAATTAGAGTAAAGCTCTGTTAAAGGAAGCGCCGCGCTGCGCTCTGCGCTGTGCGACACGTGGCAACACAGTTGCGCTGCGCGACACGTGTCAGCGCAGATGCGCTAGCGCAGAAAAAGGGGCTAAGTGCCAAAGGCAATTTAGCCATGCAAAATTACATGCACTTGATAACAACAAATTAAAATACGATGCACAAGCACAACAAAGAGTTCAAATAAAGGAACACTTAACAGATAATAGAATACTTAATCAAAACATTTATTTATTATTAAATTTAAAAAAGATCACCGAATACGGGATCAGAGAGACAAGGGTTCACAAAAACAAAAAGAAAATTATTCAGCTCCCTCTCCGCCTTCTCCATCGCGTCGAAGCGGCGATCTTCCCGAGGAGTAGCCATCCAACGGTCGACGCCGCATTCCTGGGAGAGAGTGGCGATAACGACTCGACGAGCCCGTATCTGGCTCAGCAAGTGGAAAGAGCAGTCCCTCAAAGGTTTGGTGATCAAGTGCGCTTCGAGAAAGCACTCAATCTTATCTTCGGCGGCATCCAGCATTGCTGAGGACATCTCTGCTGGAGGAGGGGGAATGTCGGCAAGCGCCGAGGCAAGGATCATCCGAAGCCAAATGGAATTCGGAGGGAGAGGAGACCCCACACGAGTCAAAAGCTCGTGCATTGCAGCGTCGCATTGCTCGTCCGAGAGAGAAGGGTCCACCAGACGTGCAGCAAAACGAGGAACGATGTCCCGGATCGGCACCTCCCATGGTTGTCGGCAGGCATGAGGGCGGTTGCAAGCCATGATCGAAGAAGTTCTCTGAAAATGAGAGAAGAAAAGGCTCAGCCTTGAGTTATATATATAGACCCAAGCACAGAAAATTCTGTGCACAATGAAATCGTTGCCAAGGCCCGGGAAATCAGAATTTTGGGAATACAAGTTTGACTTGAAAAGAGGAGATGAAGCGGCGCTTCTGATTCTCAAAAAATTTAATAAATGAAGCAACGCTTCAGATCCTTTGCGCTGAGCGCAACGCGCCACGTGTCAGGCGCAGATGTATCAGCGCTGCGCCCAAGAAGACGCGCCCAATCAGAGCAGAGCTCTATTTGCCTGAAGCAACGCTTCAGTTGCGCTGCGCTCTGCGCTGCACGACACGTGTCAGCGCAGATGCGCTAGCGCAGTTGCGCTACGCTCTGCGCTGCGCGACACGTGTCAGCGCAGATGCGCTAGCGCAGTTGCGCTGCGCTTTGCGCTACGTGACACGCGTCACGCGCTGGGGCATCTGCGCCAAATTAAATTAAGATTTTTAAGAAATCTTTTCTGTTCTTGTTGAAACAAGAAGATTTTCTTCTGCAAAGCAGAAGCCCTTGGATCAAAGATCCAACGGTAGGGAAAATTCCCCAAATCACTCAGAGGATGATCTCTTTAACAAATTTAACTAATTTGTGAGCACTATAAAAAGGACCTTAGGCCTCAATTCAAAGGAGGGAGTTTTTTTTTGAGAATTCAAGAACCTTAAACAGAAAGAACTCCGAGAAGATTTCAAGAAAGAGGTAAAGAACCTTCGTGGATTAGAAGAAATTCCTTCTAAAAGACCATTAGTCTAAAAAAAATAAATATATATATATATATAAGATCAATGATCTTTATATAAAAAAGGAAAACAGTGCTTTGCACTTCTTGTGAACCTTTGGTTCTTTAAAAACAATGTAAAAAATAAAAGAATAGTGCTTTGCACTTTTGCGAACCTCTGGTTCTTCGAATAAAGAAGAAATTTATTTTTCTTTGATCTGATCTAGATCAAGAACTTAAACAGTGCTTTGCACTTCCTTTCTGGAATCTAAAAAGATTCTTAGTGCTTTGCACTTCCAAGTTGCGCCGCTGCGCTCTTGAGAGAGCGCCACGTGTCGGCCATAAAACCACTTATGCTAAGCGCCCTTGAGATAGAGCTTTGCTCTCTGGAATTGGCGCAACTCGCTGAGAGCGCGCCACGTGTCAGCAGCGCAACAGCACATTGCACTGCGCTGGTGCGCTTGCACTCATCAAAGCACGACACGTGTCATCACCATATGGACTTGCGCTCATTACTTAGCGCAAACGCAGATGCATTAAAAAAGGGCCAAGCCCAATTAAAAGAAGGCCTAACAGGCTCAACAAAGCGCAAATGCATTATTTTAAGGGGCAGAGCCCAAACAAGAACAGATGCTTTGCATCATTTATAAATGGGCAGAGCCCAAACAAAAATATTCAGAATGCTATGTATTTTTAAAAAAAAAGGGGGCAAAGCCCAAACGAAGTAGATACTTTGCAAATGGGCAGGGCCTAAAATAAACTGATATCCTATGTCTTCTGTGGGTAGAGCCTAAATAAAAAAAATGCCATGTTGAAATGGACTTAGCCCAATCGTGGCCATAAGTCCTTAAATTAAATTGACTGGGTACAGCTGCTCTCCTAAATCAATTTACATCCGGTTCGAGGGTACATCTCCGAACTCCTTTGACATCCGTCGTTGTAATTCCTCAACGACGTCAGAGAGGTGACGGGTCCCGACGACCATACATCGATATGGACTGCGGGGTCCTTAAACTCGTGGACCGAGACGTCCCTAAACTAATATTGGACCGAGACGTCCCTAAACTAATATCGGACCGAGACGTCCCTAAACAAATATTGGACCGAGACGTCCCTAAACTAATATTGGACCGACATGTCCTTAAACTAATATTGGACCGAGACGTCCTTAAACTAATATCGGACCGAGACGTCCCTAAACTAATATCGGACCGAGACGTCCTTAAACTAATATCGGACCAAAACGTCCCTAAACTAATGATGGACCACTACGTCCTCAAACTGGCGACGGACCGAAACGTCCTTAAACTAATGATGGACCACCACGTCCCTAAACTGGCGACGGACCACCACATCCCTAAACTGGCACAATAGAGCCCAAATGCTCTCTTGTCGGATCTAAACGATCCCGTCTAAGTTGATCTTAGCCCCAGCTACGGCTAATGTGTCCTTAGATCTTTAAATAAACAATAAAATCCCAAATCAACTTTGGTTCAAGGGTACATCTCTGAACTCCTCAGACGCCTGTCGTTGTAATCCTTCAACGACGTCGGAGAGGTGATGAGTCCCGACGGCCAGATAATTAAATCAATCACTACGTCAAGTCGATCTTAGTCCAAAACAGGACTAACGTATCCTTAACGAACGTTTAAGTTGATCTTAGCCGCAATGCGACTAATGCATCCTTAAACTAAAAAAAAAATACCGAACCCAAATCTAAGTAAAGGCGGATTTGGACTAATCCACGTCCTACGGGCGACGACATCACTAAGTCTCCGTATACAATCCACGGGCAACCACAAACAAAACAAACATACACGACACGAAGTGAAATTCTGGAGAAGGTGAAAATTGTTACCGCAACGCGGTAGCGTAATTAACTGCAGGGGCTTGCGCCTGCAGGGAAGAGCGTCCCCACAATCAAAAACCCCTCACCGTGAGGGGGAATCTGACGAAGTCTGCTACATCGGCCGCATCCGTCTAAACCTCCGATACACGGTGCCATAAATCAACTTGGCATCTTCGGAGAGATAGACGGATAAAACCAAATAGCATCTGCCCCGAACCTCTGGCACGGACGCGAAGTCCGGGCCGCCGTTCGGAGGGGAACAGATTCTGGCACGCCCGGTGGGACCTTTTCCTCTTTCCACTCCACACTTCGTGTGTCGTCTTCGCGAACCAATCGCGGTTTGTTAAATGGTTGTCCTCGGATTTCAAGTTGCTAAGATTTGGTCTTTTGTCTGGCGCAGAACTCAAGACCCAATGGCCACCAACTGCACCAACTGCTCGAAATGCCATTACAGCGGACGTTCCACCTCACCGAGAGGTGTAGCATATGGGCCCCAAGCGGCTTCCTTCCTGACTCTGCCGGTAGACCAGGTGACTCAGGCCACCACCGGCTTGTTTTTCGGGACCATGGTCCCACCTACAAGCTTCCCCATGCCGATATCCGCGCCAGAAGCGAACAAGAAGTCGGTGTTCGACCAGCTCACTGCTACCATGACCCCTGTCAACGGGTCGCCTGCTACTAAGCTGACAGCCTCTGTTTTCACCAGGCTAGGTCGGGATCATAAAGTGGTTGTCCCAGAGAGGGCAACGGCCACTGCTTCGGAAGTCGTTGAAGCGGCTTCTCCTATCAGAAAGTCGGTCTTCACAAGATTGACGGTTCCTACTCCTCCTCCAGCTGGTCAAAAAGCATCAGTCTTTGATAGGCTGACACTGGCAGTTACCCCACACTCAAACAGGGGGCAACAAGAAATTATATCGATTTCCGAGCCAGTCCCAACGGCCCGTCGTGCACGACGTCGCCATTGGCAGCGAGTAAGGAAAGCAGGGGGCAACTCCCCCTCAGGGCTAGCCCCACCGGCTCCAGTGGTGGAGGTCAATGCTGCTGTTCCAACTGGGAACAGCTTTGAATTGCTAAGGAAGGTGAGAAAGAACTCCCCGGTTGCTACATTGAAAAGGTCTCCTCCACCCATGGAAAAAGCTCCGGAGACGAAACAGAAACAGCCCCCTCAACGGCTGTCATCAAAAGTTTATAAAGTATGGCGCAGGGTTCAAAATTCTGTGATCGATCCGGACCACTTGCGTCACCAGAAAGAGGCGAAGGTGGAAAATAACAAAAACTGCCCCATTAAACAGCAGGGGGCAACAAATGCTAGAATGCCCGCTTCAACGGCTCCTTCAACCTCAAAGGTCTACAAAAGAAGGAGGCCAGAGAAAGCTCCCGCAACAGCAGCAAGAGTTAACAATGGTGAACCTAAACGCCCCAAGTCAGGGGGCATAACAGTTCATACGGTCTATATGGCTTCAGGAAAAGAAGAAAGTCGTACTTCTACGGGTCACCGACCGCTTACCCGGTCAGTGACCAGGTCTCAGGAGCAGCAACAAAAGCTCCAGGAGATGATGACTACAATGGCTGCACTCACGGGGCCAAAAGAGAATCCTGAAACGTCCTTAGATGAACGCCAAGAGGAGGAGACCGACGCTGAGTTCCTCCGCCGAATACTGGAAAAGAGAGACAAAGAGGCTGCGGAACAGGCGGCCAACATAAAGAAAATGGCCCTCCTGTTCCAGGATGTGGTGGGTATGATGATTCAACCAGATCCACCTGCTGGAGATCCCCCGATCATTCTTGAAGATGATAGGGGAGAGACATCGAATCCTCCACCGGCTCTATCCGCAGCTAAAGAGGATAGCATATCAAAAGCTGATTTGGATGAATATATTGCTCAACAAATACGGGCGCATCAGGCGGTTGAAGCAGCCGGTCAGATCGTGAAAACGGGGCGGCCATATCCGGGATGGTACGACCAAATCAAGTACCCGCCAGGTTACACAATTCCTAAGTTTCATGTCTACAAGGGGACCGGCAATCCCCATCAACATGTTGCCCAGTTCAGGGCGCTTTGTGGTAACACTGGAGGCGACGACAAACTCTTGCTGCGCCAATTCGTTGGAAGCTTATCAGACACGGCTTTCGAGTGGTATTCCGAGCTCCCCAACGACTCTATTAAAACCTTTGCGGAGATGGAGCTGCTCTTCACCCAACGTTTTGCAAGTGCCAGCGAGCGTACCCCAATGACGGCACTGATTAACGCCAGGGTAAAACCCGGCGAGACGTGGGTTCAGTACGCTATACGGTGGCGTAATCTATGGTCTAAATATGAACAGCGCATAGAAGAAGCCCCTGCGGTGGGAATGTTTGTTGGAACCCTTGATCCACAAGCAACTATTTCACAATTTATGATGTTCTTCAAGCCGACTTCCTTCCAGGCTTTGATCGACAAATTGGCGCAGATGGACCAGATGGGCCATAAACCCTCTCTCCCGAAGCCAGACCCTCGAAACGATAAAGGAAAAGGAAAAGCGATCATCGTCGCTAATGCCCAACAACAACCGAACGACTCGAAACCGGTTGCTCGTCCAAACAATACGCGCCCATACGTACCCCTTGAGGACAGGATGGGACGTGCTTACTCCTTCCCTCGCGATAAAACAAGGAGGCTATTCGAGCTGGCATTGCGCAACAGGCTCATAAATCTGCCAGATCCAAAACGTCCGTCACAACCGAGTGACGTCAACGATCCTAATTACTGCCCTTATCATAGAGTGTTGGGACATCCAATCGAAGACTGTTACGTTTTCAAAAATTGGCTTGAGAATCAATACCGTCAGGGCAAATTTGCGCTGTCTGACAAATGGAAGGTGAACCCTCCGCAGCCTCACACCTATAAGGGGACGAATACGCCGGGGGCAACATGCTCCGTTATTGAAGAGGCTCCCTGGGAGGTTGTATTATCGGCCAAAACGAGGAGAATGCTAAATGATCTTCAAACCTGCCCAGCGGTCAAGTGGAAGAACCCCTTGGAACCGCAGGTTATTGAGGGGATGTTGAAGCCACGACCGATTCCGAAGACCGATGGTGGCAGTTCAAGCACTCATGGTCAGCCGTCAAAATCTTCTAAAAAGAAGAAGAAGAAATCTAAGAAGCCCGTGAAGCCTGATGACAAGCGCACGGACTTACAAAAGCAAATCGATGCGCTAGATGAGTACAACCAAAAGGCACGGACTCCCATTACGCTCCAAGATTTCCTTGATCACGTCTTCCAAAAAGAAGATGAGGAGGAAAGTTCATCGGATGAATCCGAGGAGTGCGTAGCGAGCTGTCATATGATCTCTCATTCGGTCACGAATGATGAAGGGACTTCTGGCACTGAAACGCTGGGGGCAAATACCGAATCAGGAACCCCAGGGTTACCAGTTGAAACGATCAGCGCATTTCTTAATGAAGCTCGGTTGAAAAGCAAGGCTGATCGAGAACGCGAGACGGCTATATTCGAATGGGCCAAGCGTCAGCGACTTGAGGAAGGAGCTGAAATGATCCCGTTAGAGCAAAATGCCTCCACCGCTGACAAAAGCCAATTCAAGATAAAAAAGAAGTTCGCTAAGGCCATATCGATGGGCATGAAACTACCACCCTCTGAAGAAAAAGTTACTGGCGTGGTAGAGATGCACCCCTCTTATTGCTTATACCATCAGAAGGTCTCGCATTCCACCCAAGATTGCAAAGCTTTCAATGGATGGTGGCAAGGATACGTCGCAAATCGACAACGATTTAAACGGGAAAAACGTAAAATTCGTCGAGAACAAAGAAATACGACTAAAGAACTTGAAAGAACTGCTGGCAATTGTCACATGGTTAACACTACCGGGTCACAGGTGCCTACATTTGGGAGCGACTCCGATGAAGAGCTAGAGCTGGGTCCCCTCTTCGAAGAATCCACCTCGGGAAAAGAAAAAGAACTGAAGGCCTGCGAGAATATACAGCTGCGCAATCGAACATTACCCGAAAAGAACCTCGGACCCTTGAATAAGAAAAACAAAGGGAAAGAGAAGGTCTCTGAAGACATCGCTTTGGATGACCAAGTTGCGGAAGAATTAACTGCCAAGAATCCCCCAAAAAGGAATAAAGTAGATTACAATGTCTTGGCGCATCTGAGAAAGCTACCCTCACAACTCAGCATTCTCGATGCCCTATTGCTATCAAAAGAGGCGAGGGATTCTTTGATTAAGGCCCTACAAGATCCGGACCAGTTCCAAGCCTTCCTAGCCGAACAAAAGATGAAGGATGAATTGGAAGAGGTGCACACAGCCGACGTTGCTTTTGGTGATGAAGACCTTCTCCTCGGAACGTGTGAACACAATCGCCCACTTTATGTCTCAGGATATTGCCATGACATAAAGATAGGAAAAATCTTAGTCGATAACGGATCGTCTGTCAATTTACTCAATGTGCGAGTGTTAAAAGAGATTTGCATGAGTGTCCAACACCTCGCCCGAGATAAAATCACCATCTCCGGTTTCGACTCTCAATCCTCAAAGACTCTTGGATCTGTGATATTGACGCTACGCTTCGGGGTGCTCGTCACAGACATCAAATTCCATGTTATAGACGCCAAGACGTGCTACAATGCTCTGCTCGGCCGACCATGGCTACACGAATACAATATCATCCCTTCTACACAGCATCAGTGCATGAAGTATTCTAGGGACGGCCTCGAGTACACAGTGGCAGGAGAGTTGAATCCGTTTTCCGTGAACGAAGTTCGCAAGTATGAAGATGCCAAATACTTCTTACCGAATTTCGAAGACACGGAAAGGTGTCACAAACCGGAGAACAAAACTAACGCAACCATCCCTGTCTTCGGCAGTGACACCGAGGGGGAGGAGGATATAATCTATTCAGGTCCGTCCCAATCCACCAGACTAGGACCATCCGTTCCTTCATTGATCTTCGGTAGTGATTCAGAGGATGAAGTTCATGCTGTATTCCCTGCTCGGCCTTCAATACAGATTTCCGCTGATGAAGAGCGAAGTCTGCAGGTAACCATGGTGCCGCTTGAACATTACAAAGAACTGGATGCACTCGACACCAACAGCATAGAGGAATTGCAGACATTCTATATCCCTCCCGGACGAAAAGGCGAGAAGGCAATCCTATTCTACCGTTCTGAAGAAAACAAAGTGGAAAGAGAAATTTGGCATGGCGCAGATCCCACGCTCGACGGGCTTCAGCCTATCCGTCTTCCCAGATATTATACCGAAGGTTTGAAGAAACTACTGAAGCGCCAGGGGATGTCCTTCACACAGACCGTTAGAAAAGCCAAATTCTATGACAAGGTCTGGAACGTTCCCGGGACTCAATGCAAACTGCCTAACGGGAGAACTGAAACAAAAGGGCTTGGGTACATCCGGCCAAAGAAACGGGAGCTAGTAAACAGCTGTTATGCCATGTATGACTTCGATGAAGAGGCCGACGCTCAATGGGAGGACGCTAATCCTGAATCAGCAAAAGTTCCTGACACAAAACCGCCTAGTCCATCGTCTGAAGACCAGATGAGCAAACTTATAAAGGATGCGAGTCAAAAAGCCCGAGATGATCATGATCGTGAAATGGCAATCTATGAGAAAGCCAAGACACAACGCCTCCTTCGACAGGCAGTAAAGAACGAAGATGTCGCCCCAAGTCAGCCTGCTACAAAAAGGGTTCGACGCGAAAGCAAAAACAAGTCGAGGGGCCGAAAAGGTGCTCGACAACCACAAGACAGAGCTAAGAAGCCACGCATCCGAGAGTCGAGCGTTATTGACCTAGCCCTTATGAAGATAATGGGTCGAGCATACTCATTTCCTCGGAACAAAACAGGAAAAATACTTAATCTTGCTCTAAAACATCAAATGCTTACTCTGCCAGAGTCTAAACACCCTAAGCAAGCAGGCGAAGTCTCTAACCCAAGTTATTGCTCTTACCATCGAGTAGTAGGGCACCCGCTTGAAGATTGTTTCACCTTTAAGAATTGGGTTGAGGACCAATATCAGCTTGGCAAATTTGCGTTGTCTGACAGTTGGAGGGTAGCGCCGCCGCAAAAGCACGAACCCGAAAACACAAGGATAAAGCCAGCTTCGCACTGGGATTGGCAGAAAATTCGCACCTGCCATGTGATAACAATGTTAAAAGAAGGGTCCGAAGACATGAGCAACCTCCCTTGGTGCTTTGAAAGCGGCAGCGATGAGGTAATCTCAGAATTTCCCCCAGCTCCGAGAGAACTGGAGGACGGAATCCATACCACTGCAGATAACCTCAAGAAAATCGAGTTGGGGACGGAAAATGACCCGCGACCGACATTCATCAGCGAGCTGCTATCTGAAGAAAGGGTGGCTGCGTTAAAGGATGTACTTTTACAGCACAAAGATTGCTTCGCGTGGAACTATTCCGAAATGCCGGGGCTAGATCCAGAAATCGCTGTACACAAACTGGCAATATCCCCGAACATCAAGCCAGTCAAACAAGCGCCGAGAAGAATGCGACTCGAGCTTGAGATGAGCATCAACGCCGAAGTCAAAAAGCTGATAGACTCAGGCTTCATCCAGGAAGTTCAATACCCTGAATGGATTGCCAACATCGTCCCAGTAATGAAGAAAAATGGGACAGTGCGCATATGCGTAGACTTTCGGGATCTTAATAAAGCCTGCCCAAAAGATGATTTCCCAGTGCCAGTCACTGAACTTATGATAGACAATACATCCACTCATGAGGTTTTCTCCTTCATGGACGGCTCGTCGGGGTATAACCAGATAAAAATGCATCCCGAAGACCAGAAGCACACAGCCTTCAGGACTCCTCTTGGTATATTTTGTTACAAAGTGATGCCCTTCGGTTTGAAGAACGCCGGTGCTACTTATCAGAGGGCCATGACAAAGATCTTCGACGACCTCATACATGAAATCGTTGAATGCTATATCGACGATCTCGTGGTTAAAAGCAAATCATACGAGGAACATCTCGAGCATTTGAAGATCGTGTTTCAACGCCTTCGGCAATACAACTTGAAGATGAATCCTCTTAAATGTGCGTTCGGGGTTTCCTCGGGCAAATTCCTAGGATTCGTCGTTCGACACCGAGGTATTGAAATAGATCCGTCAAAGATCAAAGCGATCATGGAAATGCCTCCGCCGAGGACTCTCAAACAGTTGCGGTCTCTCCAAGGGAAACTCGCATACATACGGCGATTTATAGCCAACCTATCAGGAAAGTGCCGTCCTTACAGTCACCTGATGAAGAAAGGAACCCCATTCGTTTGGGATCAAAAATGCCAAGGCGCACTGGATGAGATCAAACAATACCTGCAGAACCCGCCGGTGTTGGCTGCTCCGGTTAAGGGAAAGACTCTTATTCTTTATACAACCGCCCTCGAAGGTTCCTTAGGCGCACTATGGGCACAAGAGAACGATCAAGGGAAAGAAAGGGCGCTCTACTACTTAAGTCGAGTGCTGCTGGGGGCAGAAAGCAACTATTCTCCCATTGAAAAACACTGCCTGGCATTGATCTTCGCAATAACAAAGCTTAGGCACTACGCGTTGGCCCACGAGGTCCGTCTGATTTCAAAAGTGGACCCTCTCAAATATCTAATGTCAAAAGCCATATTGACGGGACGACTCGCTAAATGGGCCCTGCTCTTGATGGAATTTTCGATAACATATCAACCTCTAAAGGCGGTAAAAGGTCAGGCCATCGCCGATTTCCTCGCTGAGCATCCCATACCTGCCGATTCTCCGTTAAATTGCGATTTGCCGGACAGACATGCGTTTGACGCAATCGACAGTGGTGATACCCGTTGGGAGCTTTACTTCGATGGAGCGTCTTCTATGAAAAAGCACAAACAAAGTACGCCAATGATTAAATCGGGGGTAGGACTCATCTTCGTGACTCCACAAGGAGGAATAATGCGCTACGCGTTCTCCCTGACGGAGCCGAGAACAAACAATGAAGCCGAATACGAAGCTTTGATAGCGGGCCTCGAGATCGCCATTGATATGGGAATTGAGAGCCTCCTCATATACGGGGACTCCCAACTGGTCGTCAGTCAAGTGAACGGCGATTACCAAACATGCAAACCGGAATTGGTGAAATACGGTGAAAAAGTGCAACAACTGCTGACCCAAATTCCCTCCTACACTTTGGAGAACATACCGCGAGCGGAAAACAGCAAAGCAGATGCACTAGCCAAACTTGCTAAAGAACTGGCTGACGAGAACCTCGACGACGTTAGAATCGTGGTACAAAGCCGTCGAGTGCTCGCCCCAATAGAAATATCTCCGGAATCGTCTGAAGAAAAGGGAGCGAAAGAGGAGACAACCCTACGAATAAAAGACCATGAGAAGACCGATGACTGGAGAGAAGTTTTCGTAGATTACTTCAGGTTCCACCGGATGCCTGAAGAAGCGTCCATAAGACATCAGCTCGTGAAACGAGCTCTGTCTTTCGCCTTCGTCAATAATACTCTATACAAGAGGTCATTCGATTCTCTGTGGTTGAGATGTCTAGGACCTGACGAAGCAAAAAGAGTCGTTCAGGAAGTTCACGACGGGCTCTGCGGTTCTCACCAAGCAGGTCCTAAGATGAAGTTGAAGATAAAATGGATGGGCTACTACTGGCCCACGATGATGCAGGATTGCCTGGAATACGCGAGGCAATGTCATTCGTGTCAAATTCATGGGGACTTCATCCATCAGCATCCCAATCCATTGCATCCATCAGTGGCTAGTTGGCCATTCGAAATGTGGGGAACTGACATAGTCGGCCCCATCGAACCAGCATCGTCAAAGGGACATCGTTTCATCTTGGCGACGACTGATTACTTCTCCAAATGGGCAGATGCGGTACCGTTGAGGGAAGTAAAAACGGAGAACATCCTCCATTTCTTCAAAACGCATGTCATATACCGGTTTGGAACCCCAAGAAGGATCATCTCTGACAATGGGCCAGCCTACCGAAGTCATAAGATTAGCCGCTTCGCACAGCAGCACAATATAGACTGGAGATATTCCTCAGTTTATAACCCCCGAGCTAACGGTCTAGCTGAGGCCTTCAACAAGACCTTGACGAAAATCATGAAGAAAACGGTGTCACGAAATAAGAGAGATTGGCACGAAAGATTGCAAGAGGCTCTTTGGGCGTATCGAACTACATTTAAAACGGCCACAAACACAACGCCGTACGCGTTGGTATTTAGGACGGAAGCAGTACTCCCCCTCGAGATAGAATTACCCTCTCTACGAGTGGCAGTCCATTACGAGTTGACGGACGAAGAAAATGCTCACCTTCGGTTTGAAGAGCTTGACGCCCTTGATGAAATCCGGCTTCTTGCACAGCAAAATTAGGAAGCTTATAAAGCAAAGATGACGCGCTCATATGAAAGATTGAGCCGCCCGAGGACATTCCACCAAGGCGAACTCGTGCTAGTCGTCAAAAGGCCCATGGTCCCCAATCGCGCCAAGCGGGGAAAATTTGAGCCAAACTATGAAGGACTGTACATCATTGATAAGGTCTACCAGGGCGGAGCCTATCTACTCATGGACATGCACGGTGAAAGGCCTTTCAGGCCAATAAACGGTCGCTTCCTAAAGAAATACTACGCTTAACGAGCCTTAGTTTAGGTCAATGATAGATGACGACGACTATGTCCGCTCGCTATCTTCCTAAGCTCAGGCTTTATAAGCAGTAGCCAGCCCTCTCAACGGTGGACCGAAATGTCCTTAAACTAATATCAGACCGAAACGTCTTTAAACTACTACCGCTGCATCTTTAGACTAACGAGATAGATAGATAGATATAAAAAAAAAAAAAAAAAAAAAAAAACGGTATGTCCATAAGAAAGAAGGGCACGGATGAAAACCCGAAAGGGCTCCGTGAGTAAAAACAGCAGGGCTACCGGCGAGTGTTCGTGAAAACTCGAAAGGGCGCGACTTCGTAGAAAAAAAAGAGAAAAAAAGAAAATAAAAAGAATAAAAAAAAACGGTATGTCCATAAGCAAGATGGGCACGGATGAAAACCCGAAAGGGCTCCGTGAGTAAAAACAGCAGGACTACCGGCGAATGTTTGTGAAAACCTGAAAGGGCGCAACTTCGTTAAAGAACCCTTACAGAGTCCTCTCGACCCTGTAAGGAGAAACCACCCGCGTGAGATCCTTACGACTCACAAGGGAACAATACACTTAGGAATCCCCACGATTCCTAAGGAGAAAATACGCTTGCGAGATCGTTACGACTCGTAAGGAGAACTCTCTTATGGGACCCTCACGGCTCATAGGATTTGAAAGTCTTAAGTCACAGAGACCTAAACCTGTGCTTAAGCAAACCCCCACAAACTTCCAATGTTGCCCTACAAGTGGTTCAATATTGACCCTTGTATACAATCCACGGGCGCGAATAAACGTTTCCCTAACCAAGGTCCATCCGTGACTGGGAATATGTTTGCATAACCCTTGTAAGTCCTCTCGATTTATGAGAAGAAAACCCTCCTGTAGGATCCTTACGACTTACAGAAGAACAAAACACTTAGGAACCCTCACGGTTCCTAAGGAGAAAATACACCTACAAGATCCTCACGACTTGTAGGGAGAAATACCTTCACGAGACCCTTACGGCTCATGGAGTCCAAAGCCTTAGCCGACAAGATCTTAACCCTGGTCGCTAAGCCTCCTTTGTTCGACAACGACAGAGGCAAATGATGATTCGCTCCTGGTAGTATCCCAGTTGCAGCGGTGCTGATGCCGAAATCGGTGTCCAATCTTAGGTCTACGGAGAAAGCCAATAGACCGCACATGCATACAAAATAGCCGAAATGATAGGGCAACTTGCAATAAAAAATAGCAAGTATAAAAAATGTACGCATGGAAAATAGCCGAAATGATTGGGCAACTCGCAATAAAAAGCAGCGAGTAAAAATAAAATAAATAGCCGAAATGATTGGGCACCGCGAAAAATAGCCGAAATGTTTGGGCAATCGCGACCTTCGCGATATAAAAGCTGAAATGATAGAGCATCGCGGAAATACAACAAAAAAAATAATAATAATAATGATAAAATTCTGGCCCTACAGTTAAGATCACATCGATCCCTGTATACAATCCAAGGGCGCAAACAAAGAAGAAACCATACTTCCCCAGCGGATTCCGTCGAACGACGAAGCCAAACCTCAACGGTTCATTTCAACCGAAGAAGCCAGCAAATTTCTCGACTCACGGATACAAACACTCCTTGACGAGAGCTTTCTGATCCGTGTCGACTCGCAGGGCCACCAGCGCCTCCGTGGGAACCCTCGACTCGTTTCAAACCCCAAGGACACAAATAATCCTTGGTGCTTGGGAAACAAATAATCCCTCGCAAAACTTCTCAACTCACGGATACAAACACTCCTTGACGAGAGCCTTCTGATCCGCGTCGACTCGCAGAGCCACCAGCGCCTCCGTGGGAACCCTCGACTCGTTTCAAACCCCAAGGACACAAATAATCCTTGGTGCTTGGGAAATAAATAATCCCTCGCAAAACTTCTCAACTCACGGATACAAACACTCCTTGACGAGAGCCTTCTGATCCGCGTCGACTCGCAGAGCCACCAGCGCCTCCGTGGGAACCATCGACTCGTTTCAAACCCCAAGGACACAAATAATCCTTGGCGCTTGGGAAACAAATAATCCCTCGCAAAACTTCTCAACTCACGGATACAAACACTCCTTGACGAGAGCCTTCTGATCCGCGTCGACTCGCAGAGCCACCAGCGCCTCCGTGGGAACCATCGACTCGTTTCAAACCCCAAGGACACAAATAATCCTTGGCGCTTGGGAAACAAATAATCCCTCGCAAAACTTCTCAACTCACGGATACAAACACTCCGTGACGAGATCTTCTTTGACTCACATTTCGGGCAGTAAGGATTCAAAAACCTGCTTCCTGAACAATGGGATCCTGCAAGTTAATCCTAAATGGTCTCTTGCATACTATTCACGGGTCTCACTCTCTGAAGTCGATTTTCGACAAAGAGGGAAACAACCGCTTACGAGCCCTCTCGACTCGTAAGAAGGGCAATGGGATCCTGCAAGTCAATCCTAAATGGTCTCTTGCATACTATTCACGGATCTCACTCTCTGAAGTCGATTCTCGACAAAGAGGGAAACAACCGCTTACGAGTCCTCTCGACTCGTAAGAGGGAGAAATGCTCTTATAGGATCCTTACGACTTATAAGAGAAAACCACACTTTGGAATCCTCACGATTCCTAAGGAGAAAATCCACCTATGAGATCCTCTCGATCCGTAGGGAGAAAAATCTCTATGAGACCCTCACGGCTCATAGAATTAAAAAGTCTTAGGCGGCAGATCTGAACCTGCGGCCTAAGCCATCGTTGCCTCTTGCAGAAATTAAGTTGTATGCCAATCAAGTTCATCGACAACATCATGGTGTAAAGGCAGAAAACAAAAGAACATACAAGATATTGCAAAAGAAAGTGTGTATCTTTATTCATTGACCTCAATCAAATACATGGTGAATCATACAAAAGAGCGAAGAAAGGGTACACGTTACTCAGAAAAGAAAATTTTTACAAATACATTGATACAAAGGCAGCTATTGGGAAGGAAGCGTCTTAAATAGCTCTATCAGTTGTTCGTACACCTCCTTCCATGCCTTTTCCCGATTGGATGCGATTGCCAGCTCCGCCTCCACATGGGCCCGTTGCTGTGCGACGGAGGCAAGCTGATCCCTAACGGCTTGATAAGCAGCTTCACGGCCTGGAGTGTTATGCTCGGCGACATCAAGTGCCCGCTTTAGTCTCAGCCCATTCGACATGCGCTCCAGAAGACCCTCGAACACGGTCTTTACCTCAGCAGCGTTCGCCTCAACTTCGGCACGCAAGCGAGCAGTTCTGCTCGAAGAATCTTGGCACTCCTTCAGCCTCAAAGCCACTTCTTGTTCCAGATGACGGAAACGAGAAGCGCTTTGCTCTAGCCATGCTCCCCGTTGAGTGCTCAAGGCCAAAGTCTCGGGGGACGGGCGCATTGACTCCAGCTGATGAAGGCGAGCCTCGACCTCCCGACAATAGTTAATCCAGGAGGCAACAATACCCTCGTCATGGAAAGTGGCAAATATCGCCAACATTGGGTTAACCGTCGTGGCGAAGTCCTCAGCAGATACAGGAGCCTCGATGTCGAGTTCCTCAATGTAGTCGCTCAACATGCGCAAACTATTCGCGGCACCTTTTGAGGACGGACGCCGCTGGGAAGGGCCGCCCGGTATTGTAATGCGAGACTCGAAAGGCACCGAGACTGGAACGACGGCTGGAAAAAGACGAAACGCGATTAGATGATGATTCAATAGATATGAAGGAAGTCATTGATAAGATGGTTTACTATACCAGTGGAGACAGGTGGCAAGTCTGGAAGGGCTGGTGGCACAGCCGATCTTCCTGCTCCCCCTTCGATTTGCAACGCTGCAGTCACAACAAGAGAGAGTTGGAAATAATTCTACCGCTAAAAAGACAAAGCTACCAATCGGGAACAAGTACTCACCAGCGCCACCAGACGGGGAGGCGAATTCAGATGGGAAGGAGAAGTGTGGGAGCAACACTTGATAGAGATGATCAAAAAGCACTCCTGAAAGATACAACAGTGTGACTTCAGTACATAAACTGTATATCTCAAAAATAGGATTAATAAGTTATAAGCCCATACCTTCCAACATCTTTGACGGTGTAAGAGAAGGCTGAGGGGTAACCATCGCCAAGGCAGTCGTGGAAGGAGCTCCCTCAAGTAGTGGGGCATCAACACTAGCTGCACCTGCATTACGAAAAATGAACTTGTCAGAAAAGATTGTAGAGCAAATAAAAAACAACAACTTAAGGTGTACCTGAGGAGCTCCCGGCGGAAACAGAGACGACTCCCTCCTCTATCGACATGAGACCACCGCCTGTGGCCTCATCGCCCGATTCAATAGGGACCGTCGTCGTGCTCGCAAGCCCGGGAGACGGCGGAGGACCGTAGACGGGAAGAGCTATGACTGGAGTATTGCCAGATTCCAGAGAAGGAGCGGTTGGCTCGTCTTCAGGAATCGTGGCCACCTCGCCCACTACCATCTCAGGCTCAATAGTGGCGGTTGTATCGTCCACCATCGCCGGGGGATCACCGGTCTCGAGCGCCTCATTCACCGCCACTCTGGGCTCAGTTATAATGATCACGTCATCTGCCACCACTTCGGGTTCGGCATCCGTGACCTTATCGGCTGCAGGCCCCTCAACCTCTACCCCAAGCTCCAAAGCCACAACGACGTTGCCCACCGTCGGCTCGAGTTCGGCAGGTACTGCCCCCTCTGTCCCTTCGAGATTGACGGTTTCCGCCTCCCCTTCGATCGGACTTGGTCCTGCAAGATGAGAGATGTAAGGACAAACGACATTAAGATACTTAGAACAAAAACTCCAAGAGAAACATTACCTGAGGCGGATTTACCGTTCGCGCTCCGAGCTGCACGTGCCACCCCTCTGCGGGCAGTGGACAGGGCGACAGGGGCCTCTTCAGAGGGAGTATCAGCTCGAGGAACGGTGCTAGGGCCCGCTCCCATAGCCAAGGCAGCCCTACGCGCCTTCGCCTCACGCCTCAACCGTTTCCTCTCCTCCCGAGCGGTCATGAGGGACCTCCGTGATGCCTCCTTCAAAGCATCATCATCTTCATTCAGGGATGCCTCCAAAGCCTTTAAGGCATCTCTCATCGGTTCTCCGAGATGAGCCTCCTGCGGTGTCCCAGAGGAAACAGGAACATCGGCCGCTGGAAGAACATCTACGTCACTAGGAGGGAGCGGCATTGAAGTCCCTGCAATTAAGATGGAAAGGTTAGATCGACCATAACGCAAGGAAAATGAAAAATTCGATGAATCGAAACTTACTCAGACCCATAGATTCTCTGAGACGTTCCTCCTCCTGGAAAGTCTTCAGAGAAGCGGCGATGGCTTCTTCATCGGTAATGCCTGTTGAAAGAAAAGAAAGAAAAAGCGTTAGTTAAAAAAAATAAATATATATATAATGAAATGACGAAGAAAATACGTTGCAATAAAGAAAAAGTGACTACTAGTTACCTGATTGCGCAAGCTTAGCCAGCCACGCATCACGCTTCACCAGCCATGCTGAAGCTCTGAGAGCAGCTTCCAAGTCTGTATCGTCCGGCGGCGGCATCACTAATCCCGCGTTAGTCCCATATTCGAGCAGACCCTCGGAATAAGGAGCGTGGGGTTCCTGGCCGAACGGAACGTCCGCTGCAAAGAGCGACTTCTTTTTCTTTTGCCCTCCGACCCTGGGCCCGCGAGGGATCGACTTCCGTTTAGCAGCTGCTCTGGGACGACGAGTCCCGATGTCCGCACCCACGCCAGACTCCGGTGAGGGTACAACCACTGCTTCCACCTGAGCACAGGATGCAGGAGGTACTTCCGCGATATCAGGAAGTGATAGTTCACGTGGAGGACTTTGCGCGCGTGATGGTCTGCCCCCGGCATCTTTTAAGGGAGCGATTACTGGGGTCTTAGGAACCAAGGGAGCGTTGCGATCGGTACCTGGAGGTGCACCCTTACGATCGACCAACAGTCGCCTTTCCTCCTTTATGACTGCCCCTGTCGCATGATTGTACCAGTCTTTGTACACATTGAGGAGTCTCGGAGCGTAAGTCGGCGCATTAATAAAAAAACGAGAGGTCGTATTCACGCGCATGAAATGGTACAAGGCGTTCTCCATCCCCTCTTCAGTGGCAGCTGGTTCCACCAAAAAGGCTTCCAAGGGGACCCCTTGATCGTAGCCCAGTTGTTGAGCAAAACGATGTGGATTATACCTCATAAAAATTGCCACATCATTCTGCCCAAAAACTAAAAAGCCCGGTCTAATGGAATATAGGTGGAGGGTCTCCCGGGCCGTTAAAACAGAAGCTCCGTCCTTAAAGATATCCTGTAATGGCCGCGTCACGGTGGTAGACACCTTTCCAACGGTCAACACCTTATCGACAAAGGACATCCCGGCTTCGACGGTATGGGGGCGAAGGAGCAAGCCCCTAGCGTTCCGTTGTGAGGGGTTTACAATTGATGCACCGATCAGTTGTATAATGCGAGGAAAACCGCTCTTGTCAAAGAACGAGGGCCTCTTATGCATCCCGAAGACACCCGCTGTGTGTAATTCGAGCCACGACGCGAAGTAATGCATCGGGAAGACCACATGCAAAACCCCGGGCTCACTGGCATCCGCCGCTCGACTGAGACCGTGGTATAAGTGTGCCAGGCCGGCAATCCCAACAGCTACCTTCACCCCGATGACCATCCGATGTGCTGGATAAAAGACAGAGGGTCGCATTCGATGAGAGTGCATCGGGATAGCGAACCAACTCAACCATAACCCGAGAAACCCCAAGAAAAAGGTCTCCTCATCCATCCCAGGGGCCGCTACTTCTGCAAGAGACACGGTTGGAAAGTTAGGAAGAAAAAAATCCTTTTGACCTATTTCGCTCGCCGGCAGGTTATCCAAACCTAAACCGAAAGGATCCTCAAGGGTGGCAGACTTGGCAGTGGCCGCAGAGAGGGCGTTGGGATGAAGGAACCGAGCAATGAAATCCTCAAAGTTAACTCCTCGACTCCCATGTTCAACGAAGAGAGACTCATATATGTTCAACACGTTAATTAAGCTTGGGAACTGGTGTTGAACAGCAGTATCCGGAGTGACCCCCCTTACCATTGGCCTAGCCCCGAAAACGTACACGTCTGTTGGGAGCAGCTCCTCATAATGTTCCCCCATCACCGGTAAGCCGGATACCTCCGCAAATTCCTCCAGAGAAATTGACACTTCCCGATCCATGGCAAGGAAAGTGTGGGTGGGAATATTCCATTGCTCCAAGAAGGCCTTGAGCCACCAGGTGGGGAGCGTAGGATATTGGAAGAGAGAGACGTAGACTGCGGTGTACAATCCTAGTCTTATCAACTGTGACTTCTTCGTCGACAGGATATACCGGGCCCACGGAAGATAGCCAATCGGGTGGCGGGGAATCAGACCAAGGTTATACGATTGCCCCCAAGGCCGCGCTTCACCTTGACAGATACGACGTCCTAGGATGTCCAAAACCATAGGACGCTGAACCGGTATCGCATCTATAGCGGGATGTAGAAAACCTTTTGATGTCCAGTCTGCTAGCTCCACGGCATACTGCACCGAGGGTGGGGTAGCATAATGAATCGCCGTTATGGGTTCCGACGGCACCGCGCATGTAAAGCTCCGTCGGTCCATAATGATCTGATTGTACCACGACCCCCAAAGGTGGAGACTCTTATGCTCAGGGTCGTATGCCTTGATCATGGTCAGGACCTCACGGCCCAAAGGCGCCTCTGGGAATCCTTCCTCCGAGCGGACAAACGGGAATGAAGTGTCTTCAGACATGATCGCTGCAAAAAGAGCAATGTAGCCGTCAGTGTTGTAATCCCAACGTTTCATATTAAAAAAAAAGAAAATGCATTAATTAAATTAAAATCAAAATTAATTAATTACACCGCACCCCAGTGCAGTGAGTAGGGGACCAAAGAGGGACCCACAAAATCTAAATGACAATACGTCAATTAAGGAGACAAACTCATCATTGGATGAGATTGTCAGTTGGCCCTTAGGGGGAACATTCCCATAATAAAAAGGGGGGAAAGAATCCCTAGAGACAAGGAGAGAATCTCCTCTTTCAGAGCAAAGCTCTGTCACAGAGTGACACTTGTCAAAATCTGGTCTCAAAAGAATTAAAATTCCTTAAGAAAGAGCTTAGCTCTATAATATTCCATCAAAAAGAAAGTCTTTGAAAAGAAATTAAAATTTCTGAAATAAAAAAAGAAGATCCATGAAAGCTTATAAAAAAATTCTTCATTTGTTTCAGATCTAAAAGATCTACATTTGATTCAAAGAGCAAAGCTCTGTTCATGGGTTAGAACCCATGAATAAGATCTCTGTAGATCTATGAATTTGTGAGAGCAAAGCTCTGTTAATGAAACCCTAAAGGGAATTTCTTCAGATCAAAAGATCCATGAGAGCAGAGCTCTATTGGTTAAAATTAATTTAAATTAACTTAACTTAATTTTAAAATTAATTATTACCTAAAGTTTTCTAAACTTTGGGAAATAAGAGCAAAGCTCTAGAGTTCTGAAAACAAGAGCAAAGCTCTGAAATTCTTAAGCAAAGAGCAGAGCTCTGAAAATCTAAATCCAAGAGAAATGGTGAGATTTTCTAAGGGTTAAAAGGCCCTATTAATAAGGCGCTTGCGCCTCTTGGAATTCCCCCTCAATCCAACGGTCAGGAGGGGTTGCCACCGTTGCACTCACGTGTGCGCCACGTGAGCGCAACGGCGGGGGGGCATTTGTTTCGCCCAATCAGAGCAAAGCTCTGTTTGAATTCAAAATTTAAACTTTTGAAGCAACGCTTTAGATCCTTTGCGCTGCGCGCTCTGCGCCACGTGTCCAGCGCAGATACATTAGCGCAGCGCACCCACTCAGAGCAAAGCTTTGTTTAAAGGAAGCAACGCTTCAGATCCTTTGCGCTGCGCGCTCTGCGCCACGTGTCCAGCGCAGATACATTAGCGCAGCGCACCCAATCAGAGCAAAGCTCTGTTTAAAGGAAGCAACGCTTCAGATCCTTTGCGCTAGCGCTCTGCGCCACGTGTCCAGCGCAGATACATTAGCGCAGCGCGCCCAATTAGAGCAAAGCTCTGTTAAAGGAAGCGCCGCGCTGCGCTCTGCGCTGTGCGACACGTGGCAACACAATTGCGCTGCGCGACACGTGTCAGCGCAGATGCGCTAGCGCAGAAAAAGGGGCTAAGTGCCAAAGGCAATTTAGCCATGCAAAATTACATGCACTTGATAACAACAAATTAAAATACGATGCACAAGCACAACAAAGAGTTCAAATAAAGGAACACTTAACAGATAATAGAATACTTAATCAAAACATTTATTTATTATTAAATTTAAAAAAGATCACCGAATACGGGATCAGAGAGACAAGGGTTCACAAAAACAAAAAGAAAATTATTCAGCTCCCTCTCCGCCTTCTCCATCGTGTCGAAGCGGCGATCTTCCCGAGGAGTAGCCATCCAACGGTCGACGCCGCATTCCTGGGAGAGAGTGGCGATAACGACTCGACGAGCCCGTATCTGGCTCAGCAAGTGGAAAGAGCAGTCCCTCAAAGGTTTGGTGATCAAGTGCGCTTCGAGAAAACACTCAATCTTATCTTCGGCGGCATCCAGCATTGCTGAGGACATCTCTGCTGGAGGAGGGGGAATGTCGGCAAGCGCCGAGGAAAGGATCATCCGAAGCCAAATGGAATTCGGAGGGAGAGGAGACCCCACACGAGTCAAAAGCTCATGCATTGCAGCGTCGCATTGCTCGTCCGAGAGAGAAGGGTCCACCAGACGTGCAGCAAAACGAGGAACGATGTCCCGGATCGGCACCTCCCATGGTTGTCGGCAGGCATGAGGGCGGTTGCAAGCCATGATCGCAGAAGTTCTCTAAAAATGAGAGAAGAAAAGGCTCAGCCTTGAGTTATATATATAGACCCAAGCACAGAAAATTCTGTGCACAATGAAATCGTTGCCAAGGCCCGGGAAATCAGAATTTTGGGAATACAAGTTTGACTTGAAAAGAGGAGATGAAGCGGCGCTTCTGATTCTCAAAAAATTTAATAAATGAAGCAACGCTTCAGATCCTTTGCGCTGAGCGCAACGCGCCACGTGTCAGGCGCAGATGTATCAGCTCTGCGCCCAAGAAGACGCGCCCAATCAGAGCAGAGCTCTATTTGCCTGAAGCAACGCTTCAGTTGCGCTGCGCTCTGCGCTGCACGACACGTGTCAGCGCAGATGCGCTAGCGCAGGTGCGCTACACTCTGCGCTGCGCGACACGTGTCAGCGCAGATGCGCTAGCGCAGTTGCGCTGCGCTCTGCGCTACGTGACACGCGTCACGCGCTGGGGCATCTGCGCCAAATTAAATTAAGATTTTTAAGAAATCTTTTCTGTTCTTGTTGAAACAAGAAGATTTTCTTCTGCAGAGCAGAAGCCCTTGGATCAAAGATCCAACGGTAAGGAAAATTCCCCAAATCACTCAGAGGATGATCTCTTTAACAAATTTAACAAATTTGTGAGCACTATAAAAAGGACCTTAGGCCTCAATTCAAAGGAGGGAGTTTTTTTTTGAGAATTCAAGAACCTTAAACAGAAAGAACTCCGAGAAGATTTCAAGAAAGAGGTAAAGAACCTTCGTGGATTAGAAGAAATTCCTTCTAAAAGACCATTAGTCTAAAATATATATATATATATATATATAAGATCAATGATCTTTATATAAAAAAAGAAAACAGTGCTTTGCACTTCTTGTGAACCTTTGGTTCTTTAAAAACAATGTAAAAAATAAAAGAATAGTGCTTTGCACTTTTGCGAACCTCTGGTTCTTCGAATAAAGAAGAAATTTATTTTTCTTTGATCTGATCTAGATCAAGAACTTAAACAGTGCTTTGCACTTCCTTTCTGGAATCTAAAAAGATTCTTAGTGCTTTGCACTTCCAAGTTGCGCCGCTGCGCTCTTGAGAGAGCGCCACGTGTCGGCCATAAAACCACTTATGCTAAGCGCCCTTGAGATAGAGCTTTGCTCTCTGGAATTGGCGCAACTCGCTGAGAGCGCGCCACGTGTCAGCAGCGCAACAGCACATTGCACTGCGCTGGTGCGCTTGCGCTCATCAAAGCACGACACGTGTCATCACCATATGGACTTGCGCTCATTACTTAGCGCAAACGCAGATGCATTAAAAAAGGGCCAAGCCCAATTAAAAGAAGGCCTAACAGGCTCAACAAAGCGCAAATGCATTATTTTAAGGGGCAGAGCCCAAACAAGAACAGATGCTTTGCATCATTTATAAATGGGCAGAGCCCAAACAAAAATATTCAGAATGCTATGCATTTTAAAAAAAAAAAGGGGCAAAGCCCAAACGAAGTAGATACTTTGCAAATGGGCAGGGCCTAAAATAAACTGATATCCTATGTCTTCTGTGGGTAGAGCCTAAATAAAAAAAATGCCATGTTGAAATGGACTTAGCCCAATCGTGGCCATAAGTCCTTAAATTAAATTGACTGGGTACAGCTGCTCTCCTAAATCAATTTACATCCGGTTCGAGGGTACATCTCCGAACTCCTTTGACATCCGTCGTTGTAATTCCTCAACGACGTCAGAGAGGTGACGGGTCCCGACGACCATACATCGATATGGACTGCGGGGTCCTTAAACTCGTGGACCGAGACGTCCCTAAACTAATATCGGACCGAGACGTCCCTAAACTAATATCGGACCGAGACGTCCCTAAACTAATATTGGACCGACATGTCCTTAAACTAATATTGGACCGAAACGTCCTTAAACTAATATCGGACCGAGACGTCCCTAAACTAATATCGGACCGAGACATCCTTAAACTAATATCGGACCGAAACGTCCCTAAACTAATGATGGACCACTACATCCTCAAACTGGCGACGGACCGAAACGTCCTTAAACTAATGATGGACCACCACGTCCCTAAACTGGCGACGGACCACCACGTCCCTAAACTGGCACAATAGAGCCCAAATGCTCTCTTGTCGGATCTAAACGGTCCCGTCTAAGTTGATCTTAGCCCCAGCTACGGCTAATGTGTCCTTAGATCTTTAAATAAACAATAAAACCCCAAATCAACTTTGGTTCAAGGGTACATCTCTGAACTCCTCAGACGCCTGTCGTTGTAATCCTTCAACGACGTCGGAGAGGTGATGAGTCCCGACGGCCAGATAATTAAATCAATCACTACGTCAAGTCGATCTTAGTCCAAAACAGGACTAACGTATCCTTAACGAACGTTTAAGTTGATCTTAGCCGCAATGCGACTAATGCATCCTTAAACTAAAAAAAAAATACCGAACCCAAATCTAAGTAAAGGCGGATTTGGACTAATCCACGTCCTACGGGCGACGACATCACTAAGTCTCCGTATACAATCCACGGGCAACCACAAACAAAACAAACATACACGACACGAAGTGAAATTCTGGAGAAGGAGAAAGTTGTTACCGCAACGCGGTAGCGTAATTAACTGCAGGGGCTTGCGCCTGCAGGGAAGAGCGTCCCCACAATCAAAAACCCCTCACCCTGAGGGGGAATCTGACGAAGTCTGCTATATCGGCCGCATCCGTCTAAACCTCCGATACACGGTGCCATAAATCAACTTGGCATCTTCGGAGAGATAGACGGATAAAACCAAATAGCATCTGCCCCGAACCTCTGGCACGGACGCGAAGTCCGGGCCGCCGTTTGGAGGGGAACAATACCCTTGGAGTAAGTGTCTAATCGGGATAACAGGTTTTCTTTAACAATGCACTGAAACATGAAAATGTTTCATTGGGGTATCCTGGTATTCATAGCAATGCCTCTTCCATAATCCAATTCATGACTTCAACCGTATATTTTATTGCCATCTCTCCAAACCCCTTTATTTGTCTTTAGTCGTTACCTTCTGTACACCATCGTTAGGCTAAATGGTTTTCTTCCTTCCCTACCGTTCGGCACCAGCCTATGGTTTGGAAGAAGACTATCCAGTAAGCATAATAGGTGTACCCTCCTAAACCAAGGAGTACTCGCATCTCGAGAGAAGGTGATGATAAAAGACAACTGAATAATACCTTATTCATTTAAAAGTGAAATAGGAGTGGCGATGAAGTACGCGGTTTTGGTCGTGAATGATATCAGTCACAATTTACTTTACCCTCTTTCTAATCCCTTTATTTTTGTCTTTAGTTATTGCCTTCTGCACATCCTACTTAGGCTAATTGGTTTTCTTCATTCCCTACCTTTCGGCACCTGCCTATGTTTTGGAATAAGACTATCCAATAAGCGTAATAGGTGTACTCTCCTAAACCAAGGAGCTCTCGCAACCTGAGAGAAGGTGATAATAAAAGACAACTGAATAAACCAATTCTATTTCTCCTGAGCCTGGATCCATCCTCGAAGAAGTCCCTTCGAGTTCGTATATAACCATACGATGGATCTATCCAATGGAAGTGGATATCCGTAGTAATACGGGTGTTCTGAGAAATACAAAGGGTAGAAGAAGGAGTGGCAATGACTTATGCAACAAAGACAATCCAAAAGCCAGTATTTTAAGAAGGTTCGGTCAACCTGGTCACTGAGTCATAGTCTAGGGTCGGTCAAAGGTCGCTTCCAAAGAGAGAGAGAGAAAAGAAACACTCTGCGTGCACTCTAACCTAGATCAGAATGGTTATCACTTTATCTAATCCGGAGACCTCCCACTGTCCTGTCAAACTCTCCTCCAAACCTAAAGAAGAATCAATCGGGATCACCCGAAGAGTAAACCAACTCATCAGTGGGAATCTGGATCCAACTCTCATCGCATGATAACGTGATGGAATGCATCCACGTTACTCATACTCCAGAAGGTATGCGCATACTTGGCAAGTTTCAGTTTCTTTAGAAACTCCCGATCTGATTTTTTTTTGCCCCATGCTCTTATGACCTTGGCGTATGTCAACAAATCATAAGTCACATGTCAAGTTCTACCCGTCATTATCTTGTTAATTTGAACCCACCCGTACATACCCTTGACGTATGCCAACAAGGTAATACGACTGTCCCAAACCAACTCATCTATCTATGCAACAAATGAATACCCAGCAGCTACTAAACACTATGCCTTGACGTATGCCAACAAATATAGCTTGAATACTACTGAATACCCAAAAGAAGTGACGGAGGGCTACGAATGGTTTTTGGCGAAAAACCTTTAACGTAGTGAACTTGATATCGCTGAAGGAACCTGATAGCTTTTTAAAATATAGTGGCGAAAACCTTTTGCTAAAGAGGTCACTCCCGGTAAAGGGATCTCGGCTCTTTCCTCGTGGAATGAGGTGCAGGATATTCCACTGAATACCGCTATGCAAAGCAACTTGTAATCGACTATAGTGAAGTTATTACCCTGACGCAAACTTCTGCCCAAGGGGTCAGTCCCGATGAAGGGATATCGGCCCTTGCCCCGTCGAATGAGGTGCAGGATATTCCACTGAATACCGCTATGCAAAACAAAAGGAAACGTCTTTGCAAAAACACTTTTTAAATTTGTTCCAACAACTATAAACAGGTTTGTTTAACTTTTTGCATTGATCAGAATCAATGCAGTCCCATCAATAATCACACCAGAAAAGAACGAAAATAAAATGTACGTATATGCCATCCGCATTCGTCACTGGGTCCCGTCATCACCCGTTAGGTTACTTAACTAACGACAGAGCGGGGACTGGACTAGCGCGGGTGTAAAACATATACAACATCTAATAGTATATAAGCCAATATACAATAATCGCTCCAGGTGTGATAATATGCAACATTACAGAAAAGTAATAAGCATCACAGAACAATACAGATAATCTGGGATCCCCGAGTTTCACAGAGCCGCAGCTGAAACCCGACGTTCCCCTGTCGTGTGGATAGCCTGTGCAATGAACCCTAGACCCCTACGGGTGCGGTAAGTTACCCGCCAAAACCTGAAGCGAGGTAGTCCCCACAGCATAGTGAATGGAACACCCGGCACTTCACGGAATCCGATAAATTGAGCACCCCTCCTTGGGTCAACCTGTACCCCCTACGAGTGCGGCGAATAGTCTGCCAATTTTAGAGTGGGCCCCTCTGCCTCTCAAAGCCATGAGATGCGGACCCGTTGCCCTCCAGAACCCGGCTGTCCGTGCACTCCGTCGCGGGGCAAAACCTAGTACAGTAATGAAAAATAGTACAACAGGTACATCGACCGCAACCTGGTCGTGCCCCAAAAGAATATTATACAACAGGCAGTGACGGCAGTCCACAAGTTGGACGCTCGCCCCGCAATATCAAATGTACAAATAAACTCAAACTGTACTACCATTGCACACTGCTATCCACCACGACAAATCCGCAACATCACAGCACAACACAGAACATCATCGCGAATGTCACGTTCGCAAACCCGTCTAAAAGAACTATAGCAATCGGACGCGGTTTACCGATCAAATGACATTCCCGATCGGAGATATAATGTAAGCACTGTAAACTAACATGTTTAAATTTCGATCGACAAAATATCAAAAAATGGGCCCCACGACTCACTGGTGAACAGTAATAAAATCTGGGCCAAAACGATATTTACCAAAAACCACAAAATCCAACAAAGAACCCACTGTACAAATTTGGGAGCATGAGCTCACCAAGTGGCCGCGGATGCGCGGCCAAACCATGGGTTTGGCCGCGTTTCCGCGGCAGTTTGGTGGATTCATGTCCCCAAATTTTGTCGTGATTCTTAGAAAAGCCTGCACAGATTTTTAAGACATGTGAAATATTTTTAGGACACCGTTTAAAATCAACAGAAACTGTCAAGTTGGAAAAATGCAATTTTCGATTTCCGGTTCGATCGATGTTTTAAACGCGTTAGCACAAGTTAGTATAGCAAAATGGTTAGGCTCTGATACCACTGTAAGTCTACGCTAGCGCCCCGGCCGTCAACAGACGCCATATGCGGAACAAAAACTTTTTAACTGGCGCTATCGTATACTTTAACCCGGATCTGCCATTATTGCTAAACTAACAAACTGTAAAGAGTGTAGAAAAGTTATACCGAACGATCCGAGTCCTTCGTTCTTTAACCATCATCCCACGCTCCGTTGCGGCTGCTCCGATCTCGTCGATCTCTGATCTGCTCGTCCAGGTGGCACCACATCACTGATTCTTTAAACGGGCTCCCGCCTCTGACTCGAGGCAACTCGGTCGTCAAGTTTTCCAGAAGAGACGACCAAGAATGATGTAGAGAATGAGTAGATGACTTTGTCTCGTTCCGTCCAAAACTGTGGACGGACGGTTAATGATGTTGCCGAGGGAATTGGGTGATGGAATGAAATGAACTGTAAAATTCCATGCACCCCAAATACTATCATATCTTTTACAACCATATGAAAACCTCAAGTGAGAGAGTGTATGAGGAGAGAGAGGGGGCCGGCCACTTATAGGAGTGGGGGGGTGACCGTAGGAGAGGGGGGTAACCATAAAGAAAATATCATGTGTGAACACATGGAAAAATCAAGCATAAAGATCTTAAGCAAAACAAGAAATGGTTGATATCAAAGCATGAGTCACACGACACCTCACCCAATCAAGAACCTTCTAGAACCTTCTAGAAGCATGACTCACTCTCATCCAAGAAAAGATAAATCCGTCTTTAACCGAATGTTAAAAGACGGCTGATAGAAAACTGGAAACTGGCAACTTCCAAAAGTGATCCTGAAACTACTTTCAGGATAACCCCGAAACTGTATAAATATACCCACATTTGTATTACAACCGAATACAAATGCAACTGAGACAAAGATATTATACCTACTTAATATAATACTCGGATCCGGCTTAAACCAAAGCCGACCAGTATCATCTGCCCGAAAACTGACACGTGCGTAAACGCACGTGCATTTTCCGAACCCTGTCATAAAACCATACGGCCTCTACAACGTTTCGCCCGAACTTGGGAAACTGTCTGTGGGGGACTCTAATGACTCGTCAGTACCCTGGCAGTGGGTTTAACCACAAACCGTCAGCGACACTAGCTATGCGTAACGGCTGCCCATGGACTGACCTCAAGGGAGGCCGATGAGCGCACTCAAGGGTGGCCGATGAGCGAACTCATCCAGAAACCCTACTGAGCCTAACAGTGACAATGTATATACAGTCCGATCCGTTCGTCAATGAGTATCGCATATCCGCCTAGGGGGCTAGTAACGTCAGACCCCCAATAGCAGTATAAGTCGTGTCGGAGTGTAGCCCAATAACACCCTGAGATACTACTGGAGTACCTACCAGTAAATCTCCTGCCATGGCCATGGACTTTGTGTAATGGCTCTCCTAGACACAGCACGACCTCGCCCCCAATACCGGGAGAGACGAATCCCCTGCCGATCCGCTCACGTGCCTCCATATGGCTCGGGACTGTACCCAAAAGCTACCTGTTTGCACGACTCCTTTGAGCCGTGGTAGGGTAGAAATCAAAGCACAGTGGGAACTCACACGAGACAAATGACGACCTCAGGTCGATGAACTAACCTGTACACATGTCACCAGGGAACTGCTATCTGACGATAGGTATAGTACTAACTAGAAGATTCCCGGTGAGTCCTGTCCGGTGTACTCATAACCCAATGAGCACCTGTATACATCTTAGGTGATCCAACTGACACCAGTGGCTTGTGAGACCGGCCACCGCCCCTCGTCGGGGTCTCGACTGTATACACTAGTCTACTCCGGAGTATCGATGCCCTGTCTCGAAACTCCCACGACTAAGGACCACAATTAAGGATATGCATATAAACTACCCAACTCTCACATATATGATCGCCATCATACAGTTGGTAGTAAAGCAAGATCCTAAGGGCTCTATCAAAGTGTAACATGCAATCAGTCACCTGAACATGTACACGACTGATAAAGGCAAACCAGATAGCATACTATCATCTCGAGTAAGACTGTCCTACCGGGATAGGTCCTCCGCAATCATTGCAATCACGTACCTGCGATCCAATAATTGACTATGAGGGCACTATCTCCAACAGAGAAGCCCCCATGAAGAAACGAACATGCTTGCTTCGATGATATCGAGGCCGAAAATGATCTACGTCGAGGAAACACGAACCTAAGCTATTTCTTCACTAGGTCAAGAACTTTGAGAAGAGAACACCCTATACTAAATGGCAAGTAGTAGAGGATGATGAAGTAGGAAGTGGGCTCACTTTAGAATTGATTTTCTCACACTTTTTCTCATAACTCCATTAGAGCTAAAAAGCTTTTGAGGAGGAAGAAGAAGAAGAAGATGAACTCAAGTCAATAATTCATCCAAAATGAATTATTTAACCATGGGTGAGTCAAGTCATCATGCTTAACTCATGTAGAGAATTAACCAAGCTATAAGATTAAGGGTTGGGTTAAGTAATATCTTAAGGAGTGACAAAAGAGTTGACTTTGTCAATGTTTCTACAAGCTTGACAACATTGACCAAGTCTTACTCTTTTGTTAAATCTTAAGAAATAAATAAACCCTAACTTAACCCTAAGATGATATAAGTCTCATACACCCATCGTGTATGTATCATCAAGCATGACACAATCATATGTACATAAATATATATCACATATACACTTATGCACAATTTAGTGAGAAAAGAATCATAAGTGAGCTAATACTAGTTAATGTAATGCAATATATCAAATATATAATTATACATTAAATTATTAAATCAACTCTTGATTTAATAATCCGGTTATATCATATACAACCGACTAATATTAAATGAATCAACTTATCGAATCAACACTTGATCCGATAACCCGGCTATATCATATATAACCGACTGATATCTCATATCGCGAGAATAGAATACGGTATCTCATATAGTATCAATCTCGGCCCCGCACATATCACATATGTGCTCCTACTCCGTTTCGCTTGAGCCAGGAAACCCCTTTGTAGGACTCTAAAGACTCGTCAATACGCCGGCAGTAGGTGATGATCATATCAAACACCCATAAGCCGCAAGCGGTCTGCTAAACGTAACGGCCACCCGGGTATTGATCGATCAGAAGATCAACAAGCAAGCCTGCTCACACTCATGTGAATCCAATCGGTAACACTACTATAAAGTCCGGTCTCTTCGTCTGATATGTCGCATATCTCGTCTAGGGGTGGTAAACGTCAGAACCCAGTAACTCGATAAGTCATGTCGATATGAGGCTCATAACGTGTTGAGAAACTACTGATAACACTTACCAGTATATCTCTGAAGCAGCCTTGGCCAAGAACTTCCTGTTATAGCCAATCGAGCACAGCACAACATCAACTCCCAATACCGGAAGAGACGAAACCCCTCTAATTTCTCATTGACTCCATGTGACTCGGGACTGTACCCAAAAGCCACCGTTTTGTACGTTCTCTTGAACGTGGTAAGGTGGAAATCAAAGCACAGTGGGAATCACACAAGACTCTATGACGATCTCGGGTCTACAGACTAACCTGTACCCGTGTCACCAGAGAACTGCCATCTAACGTAAGGTATAATACCATCTGGGAGTTCTCGGCAAGTCCGTCCAGTGTATCCAGTCTCCACTGAGCACCCGTATACTGTCTCTGATGCCAAACACCAATGGATATGGGATCATCCATCGCCCATCTGTATAGGTCGAGAAGCTATACGCTAGTCTACTCTGGTATATCGATGCCCTATCTCGATACACCTACGACTAGGAACATTTGAAGGATATACTTAGCGACTATGTTGTCCCCACTAGCATGATATGCATCTTAGTCCTGGTATTCAAGTACTCATCCTAAGGGCTTTATCAACATGTAACATAGAGATAATCAGAGTACATGTTAAGATAAAGTGCAACCAGATAGCATACTATCATGTCGAGCAAGAAAGTCCTCCCTATATATGTCCAAGCATACACTACAATATACATCGTATGTACAGTAATAGCCTCTAGGGCATACATATTACTAACACCACGTTCATGAGAACGTGCAAAACGGTGGCTTTTGGGTACAGTCCCAAATCACATGGAGGCAATGAGTGATAGGAGGGTTTCGTCTCTCCGGCTATTGGGGGTTGATGTTGCACTGTGTTCGATTGGCTATAACAGGAAGTCCTTGGCCAGGGCTGATATGGAGATCTACTGGTAAGTGTTATAAGTAGTTTCTCGACCCGTTATGAGCCTCACATCGACACGACTTATCGGTTACTGGGGTCTGACGTTTACCACCCGTAGACTGGATATGCGACATATCAAACGAAGAGACCGGACTGTACGGTAGTGTTACTGATTGGATTCACAGGAGTGTGAGCAGGCTTGCTTGTTGATCTTCTGATCGCTCAATACCCGGGTGGCCATTATGTTTAGCTAACCGCTTACGGCTTGTGGGTGTTTGATATGATCATCACCTACTGCCGGCGTATTGACGAGTCTTTAGAGTCCTACACAGAGGTTTCCTGGCTCTGTCGAAATGGAGTAGGAGCACATATGTGATATGTGCGGGACCAAGATTGATACACGTATGTGATACTGTATTCTATTCTCACGATATGTGATATCAGCCGGTTATATGTGATATAGCCGGGTTATCGGATCAAATGTTGATTCGATGAAATGATACATGTTATATTAGTCGGTTGTATGAGATATAGCCGGATTATTAAATCATGTGTTGATTTAATAATTTAATGTATAATTATATATTTGATATATTAAATTACATTAACTAATATATGCTCACTTAAGTATTTCTTTTTCTCACTTTTGATACATTTAACATATATGTGATATATGTTTATTGTATTGTTTTTATTTGTTCACAAATTATATATATGTGATATATATTATTGTGACATGCTAGGTTACACATGCAACAAGGGTGTATGTGACTTAGACCATGCAAGGGTTAATGTTAGGGTTTATATTTATCATTAAGTAATTCAAATAAAGTGGAATGAGTCACGGTTATGAGCTTGGATGAACCTTGTAGAACATTGACTAAGTCCACCTCTTTTGTTTCTACTTAAGATATTTATTAAGCTAACCTTTAACCCTTAGCCATGGTTTATTCTCTACAAGGGTTAAGCATGACATAACTCACCAAGGTTGCATTTCTAACCTCATCTCAATTATTCATTCATCACTTGATCATCTTCTTCTTCATCTCATTCTAGCTCTCTTGCTTGTGATGATTTGATGAAATATTGTGAGAAAATAAAATCTAAAGTGAGCAAAATTCCTACTTCATCATCCTCTTCTATACTAGCCATATAGTTTAGGGTGTTAGCTTCACTTGTTCCACATTAGTGAAGAGATAGCTTGTGTAACATTTCAGAAAAAATATTATTTTTGGGAATTTTCATAATTAGATAATAAAATATTGAATATTTTAATAGGGCGGTATAATTAAATACCGATAAATTGGGAAATTTTTTAAAAATTATGGAAATTACTGAAAAGAGCATGATTTATGTGATTTATGTGAATTATGAAAGTTTATGATTTATTTGACACTATTTTAGTGCTAATCGCGATTAAAAATCACTAATCGGGCTTTAAGCGTGTTTTATGCATATTGTTAGTGTATATGCCCTAGAGGCCATTACTGTATCATACTAGTTTGTATATTACTTACTGGAATCTTGGGATATTCACCTTGTATATACAATCTTCCTCAAAATAGTAGTATGCTACTTGGTTTGTTTCTGGTTCAATGTGTACATGTGTTTATTTTAGTATATCGCCTATACACATTAGTGGAGCCCTTAGGATCTTTGCTTGATTACCAGCGTTGTGATGGCAGTCACACTAGTGGGGCTGGGTAGTCTATAAGAACATCCTTATGTAGGTCCCTGGTCGCAGGACTATCGAGACAGGGTATCGATACTCCGGAGTAGACTAGCGCATGCACTTCTCATCCCAGTGTGGGAGACGGTCTGTCCCACAGCCGTCGGTACGTCGTACTTGAGAGAGTATGCGGGTGCTCGTTGGGTTACGAGTACACTGGACAGGACACGTCGGGAACTGACTAGTTGGTATTATGCCTATCGTCAGTTATCAGTTCCCAGGTGACATGAGTACAGCTTAGTCCGCTGACTTGACACTGTCACTTCGCCTCGAGTGTGTTCCCACTGTACTTTGATTACTACCCTACCACGGCTCAAAGGAGTCATGCAAACAGGTGGTAGTTGGGTGCAGTCCCGAAGAACTTGGAGGCAGTGACGGTTAGACAGGATTCGTCTCTCCCGGTATTGGGGGTTGACATCGCGCTGTGTCTAGGAGAGCCATTACACGAGTAGTCCCTGGCCAGGGCAAACGAGATATACTGGTAGGCTTCCAGTGTTGTCTCAGGGTGTTTTGGGCTTCACTCTGACACGACTTGTACCGCTATTGGGGGACTGACGTTTACCGCCCCTTAGGCCCGCCATGCGATGTATCAGACGAACAGACCGGACTGTACGGAGAATGTCACATTCAGGCTCAGTAGGAGTTCAGATGGGTTTCGCCTCGTCATTCTTCTTGTCGGCATCTACCTGGGGACCGTTACGCACAGCTAGTGCCGCTTGCGGTCTGTGGTTAAATCCACTGCCAGCGTAGTGTCGAGTCTTTAGAGTCCCACACAGAAAGCTATTCGCCTTTAGGCAAAAGAGTAGAGGTCGCATGGTTTCACGACAGGTGGCATGGTTTTGCGACAGGGTTCGGTCACATCCGTGCACTTGTGCACGTACAGTTTCCGGACAGTTCACACTAGCGGGCTTTGGTTTAAGCCAGATCCTAGTGTACCTTTTAGGATTGGATTTATCCAGTGTGTATTCGTGTTCCTCGGAATGCGGATGCGGATGTGTATGCACAGTTGACGGAGAGACAGAGGCAGAGGATTCTCATTAGGGTTGTTGACCGTTGACCGTTGACTATTGACTTTTTGCTCAACCCTAATGAGAATGTGATATGTGATTAACAATTATATTAATTAAGTATTATGGTGACATGGTTGTTGAGGGGTTGACTTTGTTGACTTGTTGACTTTGTGGACCGGTTGACTAGTTTGGACTAGTTGACCATCATGATGACAATGGCTATCATTTCAAGGCAAAGACTTTTTACTTGCTTGTTTCTTTTGTGAGAAATGAGTGCATGAAATGTTTTAGCCATTTTGACTTGAACCATTTTACACAATACATGATTATTATTTTTGTGATGATGGTTTTGGATTATGAGAGCCAAAAGAGAAAAGTCTTCTCTCATTCTTTCATGTTCATTCTCTCTCTTGTTCTTGAGCTCTCATCTTCCTCCTCTTGCTCTCCCTCTCTTGACTCTATGGTTCAATTGTCTCATGAGTTGAGAACCAAGAACCATAGATAAAATCCCATACAAATTCTTCGCTACTCACACTAGTTCATAAGGTTTAGCAAACCGAGTGAACTAGTTTCTTCAAAGTTCGAAGAAGGAGCCAAAGGTTGAAGCTTTCAGGTGGATCTATCTTCGGCGTAAGGAGACGACGGGAAGAAGCCGATCCGGACCACCATCGAAGTTTGAAGACGAAGGAGTTCAAGACAAGAAAGGTATAAACCCCCTAACCGAGTAGTTAACGACTCCTAGTTAGGTTGTTAGTTAGATGTTTAACAAATATCCGGGTTTTAAGTCCATGTTACCACCTCTAAGAAAATCGTTTTTCATCAAATTTCGCATGCCCGAAAGTACCGGGAGAGGTAGCATGGACTTACAGTGGTATCAGAGCCTAGTTAAACTCTATCTAACATGTTAGCAAAGTAGCTAGAAGATCGATCAAAGAAAAGTCACGAAACGAACCCGAGATTTTCAAGTTTCTGCCGATTTTTATTCTGTTCAAAAATTGATAAATTTTATCTTAAAAATCGGCTCAGGCTTTTGTGTGAACACCCACCAAATTTGGTCCAACGATCGAGTCAAAGCGCCGCGGAAACACGGCGGGAGCACGCTCCCGCCGCGGTTCCGCGGCCGAGTTGACTCGGCCGAGGTCCAAATTTGGTGCAGTGTTTTTCTGGGGTTGTTTTGGGATTTTTGGAATATATATTTTCTGCCCAGATTTTCCAGAACGAAAATTTTATTTTTGGGGTCCTGAAAATCCTTATTTTTGATCGAACTTCTAAAAGACTTTAGCTGACGGGTTTTTCTGTAATGTGATATTTGTATTGAACGTCTGCTAATCGCTATATGTCGATTAGTGGGGGTTATACAAATCTGTGATCTGTAATGTTATTGGAATGTGTATATGAATTCATTGGATTGTCGCGGTGACTAGCCGGGGGTTGTGAGACGAGAGTTTTCTTTTCTTTCAATTCATGTAAATTTGTAAATTGATGTAATAATTATTTGTATGGCCGCACAACCGGGTCGGGGTTGTAGCCGTCATTGTATAATTTCTTTTTACTGTTTTTGCTCCTAAGATAGACCCAAGGAGGGGGTGCACAAACTACCGGGTATGCCGAAGTGCCGAGTGGCCTACTCACGGAGTTGAGGGAGGTTGCTTCGCTTCGGGTACTTGGCGGGTAGTTTGCCGCACCCGTAGGGGTCTTGGGTGGGGTATTGGCTATTCACCGCGACCGTGTAATCTGTTTTTCGTTGTAGGCTCGTACGAATTGCGGATTCCTAGTATATCTAATGTGTTCATCTGTGATCTGAAATAGCTATCATTGCAGTATATCTATATATGATATTATTTAGGCGTTGCTTATGTTTTACAGCCGCGCTAGCCCAGCCCCCGCTCTGTCGTTAGTTAAGTAACCTAACGGGTAATGACGGGGCCCCGTGGCGAATGCGAATGGCATAAGCGTACGTCATATTTTGGTTGTTTTCTGCAATGGTAGGATTAAATGATGGGACGCATTAAAAGAACTAATGCAAGAATATCACGCATTAAAAGAACTAATGCAAGAAAATAAACCAAGTTAAAATCGTTGGAACACTTTCGGAAAACCACTCGGTTCTTTTCAAAACTAACTTTTAAATGTGGAGCTTGAGCCACTCCTTTTAAAAGCTATCTCGTTCCATCGATTATATCAAGTTCACTACGTTCACGGTTCTGCTAAAACCATTCGTAGCCCTCCATCATTTCAGTTAAATATTCGGTAGTATTCAAGCTATGTATTTTGACCTCACGCCAAGGCATAGTGATTGGTAGCTGCCGGATATTTATTTGTTGCATAGATAGAATGCGTTGGTTTGGGACAGCCGTACTACCATTTTGGCCTACGTCAAGGGTAGGTACGGGTGGATGCAAATTAAGCTGGATAATGATGGGAAGAACTTGACATGTGACTTATGACATTTTGACCTTACGCCAAGGTCATAAGAGCATGGGGCAAAAATCCACATCGGGAGTTTCATAAGTACTGAAACTTGCTAGATTTGCATACCACTTGGAGTGTGATGATTCTGGTAGGATTCCTTCAGTTTCGTCACGCGATGATATTTGGATCCCGATCCTACTGTGAGTATATGCTACTCCTCGGGAAATTTCTCACTAAACGATCAATGCTATAAACCTAGTAGGTGTCTAGAAAGGTGTTAGCGGGGCTACGCCCCCAGGGAAAAGAGGTTATTTAATTAAGGAACTTCGCGAAAGCGTTGGAAAACCTCCCTCGAAGTACCGACACCAGCCTGGCCGAACGGTTAAGCAAGTATTGTACGGTGAGATTGATCCTGACTAATTCTTCCTTTTTGGTTTGAGGAGGGATTCGAGAAACAGTGGGAGCCATCCTGTTTAGACAAACTAAAAACCATTCTAAACTTGCAAGAGCATCAAGCTGAGTGTTTCTTCTCTCTCCTAATTGCAGCGACCAATCGACATGACTGGACTTAAGTTACTTCTAGATAAAAACATACTGACAGGGCCAAACTACAAAGATTGGCTCAGGAATGTCAAGATGGCAATCACTTACGACAAGCTGGGGTATCTTCTTACCACCAAAGCACCCCCCGTCCGTGGTCGCACTTCCAGCGTCGCGGATAAGGAAATCCGTAAGACTTGGGAGATTGATAGCGCGAAGGCTAAGTGCCTCGTACTTGCCTCTATGGACAATGAACATCAGAGGAGGCACGAGAATATGGACTTGGAATCCATATTTCTTCATACAAAAGAACTGTATGGAGGGCAATCTCGTATAGCAAGATACGAAGCGTCAAAAAAGTTATTTTCGGCAAGGATGGCCGTCGGATCATCAGTAGCAGAACACGTGCTTAAGATGATCGGCTACATTAAGGAGCTCGCGGACCTAGGGACCACATTGGAGAGTGAGCTCTATACGGACTTAGTTCTCCAGTCCCTTCCTTCCACTTACGCCCAGTTTATACTGAACTTCAACTTACAAGAAAAAGAAGTTGAACTTTCAGAGCTCCTCAACATGCTGAGGAGCGCAGAGGGCACCTTACAGAAACGTAGGGAAACATCCACTTTGTTTGTAGGAGGATCATCTTCTTCTAGGTCCAAGGCGAAAGCCAAGGGAAAGAAGAAGAAAGCCCCCGCCAAACTAAGAGGCGGTGTGAGTAAAGTGGATACGAAGGGAGAAGCTAAAGCAACAAAGAAAGCGGGGAAGCTTATGGATAAGGAAGAATGCTTCTATTGTCATAAGAAAGGACACTGGAAGAATGATTGCAGGGCCTGGAAGGCCAAAACACAGGAATTGAAGCAGGTTACAGCTTCAGCTTCAGGTGTGTATGTTATTGAAAACTGTCTTTCAATAAACTCTACTTCCTGGGTATTGGATACCGGATCAGGATCTCATATCTGTAATTCTTTGCAGGCGTTGAGAAACCGTAGGGTTTTGAAAGTAGGTGACATGACCCTCAGAGTTGCGAACGGAGCTAGCATGGATGCTAAAGCCGTGGGGGACTATCACCTGGGAATGTCAGATGGACATGTTTTGGTTTTGCGTAATTGCTTTTTTGTACCCAACGCAACTTGTAATATCGTTTCTGTATCTTTAGTTTCTAAAGAAGGTTATGAATTTACGTTTGTAAGCAATGTTGTAAACATTCACCTTAATCAAGTTCTGATTGGGTCAGGTACATTAAGCAATGGTATATACGTATTAAACCAACCACAGATTTTCAATGTCCAGAATACACACAAAAGAATGTCTCCGGAAATAAATCAGACTTTCTTGTGGCATTGTAGACTGGGTCACATCAATGAGAGAAGGTTGACGAAGTTACATACAGAAGGATATTTGAATGCGTTCGAATATCAATCGTATGCCACTTGTCAATCCTGTCTCAAAGGAAAGATGACAAAGACTTCGTTTACTGGACACGGAGTAAGAGCGAGCGAGCTCTTGGGACTCGTACACAGCGACGTGTGCGGTCCAATGTCTACACATGCGCGAAGCGGTTATTCTTACTTCATTACTTTTACGGATGACTTTTCAAGGTACGGTTATGTCTTCTTAATGAAACATAAGTCCGAAGCCTTTGGAAAATTCCAGGAATATAAGAATGAAGTAGAAAAACAAACCGGCAAAAGTATCAAGATTCTAAGATCGGATCGAGGTGGTGAATACTTGAGTGTCGAGTTCCTGGACTATTTAAAAGAGAACGGAATTCTCTCTCAGCTTACTCCTCCATACACTCCGCAACATAACGGTGTATCGGAGAGACGGAACCGAACCCTATTGGATATGGTACGGTCCATGATGAGTAACGCTGAGTTACCGCGATCATTCTGGGGGTATGCGCTAGAATCAGCTGCATACCTTTTGAACCGAGTTCCCACTAAGACTGTGCCTACCACACCTTATGAGTTATGGAGTGGGAAGAAACCCTATCTTCAATATCTGAAGATCTGGGGATGTCCAGCTTTTGTCAAAAAGCAGCATGCGGACAAACTCGAGGCACGCTCAGTACTGTGCAAGTTTGTGGGATACCCAAAGAACACCAGGGGGTATCTTTTCTACCACGCAGAGGAACAAAAAGTCCTTGTTTCTCGTAATGCCCACTTTCTAGAACCCCAGTTCTTAGAAAAGGAAAATAGTCGGAGCGCAGTAGAACTGGAAGAAATTCCAGAACCACAGACTATTACTGAAAGTTTAGTGGAACCAGAGGGTTCAAAAGAACAGGACATTCCTACGCCGCTCCGCAGGAGTTGTAGGCAGTCTCATCCGCCCGAGAGATACTACGGTTTTCTCATAGACGTGGATAAAGAGGATTGCATCATAGATTATGATGAGCCTACTAGCTTCCAGCAGGCCGTTCAGAGCGTTGACTCAGTAAAATGGCTGGATGAAATGCGGACCGAAATGGAGTCCATGTACACCAACAAAGTATGGACGTTGGACATTGCTCCAGACGGGGTAAAACCCGTAGGATGCAAGTGGATCTTCAAAAGGAAGATTGGTGTAGATGGACAGGTTGAGACCTATAAAGCTAGACTTGTTGCAAAGGGTTTCCGTCAAAGACCTGGCTTGGACTATGACGAAACCTTTTCTCCAGTGGCTATGCTGAAATCCATTCGGATCCTTCTTGCCATTGCTGCCTTCCACGATTATGAGATCTGGCAAATGGGCGTAAAGACCGCCTTTCTAAATGGAAATTTAGAGGAGTGTGTCTATATGGACCAACCAGAGGGTTTCATTCAGAGTGGGAGCAGCGGAAAGGTGTGCAAGTTGCTTAAGTCCATCTATGGATTAAAGCAGGCATCGCGGAGTTGGAACATCTGTTTTGATAAGACGGTCAAGGAATTTGGCTTTATCAAAAATCCAGATGAACCATGCATCTATAGTAGATTTGTAGCGAGAACTGTAGTATTCCTCGTTTTGTACGTGGATGACATTCTCTTAATAGGAAATGACATTCCTATGCTACAATCTGTCAAGGTGTTCTTGTCACACAGGTTCTCCATGAAAGACCTGGGTGATGCTTCATACATCCTGGGGATCCGGATCCATCGTGATAGATCCAAGAGGATATTAGGACTTTCACAGTCCAGGTACATCGACACCATACTGAAGAGATTCAGTATGGAAGATTCCAAGCGCGGTAACCTACCGGCTTGTCACGGGATCACCCTCTCTAAAGAGATGTCTCCCAAGACTGATTTGGAGAGGGATCGCATGTCTATTATACCCTACGCTTCTGCGGTAGGCTCTATAATGTATGCGATGTTGTGTACCAGACCAGATGTAGCTTATGCACTGAGTGTGGTAAGCCGGTATCAGTCAAACCCTGGGGAGAAACACTGGATAGCGGTAAAGAACATTCTCAAGTACCTGAGAAGGACTAAGGAGATGTTCTTGGTGTATGGCGGAAAAGACCTCCAGATCGAGGCCTTTGCTGACTCCAGCTTCCAGAGTGACAAGGATGATTCCAAGTCCATGTCGGGTTTTGTCTTTACCCTCAATGGAGGGGCGGTGTGTTGGAAGAGTTCCAAACAGGAAACCGTTGCAGACTCGACGATGGAAGCGGAATACATCGCTGCATCTGATGCTGCAAAAGAAGCTGTCTGGATGAGGAAGTTCTTGAAAGAGCTTCAGGTGGTTCCGTCCATTGTTGATCCAATACCTCTGTATTGCGACAACAACGGGGCTATAGCTTTAGCGAAGGAACCCAGGTCCTATCAGAGATCCAGACACATCTTGAGACGGTATCACCTGATCAGGGAGATCGTGGATCGCCAGGAGATCGAGGTTCGGAGAGTTGCTTCAGAAGATAACACTGCAGATCCATTCACCAAGGCCTTGCCCCAGACTCAGTTCGAGCGGCTGATCGAGATGATAGGTCTTCGATACGCCAGTACATGGCCTTAGTGCAAGTGGGAGATTGTTAGTGTATATGCCCTAGAGGCCATTACTGTATCATACTAGTTTGTATATTACTTAATGGAAGCTTGGGATATTCACCTTGTATATACAATCTTGCTCAAAATAGTAGTATGCTACTTGGTTTGTTTCTACTTCAATGTGTACATGTGTTTATTTTATTATATCACCTATACGCATTAGTGGAGCCCTTAGGATCTTTGCTTGATTACCAGCGTTGTGATGGCAGTCACACTAGTGGGGCTGGGTAATCTATAAGCACATCCTTATGCAGGTCCCTGGTCGCTGGACTATCGAGAAAGGGCATCGATACTCCGGAGTAGACTAGCGCATGCGCTTCTCTTCCCAGTGTGGGAGGCGGTCTGTCCCACAGCCGTCGGTACGTCGTACTTGAGAGAGTATGTGGGTGCTTGTTGGGTTACGAGTACACTGGACAGGACTCGTCGGGAACTGACTAGTTGGTATTATGCCTATCGTCAGTTATCAGTTCCCAGGTGACATGAGTACAGCTTAGTCCGCTGACTTGACACTGTCACTTCGCCTCGAGTGTGTTCCCACTGTACTTTGATTACTACCCTACCACGGCTCAAAGGAGTCGTGCAAACAGGTGGTGGTTGGGTGCAGTCCCGAAGCACTTGGAGGCAGTGACGGTAAGACAGGATTCGTCTCTCCCGGTATTGGGGGTTGACATCGCGCTGTGTCTAGGAGAGCCATTACATGAGTAGTCCCTGGCCAGGGCAAACGAGATATACCGGTAGGCTTCCAGTGTTGTCTCAGGGTGTTTTGGGCTTCACTCCGACACGACTTGTACCGCTATTGGGGGACTGACGTTTACCGCCCCCAGGCCGCCATGCGATGTATCAGACGAACAGACCGGACTGTACGGAGAATGTCACATTTAGGCTCAGTAGAAGTTCAGATGGGTTTCGCCTCGTCAGTCTTCTTGTCGGCATCTACCTAGGGACCGTTACGCACAGCTAGTGCTGCTTGCGGTCTGTGGTTAAACCCACTGCCAGCGTAGTGTCGAGTCTTTAGAGTCCCACACAGAAAGCTATTCGCCTTTAGGCAAAAGAGTAGAGGTCACGTGGTTTTGCGACAGGTCGCATGGTTTTGCGACAGGGTTGGGTAACATCTGTGCACTTGTGCACGTACAGTGTCCGGACAGTTCACACTAGCGGGCTTTGGTTTAAGCCAGATCCTAGTGTACCTTTTAGGATTGGATTTATCCAGTGTGTATTCATGTTCCTCGGAACGCGGATGCGGGTGTGTATGCACAGTTGACGGAGAGACAGAGGCAGAGGATTCTCATTAGGGTTGTTGACCGTTGACCGTTGACTATTGACTTTTTGCTCAACCCTAATGAGAATATGATATGTGATTAACAATTATATTAATTATGTATTATGGTGACATAGTTGTTGAGGGGTTGACTTTGTTGACTTGTTGACTTTGTTGACCGGTTGACTATGTTGGACTAGTTGACCATCATGATGACAATGGCTATCATTTCATGGCAAAGACTTTTTACTTGCTTATTTCTTTTGTGAGAAATGAGTGCATGAAATGATTTAGCCATTTTGACTTGAACCATTTTACACAATACTTGATTATTATTTTTGTGATGATGGTTTTGGATTATGAGAGCCAAAAGAGAAAAGTCTTCTCTCATTCTTTCATGCTCATTCCCTCTCTTGTTCTTGAGCTCTCATCTTCCTCCTCTTGCTCTCCCTCTCTTGACTCTATGGTTCACTTGTCTCATGAGTTGAGAACCAAGAACCATAGATAAAATCCCATACAAACTCTTCTCTACTCACTCTAGTTCATAAGGCTTAGCAAACCGAGTGAACTAGTTTCTTCAAAGTTTGAAGAAGGAGCCAAAGGTTGAAGCTTTCAGGTGGATCTATCTTCGGCGTAAGGAGACGACGGGAAGAAGCCGATCCGGACCATCATCGAGGTTTAAAGTCGAAGGAGTTCAAGACAAGAAAGGTATAAACCCCCTAACCGAGTAGTTAACGACTCCTACTTAGGTTGTTAGTTAGATGTTTAACAAAGATCCGGGTTCTAAGTCCATGTTACCACCTCTAAGAAAATAGTTTTTCATCAAATTCCGCATGCCCGAAAGTACCGGGAGAGGTAGCATGGACTTACAGTGGTATCAGAGCCTAGTTAAACTCTATCTAACATGTAAGCAAAGTAGCTAGAAAATCGATCAAAGAAAAGTCACGAAACGAACCCGAGATTTTCAAGTTTCTGCCGATTTTTATTCTGTTCAAAAATTGATAAATTTTATCTTAAAAATCGGCTCAGGCGTTTGTGTGAACACCTACCAAATTTGGTCCAACGATCGAGCCAAAGCGCTGCGGAAACGCGGCGGGAGCACGCTCCCGCCGCGGTTCCGCGGCCGAGTTGACACGGCCGAGGTCCAAATTTGGTGCAGTGTTTTTTTGGGGTTGTTTTGGGATTTTTGGAATATATATTTTCTGCCTAGATTTTCCAGAACGAAAATTTTATTTTTGGGGTCCTGAAAATCCGTATTTTTGATCGAACTTCTAAAAGACTTTAGCTGATTGGTTTTTCTGTAAAGTGATATTTGTATTGAACGTCTGCTAATCGCTATATGTCGATTAGTGGGGGTTATACAAATCTGTGATCTGTAATGTTATTGGAATGTGTATATGAATTCATTGGATTGTCGCGGGTGAATAGCCGGGGGTTGTGAGACGAGAGTTTTCTTTTCTTTCAATTCATGTAAATTTGTAAATTGATGTAATAATTATTTGTATGGCCGCACAACCGGGTCGGGGTTGTAGCCGTCATTGTATAATTTCTTTTTACTGTTTTTGCTCCTAGGATAGACCCATGGAAGGGGTGCACAAACTACCGGGTATGTCGAAGTGCCGAGTGGCCTACTCACGGAGTTGAGGGAGGTTGCTTCGCTTCGGGTACTTGGCGGGTAGTTTGCCGCACCCGTAGGGGTCTTGGGTGGGGTATTGGCTATTCACCGCGACCGTGTAATCTGCTTTTCGTTACAGGCTCGTACGAATTGCGGATTCCTAGTATATCCAATGTGTTCATCTGTGATCTAAAATAGCTATCATTGCAGTATATCTATATATGATATTATTTAGGCGTTGCTTATGTTTTACAGCCGCGCTAGCCCAGCCCCCGCTCTGTCGTTAGTTAAGTAACCTAACGGGAAATGACGGGGCCCCGTGGCGAATGCGAATGGCATAAGCATATGTCATATTTTGGTTGTTTTCTGCAATGGTAGGATTAAATGATGGGACGCATTAAAAGAACTAATGCAAGAATATCACGCATTAAAAGAACTAATGCAAGAAAATAAACCAAGTTAAAATCATTGGAACACTTTCGGAAAACCACTCGGTTCTTTTCAAAACTAACTTTTAAATGCGGAGCTTGAGCCACTCCTTTTAAAAGCTATCTCGTTCCATCGATTATATCAAGTTCACTACGTTCACGGTTTTGCCAAAACCATTCGTAGCCCTCCATCATTTCAGTTAAATATTCGGTAGTATTCAAGCTATGTATTTTGACCTCACGCCAAGGCATAGTGATTGGTAGCTGCCGGATATTTATTTGTTGCATAGATAGAATGCGTTGGTTTGGGACAGCCGTACTACCATTTTGGCCTACGTCAAGGGTAGGTACGGGTGGATGCAAATTAAGCTGGATAATGATGGGAAGAACTTGACATGTGACTTATGACATTTTGGCCTTACGCCAAGGTCATAAGAGCATGGGGCAAAAATCCACATCGGGAGTTTCATAAGTACTGAAACTTGCTAGATTTGCATACCACTTGGAGTGTGATGATTCTGGTAGGATTCCTTCAGTTTCGTCACGCGATGATATTTGGATCCCGATCCTACTGTGAGTATATGCTACTCCTCGGGAAATTTCTCACTAAACGATCAATGCTATAAACCTAGTAGGTGTCTAGAAAGGTGTTAGCGGGGCTACGCCCCCAGGGAAAAGAGGTTATTTAATTAAGGAACTTCGCGAAAGCGTTGGAAAACCTCCCTCGAAGTACCGACACCAGCCTGGCCGAACGGTTAAGCAAGTATTGTACGGTGAGATTGATCCTGACTAATTCTTCCTTTTTGGTTTGAGGAGGGATTCGAGAAACAGTGGGAGTCATCTTGTTTAGAAAAACTAAAAACCATTCTAAACTTGCAAGAGCATCAAGCTGAGTGTTTCTTCTCTCTCCTAATTGCAGCGACCAATCGACATGACTGGACTTAAGTCACTTCTAGATAAAAACATACTGACAGGGCCAAACTACAAAGATTGGCTCAGGAATGTCAAGATGGCAATCACTTACGACAAGCTGGGGTATCTTCTTACCACCAAAGCTCCCCCCGTCCCTGGTCCCACTTCCAGCGTCGCGGATAAGGAAATCCGTAAGACTTGGGAGATTGATAGCGCGAAGGCCAAGTGCCTCGTACTTGCCTCTATAGACAATGAACATCAGAGGAGGCACGAGAATATGGACTTGGAATCCATATTTCTTCATACAAAAGAACTGTATGGAGAGCAATCTCGTATCGCAAGATACGAAGCGTCGAAAAAGTTATTTTCGGCAAGGATGGCCGTCGGATCATCAGTAGCAGAACACGTGCTTAAGATGATCGGCTACATTAAGGAGCTCGCGGACCTAGGGACCACATTGGAGAGTGAGCTCTATACGGACTTAGTTCTCCAGTCCCTTCCTTCCACTTACGCCCAGTTTATACTGAACTTCAACTTACAAGAAAAAGAAGTTGAACATTCAGAGCTCCTCAACATGCTGAGGAGTGCAGAGGGCACCCTACAGAAAGGTAGGGAAACATCCACTTTGTTTGTAGGAGGATCATCTTCTTCTAGGTCCAAGGCGAAAGCCAAGGGAAAGAAGAAGAAAGCCCCTGCCAAACCAAGAGGCGGTGTGAGTAAAGTGGATACGAAGGGAAAAGCTAAAGCAACAAAGAAAGCGGGGAAGCTTGTGGATAAGGAAGAATGCTTCTATTGTCATAAGAAAGGACACTGGAAGAATGATTGCAGGGCCTGGAAGGCCAGAACACAGGAATTGAAGCAGGTTGCAGCTTCAGCTTCAGGTGTGTATGTTATTGAAAATTGTCTTTCAATAAACTCTACATCCTGGGTATTGGATACCGGATCAGGATCTCATATCTGTAATTCTTTGAAGGCGTTGAGAAACCGTAGGGTTTTGAAAGCAGGTGACATGGCCCTCAGAGTTGCGAACGGTGCTAGCATGGATGCTAAAGCTGTGGGGGACTATCACCTGGGAATGTCAGATGGACATGTTTTGGTTTTGCATAATTGCTTTTTTGTACCCAACGCAACTTGTAATATCATTTCTGTAACTTTAGTTTCTAAAGAAGGTTATGAATTTGCGTTTGTAAGCAATGTTGTAAATATTCACCTTAATCAAGTTCTGATTGGGTCAGGTACATTAAGAAATGGTATATACGTATTAAACTAACCACAGATTTTCAATGTTCAGAATACGCACAAAAGAAAGTCTCCGGAAATAAATCAGACTTTCTTGTGGCATTGTAGACTGGGTCACATCAATGAGAGAAGGTTGACGAAGTTACATACAGAAGGATATTTGAATGCGTTCGAATATCAATCGTATGCCACTTGTCAATCCTGTCTCAAAGGAAAGATGACAAAGACTCCGTTTACTGGACACGGAGTAAGAGCGAGCGAGCTCTTGGGACTCGTACACAGCGACGTGTGCGGTCCAATGTCTACACATGCGCGAAGCAGTTATTCTTACTTCATTACTTTTACGGATGACTTTTCAAGGTACGGTTATGTCTTCTTAATGAAACATAAGTCCGAAGCCTTTGGAAAATTCCAGGAATATAAGAATGAAGTAGAAAAACAAACCGGCAAAAGTATCAAGATTCTAAGATCGGATCGAGGTGGTGAATACTTGAGTGCCGAGTTCCTGGACTATTTAAAAGAGAACGGAATTCTCTCTCAGCTTACTCCTCCATACACTCCGCAACATAACGGTGTATCGGAGAGACGGAACAGAACCCTATTGGATATGGTACGGTCCATGATGAGTAACGCTGAGTTACCGCGATCATTCTGGGGGTATGCGCTAGAATCAGCTGCATACCTTTTGAACCGAGTTCCCACTAAGACTGTGCCTACCACACCTTATGAGTTATGGAGTAGGAAGAAACCCTATCTTCAATATCTGAAGATCTGGAGATGTCCAGCTTTTGTCAAAAAGCAGCATACCCCCAGAATGATCGCGGTAAACTAACTGAAACCCTTCAAACTTAATGTAGTTTTTCCTTCACTTTAAACCATTTATGTGTTTAGTTGTGATTTGGTGCGATTTGGTGAATTTTGGAGATTTCTAGAGAGGGTTAGGGTTAATTTGAGTTATGCTTGTGCAATTGAACTCTTGTGGTGACCTTAAACCCCTCCCAATTGATAGAAACCCAGACCAACCTAACTGAAACCCAAAATACGGAATTACTGAACTTTCATGTCAGTTTGTGAGGTATTAGGGTGTGCAGGGAAATATGGGATGACCCGAGACCAATACTGGATAAACAAACAACTCTAGAGAACCAATTGCACCACTAAGCACCCACTGTAGAAGTTCAAGGCCCCAACTTCACCCCAAATCCGGCCTGGCCGGAATTTCCTTATGTGTGGCCGGCCACCCTAGTGTGTTAGGTGCCTAGGTTGCTTCAGTAGGTCACACACTCCATGTACTACATCCTAGACTTGTTTGCTTACCTTATTTTAACCTGAGACAAAATCTGGGACCACTTTTTGTAAGTGCACGGCAGCGCCACGGACGTCAATCCGACGCCGGAATGCGGAAGCGGTGATTTACTTTAACTTTCCAAACCGGCACCACCGCGCACTATTAATCCGGATCGTGCCATTAAACTAGTCCTAACTAACTACAAGATAGGGGAAGAGAGATATACCGAGTGATCCGTGTCCTCCGGTCTTCTCGTCGTCGTCCCGATCTCCCTACGGAATCTCCGGTATCCACCTCGTCGCCGGAAGGGCACCACGTCGCCGGCTTCTTTTACGGGCTCCCACCTCTATACCAAGGCAACTCGGGCACGAAGCTGGCGAGTCGACGTGCCCAAGATTTGCTGTAGAATGGTGTATTGCTATGTCTTATTTGGGATAGTGGATGTTGCCTTTTTGAGTGGAGGAATGGTGCAAGCTTTTTGGAGGGGGAGCTTGTGGGATTTTTCCTCACCATAAGAACAAAAACCCCACCTCCGTAATATGGGACAGCCCCAAGCCTCACTTGGCCGGCCAAAAAGAATAGAGAGGAGAGAGTGAATGAGGGAGTGAGTGGAATCATCAAAAAGAGAGAGGTCAAAATGATATCATGAAAAGAAAATGATCACAAAACCAAACCCACACTCCACAACCATCTCCCATCATCAAGTCAAAAAGTCAAGGAATCATGAAGCAAGAAAGTCAAGGAAGTAAGAACCATGATGCAAATAACACCCTCGACAAATGCTTATTTGGACAAATGTAAATAAGCCCTCCTCCACCAATCTTCGGCCAATGAAAGATACAAACGAAAATAGCCGAAACGGAAAGCAAACTGGCAACTCAATAAAACTGGTCCCGAAATAAATTACAGGAAAACCCCGCAACAGTGTATACACACCCGCATCTGTATTCCGACCGAATACAAATGCAATGAGACAAAATCTACACTGTACTATACTAGGATCCGGCTTAAACCAAAGCCGGCTAGTATAAACCGTCCGATCAGAATCCATGCAATACCGCACGTATCTGATCGAACCCTGCCATATCTCCATACGGCCTATACAGCGTTTCGCCCGAAAACTTGAGCAACTGATCTGTGGGGGACTCTAAAGACTCGTCAATACTATGGCTGTGGATTTAACCACTAGCACGTCAGAGGTATTAGCCATACGTGACGGGCTACCAGCTATTGACCAAAAGGGACGTCGATGAGCGAACTCATCCTGACACTCTACTGAGCCTGTCAGTGACAATATCCATACAGTCCGGTCCGTTTGTCTATGAGCATCGCATGGCGGGCCTAGGGGGTTGGTAAAAGTCAGACCCCCAAAAGCGGTACAAGTCGTGTCGGAGTGTAGCCCAGAACACCCTGAGATACTACTGGAATACCTACCTGTAAATCACCTGCCTCGGCCGAGGGCTTCGTGTAATGGCTCTCCTAGACACAGCGCGACCTCACCCCCAATACCGGGATAGACGAACCCCTGAAGATCCGCTCACTGCCTCCATGTGGCTCGGGACTGTACCCAACTAAAACCTGTTTGCACGTCTCCTTTGAGTGTGGTAGGGTAGTAATCAAAGTACAGTGGGAACTCACACGAGACAAATGACGATCCTCAGGTCGATGAACTAACCTGTACACATGTCACCAGGGAACTGCTATCTGACGTCTGGTATAATCCCAACTAGCAGGTTCCCGGTGAGTCCTGTCCGGTGTACTCATAACCCAATGAGCACCTGTATACATCTTAGGTGAACCAACTGACACCAGTGGCTTGTGAGACCGGCCACCGCCCCTCGTCGGGGTCTCGACTGTATGCACTAGTTTACTCTGGAGTATCGATGCCCTGTCTCGAAACTCCCACGACTAGGGACCTTTTAAGGATGCGCTTATAGACTACCAGCTCCCACGTATATGATCGCCCTCATACTGCTGGCAGTCAAGCATGAATCCTTGGGGCTTTATCAACATGTAATAGCAACCTGTCTGGTCACCTAAAGCAGTACACGATGATAAAGATAAACCAGATAGCATACTATCATCTCGAATAAGACTGTCCTACCGGCATAGGTCCTCCCTCAATCATTGCAATCACGTGCCTGTGATCCAATAATTGACTCTGAGGGCACTATATCCAAAAATCTCCCACTTGCACTCAAGGCTAATTATTGCGATGTCGCATACTCACAGCCCGTGTGATACCGAACACCCAACTCCTCTATTAGTCAGTCTCACAAAGCTCGTTTGCGAAACTATTGCGTTCGAGGAATAGCCTCAGTGGGTGGATCCACTTTGATGTTTCTTTCTATATCTCTCTATATCTCAAGTTCGCGGAGAAAGCCATCTCCCGAAATGAGCAATACCTGTCTTAGAATGTGTCTGGATGTCTGATGGGACCTAGCTCATAAATGAACTCCAAATCTAAACTTCTTAGACTGTATCGTCAACTGAACTTAATCAGTATCCAGCGCCATGTCTCCCTCATTATTGCCTTGGACCACCTGTCCAAAATACTGCCCCTCGTCAAAAGGAAAACTATAACTCTGACAACCTCCTTGTCGTCCAGGTCACCTTGGAAGCTTGGAATGATAACTGTCTCCCGAATGAGGCTGTCGTTATCATATCCCTAGAACATCCACTTATGTTCTAAAACTTCTTCCGACTGTTTCTCCAGGATTGGATCAATATCAACTTATTTCATCTACTGCAAGAACAACATCTGGTGTGGTACTTGATATCTTATGATTGACTCAATTGCCTAAGCAAGTGATCTGCCAATCCTGCACATCCCTCTCCCCTTTAGTCTGTAAGACACCTTTAGAGAGGGTGACTCCATCACCTGCAGGTACACTACCGTGCCAGGAGTCATCCATTCTAAATACTCTTAGAATGCTGTCTAAGTACCCTTAATTGGGAAACCACCCAAATCTAGATCCAAAACCATAGATCTAGTAACCAGTATGTCTGATATAATGTCCAAGTCCCATGTGGAGAAACCACTGTGTGACGACCAAAGTATAACCGATCGTAGTATAGGAATTTCATTTCCTACTCTGTGTATGTCATCCAAATACCAGGACATCACACCCTACTACCTTCTTAACAGATCCATCCCCTATTCTGATGAAGTCAAACCTATGACTGTCACATCAGAAATAGATGATCTATCTCCGCTGTATCTGCTTTAGTCTATAAATAGACATAAGCCTCTTGTCCACCATGCTTCCGCTGCTCCCACTGACTACGACAACCCTCTGGCAGAATCATATAGACGTACGCTTCTAAAGCTAGTTTAGAACGACGCTATACTCATCCTCCTGCCGGGTCTCACAGTGTGGAACAACAGCAATGGCAAATCTGGGAAACAAGAACCTCCCTGCCACTGTCCTTGAGCATACCGAAGTACCTCTCGGGTGCCTGAGGTTACCCACCATATCTGCAGAGTGGCCAATGGAATGTCAAACCAAATTGAATCTTCAGGTTCTTATCAAACTTTCAGTGATCGTTTGCGGTTCTGGAATCACTTCCAGTTCTACCATACTCCCACTACTGTTTTCTGAAAAAAAATCCATTTTTATTAAAACTGTGGCGAGTCTAGAACAATATCACTATTGATCTTCCAGATGGTAGAAAGTCAACCCTCGTCATAGCCTGGGTCAACCCACAAACAGCCATTACAGAAACGTGCCTTGAGTTATCGAGAGTCTGGTTTTAATCATAAGCCGGACAACTCCCCGTACCTTAACAACGTTAAGATATGAACTGTTCTATATCCAATATAGAACCAGAGGCACTGATTTAATTGAACCAGATTCAAATCATGCAACTGTCTCCAGCGCATGTTAACTAAATGGAAGGAGGCCGATCAACGTTACTCAACTTAGGAATGCTTCCAATTATGAGTAACCTGAAAGAGAAGCAAGTTCTCTTAATCATTACTATCAACTGAATACCATACATAAGTATCTACATCTTCTATTACCTTGAAGAATCCCGATACTTGCAACACCTGGTTCTCTACTTTATTCATATACCTATAACTTCTCAAAATTCGGACCCTGTGTTTCCACGAAAACACCTGTCTAAAAACTAAAGAAGTCATAAGTAAACTGAATATAGTACGAGGACCATCCCCTCTGTCCTAATGGACGTTGGACAATATACAATACTCTGTATAAGTCCCTTGGGTCTAATAACTCAATCCCTGTGTGTCATAGTTTGAAAACTGTACTTATGGTTAAGAAGAATTACACCGCTGTTTAATGCTCCGTACCTAACCATCAACTGATATAGGTAAATGTCATCGACATAATTTCAAAAAGGTATATCTCACTCTATAAAACTAGACGTACAGATATATCAATTTGAAATTGGTGCATTATAACGGATATTCAAAACCAAAAATTTGCCGTCCAGCAAACAATCCAGGTGACTTCCTCAAATATCACCGATTACAAAGAATCCTGATATAATGAGGATGATCACCTAATTCCCAATAACTTACTCCCACTCATCATCTGTAAAACCATACAGATGTGAAAATCATACCTGGTAAATACATACCCTGGAGCAAGTGTATAATTGGAAAATCAGTTTTCCTTTAACAGTACGTAGTGAAACTGAAACATTGAAATGTTTCGATGGGGTATCCTGGTATTCCTAGTAATGCCTCTTCCAGATTCACAACTGTAACCATATACTTCTTTGCCACCACTCCAAATCCCTTCATATGTCTTTAGTCATTACCTTCTGTACACCCCTTTAGGCCAAATGGTTTTCTTCCTTCCCTACCGTTCGGCACCAGCCTATGGTTTGGAAGAAGACTATCTAATAAGCATAATGGGTGTACTGTCCTAATCCTAGGAACACTCGCAATCCGAGAGAAGGTGATGATAAAAGACAACCGAATAAACCTTATTCCTATTTCTCCTGAACCAGAATCCATCCCCGAGCTGGAACAAGTTCCTTTCGAGTTCGTATATAACCATACGATGGATTATCCAATAAACTTGGGATCTTCGTAGTGATACGGAGTGTCCTGGAGAAATACAAAGGTGAAGTGGGAGTGGTAATGAAATACTTGGTTTGGTCATGAATATCAGTCGAAATTTACTTTGCCCTCCTTCTAATCCCTTTCTTTGTCTTTACATAATACCTTCTGTACACCGTTTAGGCTAATTGGTTTTCTTCATTCGCTACCGGTCGGCTCCTGCCTATGGTTTGGAAGAAGACTATCCAATTTGCGTAATAGGTGTATTATCTCCTAAACCAAGGAGTACTCATAACCTGAGAGAAGGTAAAAGGAAAAAGACAACTGAATAGTCCTATTCGTTTTCTCCAGAACCGGAAACCATCCTCGAATAAATTCCTTCAAGTTCGTATATAACCATACGATGGTTTTGTCCAATGGAAGTGGACGTTCGTAGTAATACGGGGTGTCCTAGAGAAAAGGGTAAAAGTAGGAGTGGCAATGAGGTCTGCAACTCTGACAATCCAAAAGCCAGTGTTTAAGAAGGTTCGGTTAATTTTGGTCTCTGAGTCATAGTCTTAGGGTCGGGACAATGGTCGCTGCCAAAGAGAGAGAGAAAAGAAACACTAAGTGTGCACTCTAACCTAGATCAGAATGGTTACCAATTTATCTAATCTGGAAACCTCCCACTGTACCGTCAAATTCTCCTCCAAATCTGAAAGAAGAATTAGTCGGGATCACCCGAGGAGTAAACCAACTCATCAGTAGGAATCGGGATCCTACTATCACCGCATGATAACGTGACGGAATCCGCTCATGCTATCATACTCCAGAAGGTATGCGCATATCTGGCAAGTTTCAGTTTCTTTTGAAACTCCCGATGTGATTTTTGCCCCATGCTCTTATGACCTTGACGAAGGTCAACAAATCATAAGTCACATGTCAAGTTCTACCCGTCATTGTCCAGGTTAATTTGAACCCACCCGTACAAGCCCTTGACGAAGGTCAACAAGGCTATACAACTATCCCAAACCAACGCATCTATCTATGCAATAGAAAGGCAACAAGCAGCTACTATACACTATGCCTTGACGAAGGTCAACAAACATAGCATGAATACTACGTGCTACCCGTCTGAAACGACGGAGGGCTACGAATGGTTTCTGGCGAAAACCTTTAACGTAATGAACTTGATATCGTTGAAGGAACGGATAGCTTTTTAGAAAAATATAGTGACGAAAACCTTTGCTAAAGAGGTCACTCCCGGTGAAGGGATCTCGGCTCTTTCCCCGTAGAATGAGGTGCAGGATATTCCAACTGAATACCACGGTGCAAAGCAAAAGTAATCGGCTATAGTGAAGTTATTGCCCTGACGCAAACTTTTGGCCAAGGGGTCACTCCCGGTGAAGGGATCTCGGCCCTTGCCTCGTCGACTGAGGAGCAGGATATTCCAACTGAATACCGCAGTGCAAAACAAAAGTGAACGTCCTTGCAATAACAGCTTTTTGAAAAGTGTTCAGCAATATCAGATTAGGTTTGTTTTTAACTTGCATTGATCCGAATCAACGCAGTCCCATCAATTGATCACACCACAAAGAACGAAAATATACTGATGTACGTATATGCCATCCGCATTCGCCACTGGGTCCCGTCATTACCTGTTAGGTTAGCTAACTAACAACAGAGCGGGGACTGGACTAGCGCGGATGCAAAACATATACAACATCTACTAGTATATATATCAATATATAATATTTTGCTCAAGGCGTGATAAAATGCAACATCACAGAAATGTACAGCATCACAGAACAATACAGATATCTGGGATCCCCGGGTTTCACAGAGCCGCTACTGAAACCCGACGTTCCCCTGGTCGTATGGATAGCCTGTGCAATGAAATCCTAGACCCCTACGGGCGCGGCAAGTTACCTGCCAAAACCTGAAGCGAGGCAGCCCCCTTCAGCAACGTGAATGGACCACCCAGCACTTCACGGAATCCGGTAACTTGGGCACCCCTCCAGGGTCAACCTGTACCCCCTACGAGTGCGGCGAATAGCCCGCCAATTCTAGAGTGAAGCCCCCTCCGTCTCAATGCCATGAGATGCGGGCTTGTTGCCCTCTAGAACCCGGCTATCCGTGCACCCCTCCGCGGGGTAATCCTAGTACAAAAAGTAAAATATACATACAACGGGTACATCGACCGCAACCTGGTCATGCCCCAAAAGAATAATACAAAAAGGCAGCGACGGCAGTCCACATGTCGGACGCTCGCCCCGCAATATCAAATGTACATAATACAACAAAACTGTACTACCACTGCAACCAGGCTATCCCCACGACCGATCCGCAACATCGCAGTAATACACAGAACATCAACGTGAAAGTCACGTTCGCAAATCCGTCTAACCGGGCTATAGCAGTTAGACAGGATTTACCGATCAAGTGAGATTCACGGTCGCAGATATAATGTAAAAACTGTGAACTAATGTGTTTAAAATATCCGATCGATCAAAAATTACCAAGTGGGACCACAAGCACTACTGTAGTACTTAAAGAAATTCTGGGCCCAAAAAGAATGTTCCAAAAGCCCTATTTTCAAGTCAGGAGCTTTCTGAAAAATTTTGGTGCACTGAACAGCGTAAGTCGTAGCGGAACCGCGGCCCAAGCATGGGTTTGGCCATGGTTCCACGGTGGTTTAGACTGTTCACGAGACCAAATTTTCCCAGAACTCTTAAAATTCTCCACACATCATTCTGCAATATACTGAAAAAAATTTGGAGCCAAAAATAAATCGACAGAAAACTGATGTGCATGATATCGGGTTTTCAGAAAATTGTTCGATCGGAAATGTAAAACACATTAGACAAAGCTAGACTATGTTAATGGCGAGGCTCTGATACCACTGTAAGTGCACGGCGGCGCCCCGGACGTCAATCCGATGCCGGAATGCGGAAGCGGTGATTTACTTTAACTTTTCAAACCGGCACCACCGCGCACTATAAACCCGGATCGTGCCATTAAACTAGTCCTAGCTAACTACAAGATGGGGGAAGAGAGATATACCGAGTGATCCGTGTCCTCCGGTCTTCTCGTCGTCGTCCCGATCTCCCGGTGGAATCTCCGGTCTCCACCTCGTCGCCGGAAGGGCACCACGTCGCCGGCTTCTTTTACGGGCTCCCACCTCTATACCGAGGCAACTCGGGCACGAAGCTGGCGAGTCGACGTGCCCAAGATTTGCTGTAGAATGGTGTAGTGCTATGTCTCATTTGGGGTAGTGGATGTTGCCTTTTTGAGTGGAGGAATAGTGCAAGGTTTTTGGAGGAGGAGCTTGTGGGATTTTTCCTCAACATAAGTGTTAGTTATATGTATGCCCTAGAGGCCATTACTGTACATTGGATGCATATTGTAGTGGATGCTGGGACATATATAGGTAGGACTTTCTTGCTCGACATGATAGTACGCTATCTGGTTGCACTTTATCTTAACATGTATACTTTCTGTCTCTCTGATTACATGTTGATAAAGCCCATAGGATGTGTACTCGACTTCCAGGACTATGATGTAGATCATACTAGTGGGGCCTGGGTAGTCCATGAGTACATCCTTGAAATGTTCCTAGTCGAGGGAATATCGAGACGGGGCATCGATATTCCAGAGTAGACTAGCGCATATCTTCTCGACCCATGCGATGGACGATGGATGATCCCATATCCATTGGTGTTTGACATCGGAGATGGTATGCGGGTACTCAGTAGAGACTGGGTACACTGAACGGACTCGCCGAGAACTCCCAGATGGTATTATACCTCACGTCAGATGGCAGTTCTCTGGTGACACTGGTACAGCTTAGTCTGTTGACCCGAGATCGTCATAGAGTCTTGTGTGTCTCCCACTGTGCTTTGATTTCCACCCTACCACGGCTCTACTGAATCGTACAAACAGGTGGTTTTTCGGTACAGTCCCGATTCACATGGAGGCAATGAGCGATAGGAGGGGATTCGTCTCTCCCGGTATTGGGGGTTGATGTTGTGCTATGCTCGACTGGCCATAACAGGAAATCCCTGGCCAGGGTTGCAGTGATATACTGGTAAGAGTTATCAGTAGTTTCACGAATGTTATGGACCTCAAGTCGGCATGACTTATCGAGCTATTGGGGTCTGACGTTTGCCACCCCTAGGCGAGATATGCGACATATCAGACGAACAGACCGGACTGTACGGTAAGTGTTACTGGTTGGATTCACAGGAGTGTGAGCGGGCTTGCTCGTCGATCTTCTGATCGCTCAATACCCGGGTGGCCGTTACGTTTAGCAGACCGCTTGCGGCTTGTGGGTGTTTGATATGATCATCATCTGCTACCGGCGTATTGACGAGTCTTTAGAGTCCTACACAGAGGTTTCCTAGCTCAAGCGAAACGAAATAGGAGCGCATATGAGATATGTGCCGGACCGAAAATAATGCGTGTATGTGATACCGTGTTCCATTCTCACGATCAATGTATCGATTGGTTATATGCGATATAACCTAGTTATCGGATCAAGGATTGATTCGATAAGCCGATACATATGATACTAGTCGGTTATATCCGATATGACCGGATCGTTAAATCAAGTGTTGATTTAATGATTTAGTGCATATTTATATATTTAATATATTACTTTGCGTTAACTAGTATTGGTTCACTTTAAAAGGATTTTCTCACTTGAATTGTGCACATTGTATATGCGATATAGTTTTGTGCACATGTTTGTATCATGTTTGATGATACATGCTTACTTGGTTAAGTGTAAAGAATCAAACCATGGTTTAAACTAATGATTAGGGTTTTGTATAGTCATTTACTTATTTATCTATTTCTTTATTTATCTTTTTATTTTGGAAAAGATAAATGATGAAATGGTGGCATTATTTGTTTGCTAGTTGAACATTCATGAAGTTTTGACTTAGTCTCCTTTTTTGTTCTTATGCTTAACCCTGCTTAACCCTAACCATCCTTTTAACCATGGTCTTTTCTCTACACCTAACTAAGGTTGAAAGTATGATAAGTATTCTTTTTATTTTCTTTTTTAATTATCTTATCATATCTTCTTCTTCTTCTTCATCTTCTTCTTCCATGATGAAAACTAGTGACCATCAATGGCAACTAGTGAAATCAAGTGAGAAATCCAATTCTAAAGTCTACCCACTTCCTATTTCTTCATCCTCTACCTCTTGCCAAGTTGTATAGGGTGTTTACTTCACATGTTTTCAAAGCTTGGTGAAGTTGGAGCTTGTTCTTGTGATGCCTCGACGTAGATCATCTTCGGCATCGAACCGACGATCAAGCCCGCCCATTCTTCGATGATGCCAATGCTAGAGTCAAGGGTTCGATTTGGACAGCGGAGGGAGATCATCGCGGAGCTTAGGAAGAGTGGTGGACCGGATCTACAAAGGTTGTAGCCCCTTTCCTTTAGATACATTTCCGTTTACTTACTCGCTTCGCCTATTTATCTAGTTAACGATCCGTATTAAGGTTTCTCGGCACCGTAATTTTTTAGAAATTGGCATGTTTGATCACTTATGAGCCTCCATTAGAGTGCCTAGGAACCCTATAGTGGTATCAGAGCCTAGCTAGAGCCTTAGGCGATGTCCCGACGGAATCAGAAGTCCGATCGACCCAAAACCCGACTTGAAAAATGCTTTCTGGACTTTTTTGAAAAACGTGGTTTTTTGTAGATTAAAAATATTCAGAAAAATCAGCAGGATAATCTAAGAGTTACTGTGAATTTCGATGGACTAATTCCATCAATGAGCCGCGGATCCGCGGCACGAGCGTGGCTCGTGCGGCGTTTCCGCGGCCATTTTGTCGTTTTGTGTATTTATTTTTTCACAGTAATTCTGAGTTTTCTGTTCTGGTTTTCCTGGGAATTTTTAATATTTATTCCAGAGTTGTATTTTCTGAGTTGTATTGGGGACTCGGTGTATTCGATCGGACTGTCTAATTTTGTCGGTGTGCATTTCCGGGTATTTTTAGAATATGTTAAAAAGTTCGACCGGATATAAATACCCACTTTTTCCCCTGCCGAGAAATTTCCAATTGTTGGATTTTTCTGTAGTTTAACGACGTTCTAAGTAGTGCAAGTAACGCGATGGACCCTCTAGAAGACAACAAACCTTAACTCGATTATGTGACCGTCTTGAACTGCCCTTTGAACCTTCGGGTTTGGGGCAGTACGGCGTGCCACATGTGAGGCGTTGGCTTGACCCTTCTACAGCTGGACCGTTGGTACTGAGGCACGAACTGAATGTTGATAGACTTATTTCATGTGTTGAGCTTTATCGGGAAAACTTGGGTGTTCGATTGTTTGATCGAAAAGTTCAGCATTTTCTATTTATCCGGAATGTGATACAATAATTGGAATTCGCAAATAGTTATGAGATAACGGAATGAATGTTATAAACATAGCAGTTTAGTCTCACTTGATCGGTTGCCACGGAATTTTGATGTGATCAAAAGTCCGTCGCAATCACGAAGCGTACGAGGATACTCGCCGGGTAAACTTAATAGACAGCCTCACTCCATAGCCCTGACCAAGTGACTGTAGGAGAACCCCGTCGCCGAAAGCATCCGTTCGGGTGCTCGCGGCAGTGGTGTTCCGCCTTGGTGCACTTTGTCGACGGCGTCGGGGGTGCGGCCGCCTACTAAAAGTTTGCGACGAGCATTCGATCAGAATGTCGGGAATCCTGTTGAATTGCCCGACTTGATATTGAAAAGAGTTTTCGATAATGAGACTAAAATGCGGGGTTTATAATTGTTAGGCATGCGATGTCTAAGTATTTCATTTGGTCAGGCATGCGATGTCTGAGGAGGTTGCGGATTCCAACTGTTGTAGTTTTACACTTTCTTTTCTGTGACCGTAAGTGTAATATGTGATATCGCCGGTTTCGTTGCTATATGTCAACGACAATTGGGATGCGCATATTTACTTACGTTGATGACATGTGATGTTATGTGTTGCTGGGTATGTTATATTGGATCGTCGTGTTTGAATAGCCGGGGGGGGGGTTTATGTGAGATGAGTGTTTTTTTCCATTTTCATTCATGTAAAAAACTTGTATGTAATATTCTTTTATTGGGGCACTTCCAGGTTGCGGAAGATGTCACCGTTGATGTATATTATTTACTTTTCTGCACTAGGATAGACCCAAGAAGGGGAGCACAAGTAACCGGGTTCTGGGGTCCAGTGGGAGACCAACTCGAGGAGTCGAGTCCGGGTCTCCTAACCCTAGAATTGGTAGGGTTGCTTGCCGCTCTCGTAGGGGTCTAGGGGTGTGGGATTGGCTATTCATCACGACCGTGGAATCCGTGTTTTATACTGGCTCGTATTGAAAACACGGACGTCCTAGTATATCCAATATTTCATATGTTTCTTCTGCTGTGATTTATCTGTGATCATGTGATGTTCTGTGACAGATATTGTATATAGTATATATGATATATTATATAAACGTTGCTTATGTTTTACACCCGCGCTAGCCCTGCCTCGCTCTGCCGTTAGTTACCTAACCTAACGGTGCAGACGGGACATCGAGGCGAATGCGGATGGCATAAGCGTACGTTATATTTATCTGTGATGTTTAGGTGGACTTAAATGATGGGATATTCATTAATGAGATTAATGAAAGAAAATAAACCTAATTGATGTTGTGGAATCGAATTTCAAAATAAAACAGGTAGCTACAGTTCTTGCTTTGCATCGCGGTGTTCATTATAGAACATCCTGCACCTTATTCGATGAGGAAAGGACCGAGATCCCTTCACCGGGAGTGACTCCTTTAGCAATAACTGGCAGATGCTACAACCCTCGGTTTGTCTTTGATCGATTCTATAGTTTCCGCTTTGCACAGTGATATATATGATATATCCCGCACCTCATTCGACGAGAAAAGGGCCGACGATCCCTTCACCGGGAGTGACCCCTTTAGCAAAACTAGAAAAGCCTCGAAAACATTCCATTTAAAAACCATTTGATTCCGCAACGAGATCAAGTTCAAAGCGTTAAAGGTTTTCACAAAAACCATTCGCAACCCTCCGTCATTTTAGGAAGTAGAATACTTAGTATTCGTGCTGTGTTTGTTGACTATAGTCAAGGCACAGTGTACGGTAGCTAAGTGATGTCTTCCTACACCGCATATGATGCGATTAGTTAGGACAGTCATGTGGCTTTGTTGACCTTAGCCAAGGGTCATGTGGGTGGGTCTAATTAATCACGAAATGACGGGTAGAACTTGACTAGTACCTATGATTTGTTGACCTTAGCCAAGGTCATAGGTGCTAGGGGTAAAAACCATTATCGGGAGTTTCAAGTGTTGAAATTTGCAATGAGATTGCATACCTTCTATATGATAGTTGGATCCCGATACCCACTGCGAGTAATTGTTACTCCTGAGAAAGTTTTGCACTATACAATTAGCCGATCAAGTAGGTGTCTAGAAAGGTGTCAACGGGGTTACGCCTATGGGAAAACGAGGTTTACTGTAATTAGGTCCGTGCGAAAGCACGGGGAACCTCCCTCAAAGTACCGACACTGGCCTGGCTGAAAGATTGGCGAACTTGTAGAGTGTAATTAATCCCGGCTAGTCTTTCCTTTTAAGGTTTGAAGGAAGATTTGATAAAAACAGTGGGAGCCATCCTGATTAGATAAAATATATAACCAATCTGATCTTGCAAGAGCGCACGCAGAGTGTTTTCTTCTCTCTCTCTCCTGGTAGCGACCATATCACGCCTTAATCAAGATAATAAAATGGATGTATTGACCGAACCCGCTTGTTATACTGAGCTGGGGAACGTTGGTCCCGCTCCAACTTATAATTGTTATAAGACAGAGCAGGAAATTGGGGAATACCAGAATTCCTATGCCGTCCAAACGAAGAAAGTGCATATGATGCATCTCCTTCGGGTGTGTTCATTATAAAAAACTGTTTCTCAGTATCCTCTGCATCCTGGGTATATGATACCGGATCAGGATCCCAGATATGTAATCTGTTATATAGGGCTACAAAAAGGTAGAAAAACTGAGAACGGGTGATAAGTTTCATGAGACAGAAACCGGGGCAAGTGTTGCAGCCAAGTCTGTTGGTCACTGTCACCCTGTATTACGAATACATTGATTCTGAACAAATACTATTAGATACCGAACCTGATATACAAAATCATATCAGTCACTTTATTAGTAAAGAAATGATATAATTTTGTATTGTTGGATAATGTTTTGAACATTTCCTATATCAAAAGTTGATCGGTTCAGGCACGTTATCTAAAAGCATTGACGTTCTAAATCAAACTACAGTTCCTTGTATACAGAACACACACAAGAGGAAGAGTTCAGAAGTGAACGATTCGTTCTTGAGGCATTGTAGACTAGGTCATATCAATGCGACCCGACTGGCTGAAGTTACATTTTAGATGCATATTTAAATCAGTTTGAATTTACATCTTGTGAAACTTGCCAGTCATGTCACAAAGATTAGATGACCATAGCTCTGTTTATTAGAAACAGAGAAAGAGTTAGTAAACTCTTGGGACTGATACATGATGATGTATGTAAAGTCTCCTGTCTACACATGCCAGGACTGGTTCTTCATACTTCATTATATTCTCTGATAATCTCTCAAGATTCAGTTATATGTTCCTGTTGAAACATAAGTCCGAACCTTTTGAGATATTCACAGAATATAAGTTAGAAGTAGAAAACCAAAATACGGGTATAAGTATTATGTCCTATGATAAGATCGGGGAGGAGAATACTTGTGCATGGCATTCCTGGACCATTCTAAAGGAGAATGAGATTCTTTCTTTATTACTCCTCTGAATACACCACAGCACAACGGTGCATCAGGGCGGAGCAATCGCACAATATTAGATATGGTGTGCTCTGTGATGAGTATTACTGAGTTACCTATTTCCTTTTTGGGTGTTATGCGCTTGAGAAGCTGCATACCTATTGAATTAGGTTCGAATCAAATCAGTGCCTACCACTCCATATAAGATATGGTGTGGGAAGATCCTATCTCTTAAATAAGTTAAGATTTGGGATTGTCCGGCCTATGTGTAAAAGCAAAATCCGGACAAGATCGAGGCAAGGTCAGTTCTGTAGAACTGGAAAGGTTCCAGCTGTACAAAACTGCTAATGATTTGACAGAACCAAAGGATTCAATATTATCCGACGAACCTCAGCCTCTCCGCCGATCTAGTAGGGTTCCTCACCCACCTAAGAGATACCTCGGTTTCTTGATGACAGTGGGAGCGAGGATTGCATCATGAGATGATGACCCAACCAGTTTCGAGCAGGCCATCGAGAGTAGGGACTCTGTAAGAATGGCTGGATGCTTAGTGATCTGAGATGGAATCCTTATACACCAACAAAGTATGGACTTTGGTTGCTATAACTGAAGGGTTAAATCCCCATCAGGAGCAAGTATATCTTGAGAAGATTACTTGGTGTACATGGAAAGGTTGAGACTTTCAAAGCTAGACTTGTTAAAGGTTTTCGTCATCAACCAGGCACGGATAATGATGAAACCTTTTCCAGGGACTATGTTTAAATCCATCCAGATCCTATTTGCCACGGCTACATACCATGACTATGATATCTGGTGGTTGGGTGCCATGACTACTTTTCTAAATAATGATTTAGAAGAGAACGTCTATAAGAACACAGCCAGAGGGCCTCGTACACAGTGGGAGCAGCGGAAACGTGTGAAAGATGCTTTATAGGATAAAGCAGGCATCGCGGAGTTGGAACATCTGCTTTGATGGATTAGTCAAAGAAGTTGACATCATCAAGATGGTAGATGAACCTTGTATAAAGAAAAAGGTAGTAGGGAGTATGGTGACGATCCTCGTAGAGTACGTGGATGACATACTCTTGTTAGGGAAGGAGTTTCCTATGTTACGCTCGGTCAATCTCCTATTATCACAAGGGTTCTCCAAATAGGATCAAAGTGATACCACCTAAATCCTGAGTTTTCATCTATGAGATAGATGTAATTGGATGCTAGGATTCTCACTAGATGAAGTGAGATGGTATCAATCGATCCTGGGGAGAATCACTGGAAGAGTTCCAGGGTGATAAAGACGACTGAATGTCAGTCACGGGCATTGTCTTTACCCTCAGTAGAGGGACGGTATGTTGGAAGAATTCCAAGCTAGATACCGTGGCAAACTAGACGATAAAGGCTGGTAACATCGCTATTAAAGATACTACCAAAGAGGCAGTTTGGGTGTATAATGGTTCATAAGATGAACTAGGTTCCTGCCATTGTATGACAATGGAAGTATGGCTTTAGCCCTGGAATCCTGGTCCCATCAGTGACCCAGACATATTCTGAGGAAGCATCACCTGATCATGGAGATAGTTGATCTCCAGGGTGATCGAGGTTAGGAGAGTAGACTCAGAGGACAACACGGCGGATCGACACACGAAGGCCTTTTCCCAAAGAGAGACAATTTAGAGGATGGTTGAGTATGTGATACTGCAACCACTGCTACAGATGGCCCTAGTGCAAGTGGGAGATTGTTAGTTATATGTATGCCCTAGAGGCCATTACTGTACATTGGATGTATATTGTAGTGGATGCTGGGACATATATAGGTAGGACTTTCTTGCTCGACATGATAGTACGCTATCTGGTTGAACTTTATCTTAACATGTATACTTTCTGTCTCTCTGATTACATGTTGATAAAGCCCATAGGATGTGTACTCGACTTCCAGGACTATGATGTAGATCATACTAGTGGGGCCTGGGTAGTCCATGAGTACATCCTTGAAATGTTCCTAGTCGAGGGAATATCGAGACGGGACATCGATATTCCAGAGTAGACTAGCGCATATCTTCTCGACCCATGCGATGGACGATGGATGATCCCATATCCATTGGTGTTTGACATCGGAGATGGCATGCGGGTGCTCAGTAGAGACTGGGTACACTGAACGGACTCGCCGAGAACTCCCAGATGGTATTATACCTCACGTCAGATGGCAGTTCTCTGGTGACACTGGTACAGCTTAGTCTGTTGACCCGAGATCGTCATAGAGTCTTGTGTGTCTCCCACTGTGCTTTGATTTCCACCCTACCACGGCTCTACTGAGTCGTGCAAACAGGTGGTTTTTGGGTACAGTCCCGATTCACATGGAGGCAATGAGCGATAGGAGGGGATTCGTCTCTCCCGGTATTGGGGGTTGATGTTGTGCTATGCTCGACTGGCCATAACAGGAAATCCCTGGCCAAGGTTGCAGTGATATACTGGTAAGAGTTATCAGTAGTTTCACGAATGTTATGGACCTCAAGTCGGCATGACTTATCGAGCTATTGGGGTCTGACGTTTGCCACCCCTAGGCGAGATATGCGACATATCAGATGAACAGACCGGACTGTACTGTAAGTGTTACTGGTTGGATTCACAGGAGTGTGAGCGGGCTTGCTCGTCGATCTTCTGATCGCTCAATACCCGGGTGGCCGTTACGTTTAGCAGACCGCTTGCGGCTTGTGGGTGTTTGATATGATCATCATTTGCTACCGGCGTATTGACGAGTCTTTAGAGTCCTACACAGAGGTTTCCTAGCTCAAGCGAAACGAAATAGGAGCGCATATGAGATATGCGCGGGACCGAGAATAATGCGTGTATGTGATACCGTATTCCATTCTCGCGATCAATGTATCGATTGGTTATATGCGATATAACCTAGTTATCGAATCAAGGATTGATTCGATAAGCCGATACATATGATACTAGTCGGTTATATCTGATATGACCGGATCGTTAAATCAAGTGTTGATTTAATGATTTAGTGCATATTTATATATTTAATATATTACTTTTCGTTAACTAGTATTGGTTCACTTTAAAAGGATTTTCTCACTTGAATTGTGCACATTGTATATGCGATATAGTTTTGTGCACATGTTTGTATCAGGTTTGATGATACATGCTTACTTGGTTAAGTGTAAAGAATCAAACCATGGTTTAAACTAATGATTAGGGTTTTGTTTAGTCATTTACTTATTTATATATTTCTTTATTTATCTTTTTATTTTGGAAAAGATAAATGATGAAATGGTGGCATTATTTGTTTGCTAGTTGAACATTCATAAAGTTTTGACTTAGTCTCCTTTTTTGTTCTTATGCTTAACCCTAACCATCCTTTTAACCATGGTCTTTTCTCTACACCTAACTAAGGTTGAAAGTATGATAAGTATTCTTTTTATTTTCTTTTTTAATTATCTTATCGTATCTTCTTCTTCTTCATCATCTTCTTCTTCCATGAAGAAAACTAGTGACCATCAATGGCAACTAGTGAAATCAAGTGAGAAATCCAATTCTAAAGTCTACCCACTTCCTATTTCTTCATCCTCTACCTCTTGCCAAGTTGTATAGGGTGTTTACTTCACAAGTTTTCAAAGCTTGGTGAAGTTGGAGCTTGTTCTTGTGATGCCTCGACGTAGATCATCTTCGGCATCGAACCGACGATCAAGCCCGCCCATTCTTCGATGATGCCAATGCTAGAGTCAAGGGTTCGATTTGGACAGCAGAGGGAGATCATCGCGGAGCTTAGGAAGTGGTGGACCGGATCTACAAAGGTTGTAGCCCCTTTCCTTTAGATACATTTCCGTTTACTTACTCGCTTCGCCTATTTATCTAGTTAACGATCCGTATTAGGGTTTCTCGGCACCGTAATTTTTTAGAAATTGGCATGTTTGATCACTTGTGAGACTCCATTAAAGTGCCTAGGAACCCTACAATAAGAACAAAAACCCCACCTCTATAATATGGGACAGCCCCAAGCTTCACTTGGCCGACCAAAAAGAATAGAGAGGAGAGAATGAATGAGGGAGTGAGTGGAATCATCAAAAAGAGAGAGGTCAAAATGATATCATGAAAAGAAAATGATCACAAAACCAAACCCACACTCCACAACCATCTCCCATCATCAAGTCAAAAAGTCAAGCAATCATGAAGCATAATCATGAAGCAAGAAAGTCAAGGAAGTAAGAACCATGATGCAAATAACACCGTCGACAAATGCTTATTTGCACAAATGCAAATAAGCCCTCCTCCACCAATCTTCGGCCAATGAAAGATACAAACGAAAATCGCCAAAACGGAAAGCAAACTGGCAACTCCATAAAACTGGTCCCGTAATAAATTACAGGAAAACCCCGCATCTGTATTCCGACCGAATACAAATGCAATGAGACAAAATCTACACTGTACTATACTAGGATCCGGCTTAAACCAAAGCCGGCTAGTATAAACCGTCCGATCAGAATCCGTGCAATACCGCACGTATCTGATCGAACCCTGCCATATCTCCATACGGCCTCTACAAGTTTCGCCCGAAAACTTGAGCAACTAATCTGTGGGGGACTCTAAAGACTCGTCAATACTATGGCTGTGGATTTAACTACTAGCACGTCAGAGGTATTAGCCATACATGACGGGCTACCAGCTATTGACCAAAAGGGACGTCGAAGAGCGATCTCATCCTGACACCCTACTGAGCCTGTCAGTGGCAATATCCGTATTAGTGTATGCCCTAGAGGCCATTACTGTATATACTAGTTTGTATATTACTTGATGGAAGCTTGGGATATTCACAGTTGTATATACAATCTTGCTCGAAATGGTAGTATGCTACTTGGTTTGTCTCTGCTTTAATATGTGCATGTGATTCTTTTAGCATATCGCTGATATACATATTAGTAGAGCTCTTAGGATCTTTGCTTGATTACCAGCGTTGTGATGGCGCTCACACTCGTGGGAGCTGGGTAATCCATAAGCACATCCTTATACAGGTCCCTGGTCGTTGGACTATCGAGACAGGGCATCGATACTCCGGAGTAGACTAGCGTATGCGCTTCTCATCCCAGCGTGGGAGACGGTCTGTCCCACAGCCGTCAGTACATCATACTTGAGATAGTATGCGGGTGCTCGTTAGGTTATGAGTACACTGGACAGGACTCGTCGGGAACTGTTGGTTGGTATTATACCTATCGTCAGTTATCAGTTCCCAGGTGACATGAGTACAGCTTAGTCCGCTGACTTGACACTGTCACTTCGCCTCGAGTGTGTTCCCACTGCACTTTGATTGCTACCCTACCACGGCTCAAAGGAGTCGTGCAAACAGGTAGTTTTTGGGTGCAGTCCCGAAGCACTTGGAGGCAGTGACGGTTAGACAGGATTCGTCTCTCCCGGTATTGGGGGTTGACATCGTGCTGTGTCCAGGAGAGCCATTACACGAGTAGTCCCTGGCCAGGGCAAGCGAGATATACTGGTAGGTTTCCAGTGTTATCTCAGGTTGTTCTGGGCTACACTCCGACACGACTTGTACCGCTATTAGGAGACTGACGTTCACCGCCCCCTAGGCCCGCCATGCAATGTATCAGAAGAACAGACCGGACTGTACGGAGACTGTCACATACAGGCTCAGTAGGAGTTCAGATGGGGTTCACCTCGTCAGTCTTCTTATCGGCATCTACCTGGGGACCATTACGTACAGCTAGTGCCGCATGCGGTCTGTGGTTAAACCCACTGCCAGCGTAGTGTCGAGTCTTTAGAGTCCCACACAGAGAGCTATTCGCCTTTAGGCAAAATGAGTAGAGGTCGCATAGTTTTGCGACAGGGTTCGTTCACATCCGCGCACATGTGCACGTTTGCTGTCCGGACAGCTTATACTAGCGGGCTTTGGTTTAAGCCGGATCCTAGTATATGATTTGGGATTGGTTTTTTTCTCTTTGTATTCGTGTTCCTCGGATCACGAATACGGGTGCGTATGCACAGTTGCTTAAGACAGAGGGAGAGGACTTTGTTTAGGGTTAATGACTATTGTCATTTTATTAACCCTAATGCTTATGTGTGTATTGGTTAATTGATATTAGTTTAATATAATTGTGCATGGTTATAGTTGTTGACCATTTGACTATCTTGACTTGTTGACCTTAGTTGACATGTTGACCATCATCATTCCATATAAAAGATGCTCTTTGATCCTTGCAATTAGCATTAAATATGAAATGATAATGGTCATGTCTTGATTAACCATGACAATTATCTAGCTAATTATCAATTTATAATAATTCACACATATATGTGAGAATGGTTATTTATTCTCTCATTCTATCATTTTACTTTCTCTCTCTTGTTCTTCCTCTCCCTCAAGCTCTCCCCTCTCATGTGTTGAGAAACACTTGAGCTTGAGAAAAACCTCTTCTTGATAATCTCTACTCTCATCTAGGGTTCTAGGATTAGCACTTCTTGCACCCTAGTTACTTCTAGCTTGGAGTTGAAGCCAAAGGTTGAGGCTTTCGAGTGGATCTTTCTTCGACGTGAGAAGACGACAAAGGTGACCTCTTTCTACTACTCCAAGGAGAAAGGAGAGGACATAAAGCCCTAGGTATAACCATTCTACCCTTAGCTAGTTTCTAGTTAGCTTTAGCTTGTTTTTGTTTAGCAAAGATCCTTCTTTGTCTAGTCCATGTTGCCTAAAGTGATAAAAATTTGATTTTTATTCCGTTTTCCGCCTCCCCGCAAGCACCGGGGTCGGCAACGTGGACTTACAGTGGTATCAGAGCCTAACTAAATATAAACTCGTTAGGTAGTAAAGTGTATGGAAGTTCAATCGGAAAAAATCGAAAAACTGAGTTTTCAAAACCCTAACTTTCACTTAAACTTTTTTCTGTTCAAAACAAAATAAATTATACCCCAAAAATCATCTCAGGGTTTTATGAAGAAAGCCACCAAAAACGATCCAGAGATTCGCTCAAAGCGCCGCGGTTCCGCGGCAATAGCAAGCTATTGCCGCGCAACCGCGGCCGTTTTGGCTCGGGTCTGGGTCGAGTTTGGTGCAGTGTTTTTCTGGCTTGGTTTTGGGATTTTTAAGATGGTTTATATGTGCCCCGGTTTTCCAGAAAAGAAATTTGTTTTTGGGGGCCTATAAATCCGTATTTTTGATCGAACTTCAATACACTTTGAATAAAGGGTTATATCTGTGATGTTTATATGTATTGAACGTCGGCTAATCGCTATATGTCAATTAGTCGGGGTTATACATATCAGTGATCTGTGTTTGATGATGGTATGTGTATATGAATGCGTTAGATTGTCGCGGGTGAATAGCCGGGGTGGATGTGAGATGAGTGTTTCTTTTTCTTTCATTCATTGTAACATGTAAATTGATGTAATATTATTTGTATGGCCGCGCAACCGGGTCGGGGTTGTAGCCGTCATTGTATAATTCTTTTTACTGTTTTTGCTCCTAGGATAGACCCATGGAGGGGGTGCACAAACTACCGGGTATCTCGAAGTGCCGAGTGGCCTACTCACGGTGGTGAGGGAGGTTGCTTCGCTTCGGGTAATTGGCGGGTAGTTTGCCGCACCCGTAGGGGTCTTGGGTGGGGAATTTGGCTATTCACCACGACCGTGTAATCCGCTTTTCGTTGCAGGCTCGAACGGATCGCGGATTCCTAGTATATCCAATGTATTCATCTGTGATCTGTAATGTCTATCACTGCTATATATTTATATATTATAACTATTTAGGCGTTGCTTATGTTTTACAGCCGCGCTAGCCCAGCCCCCGCTCTGTCGTTAGTTAAGTAACCTAACGGGTGATGACGGGGCCCCATGGCGAATGCGAATGGCATAAGCGTACATCATATTTTGGTTGTTTTCTGCAATGGTAGGATTAAATGATGGGACGCATTAAAAGAACTAATGCAAGAAAATAAACCAAGTAAAAGTCGATTGGAACACTTTGAAAACCACTCGGTTCCTTTCAAAACTAAACTTTTAAACGCGGAGCTTGAACCACTGCTTTTAAAAGCTATCTCGTTCTATCGATTATATCAAGTTCACTACGTTCACGGTTTCGCCAAAACCATTCGTAGCCCTCCGTCGTTTCGTATGGATATTCAATAGTATTCAAGCTATGTTTGTTGACCTTCGTCAAGGCATAGTGATTGGTAGCTGTTGGGTGTTCATATGTAGCATAGATAGATGCGTTGGTTTGGGACAGTCGTACTACCTTGTTGACCTTCGTCAAGGGTATGTACGGGTGGGTTAAAATTAACCTGGATAATGACGGGTAGAACTTGACATGTGACTTATGATTTGTTGACCTTCGTCAAGGTCATAAGAGCATGGGGAAAAAATCCACATCGGGAGTTTCATAAGTACTGAAACTTGCTAGCGCTGCATACCATTTGGAGTGTGATGATTCTGGTAGGATTCCTTCGGTTTTATCACACGATGATATTTGGATCCCGATCCTACTGTGAGTATATGCTACTCCTCGGAAAAACACTCACTTAACGATCAATGCTATAAACCTAGTAGGTGTCTAGAAAGGTGTTAGCGGGGCTACGCCCACAGGGAAAAGAGGTTACTTAATTAAGGAACTTCGCGAAAGCGTTGGAAAACCTCCCTCGAAGTACCGACACTGGCCTGGCTGAACGGTTAAGCAAGTATTGTACGGTGAGATTGATCCTGACTAATCCTTCCTTTATGGTTTGGGGAGGGATTCGAGAGACAGTGGAAGCCATCCTGTTTAGATAAATTAAAAACCAATCTAAACTTGCAAGAGCATCATGCTAAGTGTTTTCTTCTCTCTCTCTTAATTGCAGCGACCCAATGACCGCACCTAGGTTACATCTAGATAATAAAATGACTGAATCTGACTGTTTTGACTGGCAAGGGTCTGTCCAGATGTCCATTGCCCAGGACAAGCTGGGACACCTCTTGACTGATCCAACCCCTGCCGTCTCAGGTCCAGTTTCCCCTGTCACAGATATTGATATCCGTAGGACATCGGAAGAAGACTGTGCGAAAGCCAAGTGCCTCATGTTAGCCTCAGTTGATGGTATATACCAGAGGCAGCACGAGAAGATGGACTCAGCTTCTATCTTCCTCCATAACAAAGTTTTATATGGAGAGCAATCTCGTATCGCAAGATATGAGACCTCGAACGAATTGCTTCCAGCGAGGTTGGCTATCGGGTCATCTGTAGGGGACAACGTCCTTACAGAGACCAGTTCTTTTAAGCTCTTAGACCTGAAGACCACGTTGAAGAACGGGTCAGATGCTGACTTAGTTCAACAGTCTCTACCTACTACCCTGAAGGAAACCAGGGAAGTAGAAAGAAAGAGCAGGGCAGAAGTTTCGGGAATGGATGCAGTTAAAGAGAGATGTTCCTATTGTTACGGGAATGAACATGGACAGAAGGATTGCAGGGCTTGCAAAGCCAGTAGCCAGAATTCGAAGCATGTTATGGCTTCGGCTTCGGGTGTGTTTGTAATAGAGAACTGTATGTCAGTTAACCCTACTTCCTGGGTATTGGATACCGGATCAGGATCTCATATCTGTAATTCGTTACAGGCTCTGAGAAATCGTAGGGTTATCAGGAAAGGTGATATGACTCTCAGGGTTGCTAACAGAATGAGCATGTATGCTGAATCCGTAGGGGAATATCATCTAGGACTGACAACTGGGCAGATATTGATTCTGCGTAACTGTTTTTATGTACCAGGTGCGACTTGTAATATCATATCTGTATCCTTAATTTCTAAGGAAGGATATGATTTTACTTTTGTAAGCGATGTAGTTAACATCCACCTAAATCAAGTTCTGATTGGGTCAGGTACATTACAAAACGGGATATACGTATTGAATCAAGCTCAGATCTTCAATGTCCAGAACACACTTAAAAGAAAGTCTCCGGAAACAAATCAGGCTTTCTTATAGCATTGTAGACTGGGTCACATTAATGAGACACGGTTAACAAAGTTACATAAAGAGGGATAATTGAATCCGTTTGAGTATCAGTCTTATGCCACTTGTGAATCTTGTCTCATGGGAAAGATGACAAAGACTCCGTTCACTGGACACGGAGAAAGAGCGAGCTCGCTCTTGGGACTCATACACAGTGATGTGTGTGGTCCAATGTCTACACATGCGCGAAGTGGTTATTCATACTTCATTACTTTCACAGATGATTTCTCTAGGTATGGGCATGTCTTCTTGATGAAGCACAAATCCGAGGCCTTTGAGAAATTTCATGAATACAAGAATGAAGTTGAAAAATAACCATGCAAAAGTATCAAGACACTGAGATCTGATCGAGGTGGTGAATACTTGAGTGCCGAGTTTCTGGGCTACTTAAAAGAGAATGGAATTCTCTCTCAGCTTACTCCTCCATACACACCACAACACAGCGGTGTATCGGAAAGGCGGAATCGAACCCTATTGGATATGGTTCGTTCCATGATGAGTAAGGCTGAGTTGCCGCGATCCTTCTGGGGTTATGCGCTAGAAACAGCTGCATATCTCTTGAACAAGGCTCCAACCAAGACTGTGCCTACCACCCCATATCAGATGTGGAGTGGGAAGAAACCCTGTCTCAAGTACCTTAAGACATGGGGATGTCCAGCTTTTGTACAAAAGCAGCATGCGGACAAGCTCAAGGCACGTTCAGTACTGTGTAAGTTTGTGGGATACCCAAAGAACTCCAGGGGGTATCTTTTCTATTCCGCAGAGGAACAAAAGGTTTTTGTTTCTCAGCATGCCCACTTCTTGGAAACTGAATTTTTAGAAAATCAGATAAGTGGGAGCGCAATAGAACTGGAAGAAATTCCAGAACCACAAGCTATTACTGAAAGCTTGGAAGAACCAGAAGTCTCAAGAGAACCGGACATCCCAGCGCCACTCCGCAGGAGTAGTAGGCAGTCTCATCCGCCCGAGAGATACTACGGTTTTCTCATAGACGGGGATAGAGAGGATTGCACCATGGATTATGATGAGCCTACTAGCTTCCAGCAAGCCATCCAGAGCAGTGACTCAGTAAAATGGCTGGATGCAATGCAGGCCGAGATGGAGTCCATGTACACCAACAAAGTTTGGACTTTGGACTTTGCTCCAGAATGGGTAAACCTGTCACGACCCGAAAGTACGGAACATGACCGGCACTTAAACTACGAACATCTCGAGGCGTACGTAATCTAAGTAAACCGAAAACCCAGAAATCCAAACCAAGAAAAGTAGTAGAGTGCAGGCAAAACCAAATTAAAGCAAGTAGTTTCAATAGCATAAGCCGAATTATGCGGTTTTTAAAAGCATCAAAAATTTACTGAAAATTTCGGCAGAGTCTCCTTTGTAAATACTGGCCCCCAAACGGGATACAACATGAATAGTATACGAAATCAAGAAAAAAGGCATCCCCAAGCGGGAGCTAGCTCTTCGTCAATCGACGGTCACAACCACACAAGCAATATAATATACAACGCCAACGGCGAGGATCAAAAACTCAAAAGGGAACTCAAAACCACCAGAAATATAACGAGCGACTCTAAGGTCGAAAGAATAAACAACACTGGTCTCTATCTCAATAGATACATGTTTGGTTGATGGAACTTCTAGATACAACAGAATAATGATATACAAGATATATAATGGGGGTATGATACAAGTAAACCCACCTACTAGCAAATCACCCGAATGAAACTGAGCCCGCAAGCCGTAATGAAACCTGTACGGCAAATCTGCAAGACACTGGGGCACAACGGGGGTGAGTTGCCAACTCGTGAATAGAAAAACATCTACGCACAGAAATCGCATAAATAACGCAACCTAGGTCAATGATCATAATATATCCTCAAATATAAGTATAACAGGCAGCCTATAACAATGACTAGGGTAATATCTAACCCGAGTAAAATTTCATGTGCCCGTGTCAGTGCCTCAGGTAGCAATATATCATATGAATGAGGTATGAATGCATGAAACAGAATACATGTAAATGAAGAAACTGTTTTCATAAATTAGTGAGATTTCCTTCGTATTTTTAAACTGAGGTATCATAATGAAATCAGTATCAACAGTGTCTAGCATCGACACAAAACATAATTCTCACTGTCTCAAAATATCAATGTCTCAATCTCAATATCTAGGGCGCCGTCAGTCCGGACCGGCCCCTACCATCCATCTCAAGACCACGACGGTATCCTCCGGATATCCGACGCGTCGGGTAATATCACCGGTAGGTAGTGCTCCCCTGCCGGGCTCAACGTCAACACCACATTCATCTTGCCCCGGGGTACCATACCGGGCCCACCATGTACCCGTGACGGTTCCTCCACTCCTCGACACGGATCTCCAAAACCACAGCAAACTCATGGTGGACGACACTTTATATCACTAGAAAACTGCAACATTTTATATTTTAAAAGATCATAAGTTGTAAATTTTGCGGCTTTCCCCGAAATCCAGAAATATCATAAATCTCAAGAAATCATCACAAGTGCATATGTCAATGATAATGAACCAGGCATGAACAACTGAATAACAGTATGCATGAAGTGGTAGGTAATAACTACAATGTCTAATATGGCATATAAGGGAAGTACACTAATATCATGTCAAAACTACCAGCTAACAATCTAAGTCAAGCAATTATATTCTCTAAAGTGTACGTGACATGGCAATTACCGATGAAGATGTGTGTGAGCCGGCAAGTAGGTGTACGTGGTACATACGCATCATCGGTAATGGTGCTGGTGTCCTAACAGCATGATATCAATAATGGAATATGCAGCAAAATAAATATGCGAGGCAGAGCGAACAGCAATAATGTGCGGGAGCTGAATACTAGACACAACGATAACTAATCTGCAATAATCTAATATAAGTCCTACGAATGGTGCCTTTTGAAATAACACGAATCATTGGGTTTTGAAAATAGGGGCTACGGTGTTTTTATGAAAAGATATGTCGTTTTTGAAATATCCGTAGATTCCCTTGAGCTGTCTTTAAAAATGCCCACGATTCGTTAGTTTTTGAAATAGGTAAGAAGTCTAATCTAATCTAACAACTACACTAAACTATACGGCTGAACTAACAAGCTGAACTACAGGTAAGGAAACCGCCTATCATCTGAGTCGATACATATACATACCTATATATGTATAGTCGGTGATCCCGCCTCAATAATATCATATCCGATACCATATCTATAATCAGGCATCCCAAGTCAAGAGTGCGGATCAATCATCAATATAGCTCGTACGTAAATCCGTCGTACGGCATCCCAATCTGGGTACGGGTCAATATCACATTCATCATACTATTCACCTGGTATCCTCTTTATCAAATATCATGATCGGGGTACTGATCTACGTCTAGTACCATACTGATACCGCCTACGTAAGCATGGACGTGTGTGAAACACTACGTCAAGGACCCGCTACAACGTCATGTCGTATCTAAGATACGAACCCTGCTATATCACCGATCTCACGGCCTCAAATCGAATCTCATCGACTCAGTTCAATCCCAAGTATCATCCTCAATCCGTATGTGAACACATAGTCCCATACCCATGTGAACACATAACTATAATGAATCCCATGAGCACATATCAATAGGAATGTATGCAAGTATGTATGTGTGTATGTGTAGTGCAACACTACCCTAGGGTTCGCAATGCTAAAATAATCCAACACACTAATATCCATCCTAAGCACCGTTATTAATCCCAAAAACATATAATAATTGTTGGTGTGTATACGCATCCGTATACACCACCACGGACTGCGGGGGTGCTATACGCCATCCACCCGACTTCTCCCCGTAGATATAAATCTACTCACCTGGTCCTCGCTAGCCGGTGCCGACGTCGCCACGCGCTTGCTTGTCATCTCGAAGTCCACATGGGGGTACCTACATATCATAACGTACCATATCGTATTAAAACTAAATTCGAAATCGAAACGGCATACGAAAATCAAATCGGCACGCGTATCACGCATAGGTCCAAACCTATCGCCCACGCATGCAGGAATAGTCAAACCAACCCTCGATGTCGATGTACGAACGTCAAACCATCAAGAAAATCCAATCACACTCATTTGCACATTCATGAACACTAATTTTAATATAAACTAGGTTAAAACTCACAAAAACGCCAATTTCACTTAAAAAGTCATTTTTCCGAAAATCTAGCAAGCACAATTCGCCGTTTTTGTACAAAACACGATGTTTAAATGAATGTAGCGGCCAATATATTTATTAAATATCTTAAATAAGTCATATAAACAATTTCCGGAATTTAATCTCATTAAATTACAAAAATCCTAATATTCTAGTCTACAAAAATACCCTTTTTAACAATTTCAAAGCAAAATGCACAAACTACAATCTAGCTTAGAATTGCATGATCCAAAGCATTAAACTACACTTAATAAAGTTAATGATGCCAAGAAAAACCTAATCACATTTTTAATCCCAAGAATTTAACAAATTTCAAAAACCTAGTAAGCAAATTAGCAAAATAACAAAATTTTTAAGCTAGCCATTAGCACTAGCTACTAAACTTGTATTAACATGACAACAAAGCCTAATTATAACACACAACCATACACCAATTTTATAAACCCTAACTTGCATTCAATTTCACAACTTGAATTCCAAAACTTGCAATTAAACTCACATATCCAAATAACACTTAATTAAATTAGCTTAAGAAATTAGTAACAATTTAAGCAACAAAAAGTTTTAGAATTATACCCAAAAATATATGAAGGTCCACAAGACTCCATGGCCTCCCAAAATGCTCTCTTTTCAGAAGGATCCATGCTAAACGGGCTAAGCTAAAATGAGTAGGACTTTGATTTTGATTTTGTGGGATTTTTGGTGGATTTTTGATGCAATTTTTCATGAAGTTTTGAAGGGAAAAGAGAGAGGAGAATGGAGGGGGGGCTGCTGTGGGGAGAAGGAAATTTTCGGCCAGAAAAGTGGGTGGGGGAGAGAGAGGGAGGTGAGGAAAATGGGGGGGGGGGACAAGGTCAAGGTCAAACAAATTCAAAAGTCTAACTACTTCACTCATTTTCTTTTCTTTTCTTTCATTTCTTTTTCCTTGAAAATCAAGTGGGGAAAAATATGGTGGGTGCTGAATTTAGCCATGGGGAGGAGTAAGTGGGGGTGTGTGGGTGTGGGCACCGGTGCGGGGTGATGAAAAATGATAAATACAATACCCCAAACATCCATTTACGCTAAAAAAGCCTTTTTTCTTCAATAATTTCTAAACCGTTTTGGCAAATGATTTCGTTCCAAAAACCACATGATAAAATTTTATTTAATATTTTATGATGCACAAAATTTGTTTCAACTCATTCCAATTTGTAATTTTCCCTAATTAAATGTATTAGTGACGGCTTAAATAATAATAAAATAATATTTTTTTCAGAAAATTTGAAATTTCACCAGCGGCTCAATAAACACCAAATAATAGCAATTACATAGCTAGAATATGTATATTTAATTTTTATAATAAGATATTTGCATTTAGACTTTTTACAGAAAACCCCCTTATTTTACCGATTTTTTTCGAAATTTCACCGAAACGATTTTCAAAGCGTTACAATCTTCCCCCCTTAAAGAAATTCGGTCCCCGAATTTAAATTCAAACTCCCCCAAATACTAAAACATCTAAGAAAACCCATCAAGTCGTCGGGGCTCCGAAATTGTAAATATATAAAACAAATCGTAGCGCAGCGCATGCGCTTGAAAAATGAGCATATAACTCAAATCAAAACTCCGTCAAGCATCCCGCAATCATCGGTGTCATGGAGAAGACATCAATGCCAAATCCAAATCAAAACCAATATGACATAACTCGAAACTATACATGTAAATATCGAATCTATATCTGTAAGTATCTGAAGGAAATGCATGCCAAATCTCTTTAAGTCGCTGTGCAACGCGTATAACACTGCACAGTGGCGGACGTCTATCATAAGAAAATAACTATATACATATATACCTTTGTTTGAAATGTACGTTCCGCCGTTTTGGAAACAATTTAGAAGGGTCTCCTTGTTTTAGACATTTCGTGTCATATCAGACACGTAGGTAAATACTGAGGCTATAGCTCGCTTTTTGGAAATCCCTTCAATAACTATCAATGCATACAAAATATATTCAGGTACTGTCCTCTGACTTGTCCTGCTCAGTACGAAAACACATAGCAATATCATAAAAACGTACTGCTCTATACGAAATCAATCCCAAAATATGCACATGAATGCTACGTGCGTCTGGTGCGCACGGAAATCAAAATCCATGAATGTGCCATACATGCGCACAGAAACAACATCTAAGTGCATCGGGTGTGCACGAAACATCTGTCGTAGGCAACGTGTGTGCCTGACAGCAAAATCAGGTGCATCTGACATGCACGAAAAATCTCGAATTAGTGCATCTGGTGTGCACCAAATCGCATCTCGTAACAGGCGCCCAACAGGCGCTAAAAATCCAATCCGGTGCATAAAATGCACAAAACAAATGTCGAGCATCACCCTCGAATTCGAAATCCAGTGTATCCAAGTGCACAAAATACATGTCACTGCACTGCCAGCATATATAAACTATACAGAGTGCAGGAACCAAATCGCGTGCGTGCATACGCACAAAATCAACTCAGCTGTTTAAAACCGTAAAATCACAAACATGTGAAACTAAAGCACGAAAACGATATCAAGTGGAACACTGTGCAAAGATCGTAAATCCTCAATCATCAAAATCAAATCATACGAATAAATCACCCAAAACATCGTAATCAATAATGGCGGAATAGTACTGCTCAAGCGCATCCTCTAAGAATCTCGGCCAACTGTCGCGGTCACTAGTGGGACGTCTCGTCGATGATCATGAACTCTGTCCTACTGGCGTGCGTAACCATGACCACTCCTGGGTCAAGGTCTTCACTATGAATTACCGATCTTTCGGTCCATCGGCTCATCGGCCCTATCAGGTATGCTAACGGGGACGATTCCGTTCTGGCACTTCTCTGGTCATCTCTTGGTCAATCATCGCGACCACTCATAAGACAGCATTTCACTGGCGTCGGCCTCTGGCTCTCTGAATGTACTTCACACATCTGATCCTAGGTGCAAGTATCATTGCAGCAGTGTCCTGGAAGGAATCCTGCTCACGGTCTCGTCCATGTCTCGTCTCTGCCAACTGTCCGGAAGTCATCGTCCTTTTCTATATCTGCATCTTGCTCTGGAACGACTGCATACTCATCGCGACTCCTTCTGGAAGGTAAATCCAAGTACTATGCCTCGGCATGCGCATCGCATCTCTGATGTCGGCGGAGTGGAACGTCATCTCATCTAGATCTGGTACGAACCTCTTACTTCACTTTTCTCTAATGTCGTCTGCTTTGGACTCGTCTCGTCGCGGCTGCATGGACTGAGCTCCAACGACTATCCTCGTATCTGGAGTCTTTCAAGAATGCATCTCACCACCAAGCATCCGAATTAAGTCGAGCCATCCGATCGAGTCGTCAAAACCTCATAATCCCCCAAGAGCTCAACCTCTTGGCACAGTTTAATAGTATCGAGTACATACCACAGCATCGGTGGTCCAGCCGTAGAAGGGCAAACCCAAGCCTCACTAATGGCGCCGTAGAACTGCCGCAAACCCGAAGGTTCAAAGGCTTTCACACGGTCATTAAGTCGAGTTAGGGTTTCATTTTTCTAGAGGGACCATAGAATTGCCTGCATGTCTTTCCGACTACTTTAAACTTGGAATAATAGGTTTCTGACATTCGATCGTCTCTGTCGACTCCTAACGTCTCCGCGTGAAGTCGTCTCTAGCTGGAATCAATTTATCTGATGACCTCGCATCGGGGTAAGCGAACGAACCACCTTTCCTAGTCATTCATCATCGGGTGACTAGCGACCTTCTATCATCTAGTTGTACAACTCGCCCCTCAACAGCTCCAACATATGGGGCGATATCTCGTCGCTCGCAGCAACAACTGGCTCGCTCGTCTGCACGCTGAACAGTGCCTCAATCATCAGGAGAAAGCAACACACCAACGGTCATCAAAATCTTGCTGGCCTCTGTCAGTGGCTCAATCCTCTAGTGTCGATCAGCACATCCGAGTAACCTCATAAAGGCGATCCGCCAAACGCTCGTGGCGCGGAAACACAGTAAAAAGACACATCTCTGCAATCGTGTGTCGCCGGAATTTTGCCCTGGTCAGTCCTCATTCGTGACGAGCTTGTGCTGACCGCAACTCTAGCCGTAGCTCTCCCTGCCCGTAACCGTAGCAGCAAAACCAAACTGGTACCGATGAGGCTAGATCAGGAAGGAATATAATACTGAACAAGGAAATGTACATCCTAAGGCTTCATAAGTGGAGTGGCGTGTCGTAAATATGCCGCGGAACATACTAACGGTACGTCACTCTACTTTAGTCACCTATTCTATCAACCAAGGGTCATCCTACGCTCCGATGGTTAAAACCTAACGCTCTGATACCAACTTTGTCACGACCCGAAAGTACGAAACATGACCGGCACTTAAACTACGAACGTCTCGAGGCGTACGTAATCTAAGTAAACAGAAAACCCAGAAATCCAAACCAAGAAAAGTAGTAGAGTGCAGGCAAAACCAAATTAAAGCAAGTAGTTTCAATAGCATAAGCCGAATTATGCGGTTTTTAAAAGCATCAAAAATTTACTGAAAATTTCGGCAGAGTCTCCTTTGTAAATACTGGCCCCCAAACGGGATACAACATGAATAGTATACGAAATCAAGAAAAAAGGCATCCCCAATCGGGAGCTAGCTCTTCGTCAATCGACGGTCACAACCACACAAGCAATATAATATACAACGCCAACGGCGAGGATCAAAAACTCAAAAGGGAACTCAAAACCACCAGAAATATAACGAGCGACTCTAAGGTCGAAAGAATAAACAACACTGGTCTCTATCTCAATAGATACATGTTTGGTTGATGGAACTTCTAGATACAACAGAATAATGATATACAAGATGTATAATGGAGGTATGATACAAGTAAACCCACCTACTAGCAAATCACCCGAATGAAACTGAGCCCGCAAGCCGTAATGAAACCTGTACGGCAAATCTGCAAGAAACTGGGGCACAACGGGGGTGAGTTGCCAACTCGTGAATAGAAAAACATCTACGCACAGAAATCGCATAAATAACGCAACCTAGGTCAATGATCATAATATATCCTCAAATATAAGTATAACAGGCAGCCTATAACATTGATTAGGGTAATATATAACCCGAGTAAAATTTCATGTGCCCGTGTCAGTGCCTCAGGTAGCAATATATCAAATTAATGAGGTATGAATGCATGAAACAGAATACATGTAAATGAAGAAACTGTTTTCATAAATTAGTGAGATTTCCTTCGTATTTTTAAACTGAGGTATCATAATGAAATCAGTATCAACAGTGTCTAGCATCGACACAAAACATAATTCTCACTGTCTCGAAATATCAATGTCTCAATCTCAATATCTAGGGCGCCGTCAGTCCGGACCGGCCCCTACCATCCATCTCAAGACCACGACGGTATCCTCCGGATATCCGACGCGTCGGGTAATATCACCGGTAGGTAGTGCTCCCCTGCCGGGCTCAACGTCAACACCACATTCATCTTGCCCCGGGGTACCATACCGGGCCTACCATGTACCCATGACGGTTCCTTCACTCCTCGACACGGATCTCCAAAACCACAGCAAACTCATGGTGGACGACACTTTATATCACTAGAAAACCGCAACATTTTATATTTTAAAAGATCATAAGTTGTAAATTTTGTGGCTTTCCCCGAAATCCAGAAATATCATAAATCTCAAGAAATCATCACAAGTGCATATGTCAATGATAATGAACTAGGCATGAACAACTGAATAACAGTATGCATGAAGTGGTAGGTAATAACTACAATGTCTAATATGGCATATAAGGGAAGTACACTAATATCATGTCAAAACTACCAGCTAACAATCTAAGTCAAGCAATTATATTCTCTAAAGTGTACGTGACATGGCAATTACCGATGAAGATGTGTGCGAGCCGGGAAGTAGGTGTACGTGGTACATACGCATCATCGGTAATGGTGCTGGTGTCCTAACAGCATGATATCAATAATGGAATATGCAGCAAAATAAATATGCGAGGCAGAGCGAACAGCAATAATGTGCGGGAGCTGAATACTAGACACAACGATAACTAATCTGCAATAATCTAATATAAGTCCTACGAATGGTGCCTTTTAAAATAACACGAATCATGGGGTTTTGAAAATAGGGGCTACGGTGTTTTTATGAAAAGATACGTCGTTTTTGAAATATCCGTAGATTCCCTTGAGCTGTCTTTAAAAATGCCCACGATTCGTTAGTTTTTGAAATAGGTAAGAAGTCTAATCTAATCTAACAACTACACTAAACTATACGGCAGAACTAACAAGCTGAACTACAGGTAAGGAAACCGCCTATCATCTGAGTCGATACATATACATACCTATATATGTATAGTCGGTGATCCCGCCTCAATAATATCATATCCGATACCATATCTATAATCAGGCATCCCAAGTCAAGAGTGCGGATCAATCATCAATATAGCTCGTACGTAAATCCGTCGTACGGCATCCCAATCTGGGTACGGGTCAATATCACATTCATCATACTATTCACCTGGTATCCTCTTTATCAAATATCATGATCGGGGTACTGATCTACGTCTAGTACCATACTGATACCGCCTACGTAAGCATGGACGTGTGTGAAACACTACGTCAAGGACCCGCTACAACGTCATGTCGTATCTAAGATACGAACCCTGCTATATCACCGATCTCACGGCCTCAAATCGAATCTCATCGACTCAGTTCAATCCCAAGTATCATCCTCAATCCGTATGTGAAGACATAATCCCATACCCATATGAACACATAACTATAATGAATCCCATGAGCACATATCAATAGGAATGTATGCAAGTATGTATGTGTGTATGTGCAGTGCAACACTACCCTAGGGTTCGCAATGCTAAAATAATCCAACACACTAATATCCATCCTAAGCACCGTTATTAATCCCAAAAACATATAATAATTGTTGGTGTGTATACGCATCCGTATACACCACCACGGACTGCGGGGGTGCTATACGCCATCCACCCGACTTCTTCCCGTAGTTATAAATCTACTCACCTGGTCCTCTCTAGCCGGTGCCGACGTCGCCATGCGCTTGCTTGTCGTCTCGAAGTCCACATGGGGGTACCTACATATCATAACGTACCATATCGCATTAAAACTAAATTCAAAATCGAAACGGCATACGAAAATCAAATCGGCACGCGTATCACGCATAGGTCCAAACCTATCGCCCACGCTTGCAGGAATAGTTAAACCAACCCTCGATGTCGATGTACGAACGTCAAACCATCGAGAAAATCCAATCACACTCATTTGCACATTCACGAACACTAATTTTAATATAAACTAGGTTAAAACTCAGAAAAACGCCAATTTCACTTAAAAAGTCATTTTTCCGAAAATCTAGCAAGCACAATTCGGCGTTTTTGTACAAAACACGATGTTTAAATGAATGTAGCGGCCAATATATTTATTAAATATCTTAAATAAGTAGTATAAATAATTTCCGGAATTTAATCTCATTAAATTCCAAAAATCCTAATATTCTAGTTTACAAAAATACCCTTTTTAACAATTTCAAAGCAAAATGCACAAACTACAATCTAGCTTAGAATTGCATGATCCAAAGCATTAAACCACACTTAATAAAGTTAATGAAGCCAAGAAAAATCTAATCACATTTTTAATCCCAAGAATTTAACAAATTTCAAAAACCTAGTGAGCAAATTAGCAAAATAACAAAATTTTTAAGCTAGCCATTAGCACTAGCTACTAAACTTGTATTAACATGACAACAAAGCCTAATTATAACACACAACCATACACCAATTTTATAAACCCTAACTTGCATTCAATTTCATAACTTGAATTCCAAAACTTGCAATTAAACTCACATATCCAAATAACAATTAATTAAATTAGCTTAAGAAATTAGTAACAATTTAAGCAACAAAAAGTTTTAGAATTATTCCCAAAAATATATGAAGGTCCACAAGACTCCATGGCCTCCCAAAATGCTCTCTTTTCACAAGGATCCTTGCTAAACGGGCTAAGCTAAAATGGGTAGGACTTTGATTTTGATTTTGTGGGATTTTTGATGCAATTTTTCATGAAGTTTTGAAGGGAAAAGAGAGGGGAAAATGGAGGGGGGGCTGCTGTGGGGAGAAGGAAATTTTCGGCCAGAAAAGTGGGTGGGGGAGAGAGAGGGAGGTGAGGAAAATGGGGGGGGGGACAAGGTCAAGGTCAAACAAAGTCAAAAGTCTAACTACTTCACTCATTTTCTTTTCTTTTCTTTCATTTCTTTTTCCTTGAAAATCAAGTGGGGAAAAATATGGTGGGTGCTGAATTCAGCCATGGGGAGGAGTAAGTGGGGGTGTGTGGGTGTGGGCACGGGTGCGGGGTGATGAAAAATGATAAATACAATACCCCAAACATCCATTTACGCTAAAACAAAGCCTTTTTTCTTCAATAATTTCTAAACCGTTTTGGCAAATGATTTCGTTCCAAAAACCACATGATAAAATTTTATTTAATGTTTTATGATGCACAAAATTTGTTTCAACTCATTCCAATTTGTAATTTTCCCTAATTAAATGTATTAGTGACGGCTTAAATAATAATAAAATAATATTTTTTTCAGAAAATTTGAAATTTCACCAGCGGCTCAATAAGCACCAAATAATAGCAATTACATAGCTAGAATATGTATATTTAATTTTTATAATAAGATATTTGCATTTTGATTTTTTACAGAAAACCCCCTTATTTTACCGATTTTTTTCGAAATTTCACCGAAACGATTTTCAAAGCGTTACAATCTTCCCCCCTTAAAGAAATTCGGTCCCCGAATTTAAATTCAAACTCCCCCAAATACTAAAACATCTAAGAAAACCCATCAAGTCGTCGGGGCTCCGAAATTGTAAATACATAAAACAAATCGTAGCGCAGCGCATGCGCTTGAAAAATGAGCATATAACTCAAATCAAAACTCAGTCAAGCATCCCGCAATCATCGGAGTCATGGAGAAGACATCAATGCCAAATCCAAATCAAAACCAATATGACATAACTCGAAACTATACATGTAAATATCGAATCTATATCTGTAAGTATCTGAAGGAAATGCATGCCAAATCTCTTTAAGTCGCTGTGCAACGCGTATAACACTGCACAGTGGCGGACGTCTATCATAAGAAAATAACTATATACATATATACCTTTGTTTGAAATGTACGTTCCGCCGTTTTGGAAACAATTTAGAAGGGTCTCCTTGTTTTAGACATTTCGTGTCATATCAGACACGTAGGTAAATACTGAGGCTATAGCTCGCTTTTTGGAAATCCCTTCAATAACTATCAATGCATGCAAAATATATTCAGGTACTGTCCTCTGACTAGTCCTGCTCAGTACGAAAACACATAGCAATATCATAAAAACGTACTGCTCTATACGAAATCAATCCCAAAATATGCACATGAATGCTACGTGCGTCTGGTGCGCACGGAAATCAAAATCCATGAATGTGCCATACATGCGCACAGAAACAACATCTAAGTGCATCGGGTGTGCACGAAACATCTGTCGTAGGCAACGTGTGTGCCTGACAGCAAAATCAGGTGCATCTGACATGCACGAAAAATCTCGAATTAGTGCATCTGGTGTGCACCAAATCGCATCTCGTAACAGGCGCCCAACAGGCGCTAAAAATCCAATCCGGTGCATAAAATGCACAAAACAAATGTCGAGCATCACCCTCGAATTCGAAATCCAGTGTATCCAAGTGCACAAAATACATGTCACTGCACTGCCAGCATATATAAACTATAGAGAGTGCAGGAACCAAATCGCGTGCGTGCATACGCACAAAATCAACTCAGCTGTTTAAAACCGTAAAATCACAAACATGTGAAACTAAAGCACGAAAACGATATCAAGTGCAACACTGTGCAAAGATCGTAAATCCTCAATCATCAAAATCAAATCATACGAATAAATCACCCAAAACATCGTAATCAATAATGGCGGAATAGTACTGCTCAAGCGCATCCTCTAAGAATCTCGGCCAACTGTCGCGGTCACTAGTGGGACGTTTCGTCGATGATCATGAACTCTGTCCTGCTGGCGTGCGTAACCATGACCACTCCTGGGTCAAGGTCTTCACTATGAATTACCGATCTTTCGGTCCATCGGCTCATCGGCCCTATCAGGTGTGCTAACGGAGACGATTCCGTTCTGGCACTTCTCTGGTCATCTCTTGGTCAATCATCGCGACCACTCATAAGACATCATATCACTGGCGTCGGCCTCTGGCTCTCTGAATGTACTTCACACATCTGATGCTGGGTGCAAGTATCATTGCAGCAGTGTCCTGGAAGGAATCCTGCTCACGGTCTCGTCCATGTCTCGTCTCTGCCAACTGTCCGGAAGTCATCGTCCTTTCCTATATCTGCATCTTGCTCTGGAACGACTGCATACTCATCGCGACTCCTTCTGGAAGGTAAATCCAAGTACTATGCCTCGGCATGCGCATCGCATCTCTGATGTCGGCGGAGTGGAACGTTATCTCATCTAGATCTGGTACGAACCTCTTACTTCACTTTTCTCTAATGTCGTCTGCTTTGGACTCGTCTCGTCGCGGCTGCATGGACTGAGCTCCAACGACTATCCTCGTATCTGGAGTCTCTCAAGAATGCATCTCACCACCAAGCATCCGAATTAAGTCGAGCCATCCGATCGAGTCGTCAAAACCTCATAATCCCCCAAGAGCTCAACCTCTTGGCACAGTTTAATAGTATCGAGTACATACCACAGCATCGGTGGTCCAGCCTTAGAAGGGCAAACCCAAGCCTCACTAATGGCGCCGTAGAACTGCCGCAAACCCGAAGGTTCAAAGGCTTTCACACGGTCAATAAGTCGAGTTAGGGTTTCATTCTTCTAGAGGGACCATAGAATTGCCTACATGTCTTTCCGACTACTTTAAACTTGGAATAATAGGTTTCTGACATTCGATCTTCTCTGTCGACTCCTAACGTCTCCGCGTGAAGTCGTCTCTAGCTGGAATCAATCTATCTGATGACCTCGCATCGGGGTAAGCGAACGAACCACCTTTCCTAGTCATTCATCATCGGGTGACTAGCGACCTTCTATCATCTATTCGTACAACTCGCCCCTCAATAGCTCCAACATATGGGGCGATATCTCGTCGCTCGCAGCAACAACTGGCTCGCTCGTCTGCACGCTGAACAGTGCCTCAATCATCAGGAGAAAGCAACACACCAACGGTCATCAAAATCTGGCTGGCCTCTGTCAGTGGCTCAATCCTCTAGTGTCGATCAGCACATCCGAGTAACCTCATAAAGGCGATCCGCCAAACACTCATGGCGCGGAAACACAGTAAAAAGACACATCTCTACAATCATGTGTCGCCGGAATTTCGCCCTGGTCAGTCCTCGTTCGTGACGAGCTTGTGCTGACCGAAACTCTAGCCGTAGCTCTCCCTGCCCGTAACCGTAGCAGCAAAACCAAACTGGTACCGATGAGGCTAGATCAGGAAGGAATATAATACTGAATAAGGAAATGTACATCCTAAGGCTTCATAAGTGGAGTGGCGTGTCGTAAATATGCCGCGGAACATACCAACGGTACGTCACTCTACTTTAGTCACCTATTCCATCAACCAAGGGTCATCCTACGCTCCGAAGGTTAAAACCTAACGCTCTGATACCAACTTTGTCACGACCCGAAAGTACGGAACATGACCGGCACTTAAACTACGAACGTCTCGAGGCGTACGTAATCTAAGTAAACAGAAAACCCAGAAATCCAAACCAAGAAAAGTAGTAGAGTGCAGGCAAAACCAAATTAAAGCAAGTAGTTTCAATAGCATAAGCCGAATTATGCGGTTTTTAAAAGCATCAAAAATTTACTGAAAATTTCGGCAGAGTCTCCTTTGTAAATACTGGCCCCCAAACGGGATACAACATGAATAGTATACGAAATCAAGAAAAAAGGCATCCCCAAGCGGGAGCTAGCACTTCGTCAATCGACGGTCACAACCACACAAGCAATATAATCTACAACGCCAACGGCGAGGATCAAAAACTCAAAAGGGAACTCAAAACCACCAGAAATATAACGAGCGACTCTAAGGTCGAAAGAATAAACAACACTGGTCTCTATCTCAATAGCTACATGTTTGGTTGATGGAACTTCTAGATACAACAGAATAATGATATACAAGATATATAATGGGGGTATGATACAAGTAAACCCACCTACTAGCAAATCACCCGAATGAAACTGAGCCCGCAAGCCGTAATGAAACCTGTACGGCAAATCTGCAAGAAACTGGGGCACAACGGGGGTGAGTTGCCAACTCGTGAATAGAAAAACATCTACGCACAGAAATCGCATAAATAACGCAACCTAGGTCAATGATCATAATATATCCTCAAATATAAGTATAACAGGCAGCCTATAACAATGACTAGGGTAATATCTAACCCGAGTAAAATTTCATGTGCCCGTGTCAGTGCCTCAGGTAGCAATATATCATATGAATGAGGTATGAATGCATGAAACAGAATACATGTAAATGAAGAAACTGTTTTCATAAATTAGTGAGATTTCCTTCGTATTTTTAAACTGAGGTATCATAATGAAATCAGTATCAACAGTGTATAGCATCGACACAAAACATAATTCTCACTGTCACGAAATATCAATGTCTCAATCTCAATATCTAGGGCGCCGTCAGTCCGGACCGGCCCCTACCATCCATCTCAAGACCACGACGGTATCCTCCGGATATCCGACGCGTCGGGTAATATCACCGGTAGGTAGTGCTCCCCTGCCGGGCTCAACGTCAACACCACATTCATCTTGCCCCGGGGTACCATACCGGGCCCACCATGTACCCGTGACGGTTCTTCCACTCCTCGACACGGATCTCCAAAACCACAGCAAACTCATGGTGGACGACACTTTATATCACTAGAAAACTGCAACATTTTATATTTTAAAAGATCATAAGTTGTAAATTTTGTGGCTTTCCCCGAAATCCAGAAATATCATAAATCTCAAGAAATCACCACAAGTGCATATGTCAATGATAATGAACTAGGCATGAACAACTGAATAACAGTATGCATGAAGTGGTAGGTAATAACTACAATGTCTAATATGGCATATAAGGGAAGTACACTAATATCATGTCAAAACTACCAGCTAACAATCTAAGTCAAGCAATTATATTCTCTAAAGTGTACGTGACATGGCAATTACCGATGAAGATGTGTGTGAGCCGGCAAGTAGGTGTACGTGGTACATACGCATCATCGGTAATGGTGCTGGTGTCCTAACAGCATGATATCAATAATGGAATATGCAGCAAAATAAATATGCGAGGCAGAGCGAACAGCAATAATGTGCGGGAGCTGAATACTAGACACAACGATAACTAATCTGCAATAATCTAATATAAGTCCTACGAATGGTGCCTTTTGAAATAACACGAATCATGGGGTTTTGAAAATAGGGGCTACGGTGTTTTTATGAAAAGATACGTCGTTTTTGAAATATCCGTAGATTCCCTTGAGCTGTCATTAAAAATACCCACGATTCGTTAGTTTTTGAAATAGGTAAGAAGTCTAATCTAATCTAACAACAACACTAAACTATACGGCTAAACTAACAAGCTGAACTACAGGTAAGGAAACCGCCTATCATCTGAGTCGATACATATACATACCTGTATATGTATAGTCGGTGATCCCGCCTCAATAATATCATATCCGATACCATATCTATAATCAGGCATCCCAAGTCAAGAGTGCGGATCAATCATCAATATAGCTCGTACGTAAATCCGTCGTACGGCATCCCAATCTGGGTACGGGTCAATATCACATTCATCATACTATTCACCTGGTATCCTCTTTATCAAATATCATGATCGGGGTACTGATCTACGTCTAGTACCATACTGATACCACCTATGTAAGCATGGACGTGTGTGAAACACTACGTCAAGGACCCGCTACAACGTCATGTCGTATCTAAGATACGAACCCTGCTATATCACCGATCTCACGGCCTCAAATCGAATCTCATCGACTCAGTTCAATCCCAAGTATCATCCTCAATCCGTATGTGAACACATAGTCCCATACCCATGTGAACACATAACTATAATGAATCCCATGAGCACATATCAATAGGAATGTATGCAAGTATGTATGTGTGTATGTGTAGTGCAACACTACCCTAGGGTTCGCAATGCTAAAATAATCCAACACACTAATATACATCCTAAGCACCGTTATTAATTCCAAAAACATATAATAATTGTTGGTGTGTATACGCATCCGTATACACCACCACGGACTGCGGGGGTGCTATACGCCATCCACCCGACTTCTCCCCGTAGATATAAATCTACTCACCTGGTCCTCGCTAGCCGGTGCCGACGTCGCCACGCGCTTGCTTGTCGTCTCGAAGTCCACATGGGGGTACCTACATATCATAACGTACCATATCGCATTAAAACTAAATTCGAAATCGAAACGGCATACGAAAATCAAATCGGCACGCGTATCACACATAGGTCCAAACCTATCGCCCACGCATGCAGGAATAGTCAAACCAACCCTCGATGTCGATGTACGAACGTCAAACCATCGAGAAAATCCAATCACACTCATTTGCACATTCACGAACACTAATTTTAATATAAACTAGGTTAAAACTTACAAAAACGCCAATTTCACTTAAAAAGTCATTTTCCGAAAATCTAGCAAGCACAATTCGCCGTTTTTGTACAAAACACGATGTTTAAATGAATGTAGCGGCCAATATATTTATTAAATATCTTAAATAAGTCGTATAAACAATTTCCGGAATTTAATCTCATTAAATTCCAAAAATCCTAATATTCTAGTTTACAAAAATACCCTTTTTAACAATTTCAAAGCAAATGCACAAACTACAATCTAGCTTAGAATTGCATGATCCAAAGCATTAAACCACACTTAATAAAGTTAATGAATCCAAGAAAAACCTAATCACATTTTTAATCCCAAGAATTTAACAAATTTCAAAAACCTAGTAAGCAAATTAGCAAAATAACAAAATTTTTAAGCTAGCCATTAGCACTAGCTACTAAACTTGTATTAACATGACAACAAAGCCTAATTATAACACACAACCATACACAAATTTTATAAACCCTAACTTGCATTCAATTTCACAACTTGAATTCCAAAACTTGCAATTAAACTCACATATCCAAATAACACTTAATTAAATTAGCTTAAGAAATTAGTAACAATTTAAGCAACAAAAAGTTTTAGAATTATACCCAAAAATATATGAAGGTCCACAAGACTCCATGGCCTCCCAAAATGCTCTCTTTTCACAAGGATCCATGCTAAACGGGCTAAGCTAAAATGGGTAGGACTTTGATTTTGATTTTGTGGGATTTTTGGTGGATTTTTGATGCAATTTTTCATGAAGTTTTGAAGGGAAAAGAGAGGGGAAAATGGAGGGGGGGCTGCTGTGGGGAGAAGGAAATTTTCGGCCAGAAAAGTGGGTGGGGGAGAGAGAGGGAGGTGAGGAAAATGGGGGGGGGGGGGGAGGACAAGGTCAAGGTCAAACAAAGTCAAAAGTCTAACTACTTCACTCATTTTCTTTTCTTTCATTTCTTTTTCCTTGAAAATCAAGTGGGGAAAAATATGGTGGGTGCTAAATTCAGCCATGGGGAGGAGTAAGTGGGGGTGTGTGGGTGTGGGCACGGGTGCGGGGTGATGAAAAATGATAAATACAATACCCCAAACATCCATTTACGCTAAAAAAAGCCTTTTTCTTCAATAATTTCTAAACCGTTTTGGCAAATGATTTCGTTCCAAAAACCACATGATAAAATTTTATTTAATGTTTTATGATGCACAAAATTTGTTTCAACTCATTCCAATTTGTAATTTTCCCTAATTAAATGTATTAGTGACTGCTTAAATAATAATAAAATAATATTTTTTTCAGAAAATTTTGAATTTCACCAGCGGCTCAATAAACACCAAATAATAGCAATTACATTGCTAGAATATGTATATTTAATTTTTATAATAAGATATTTGCATTTTGACTTTTTACAGAAAACCCCCTGAAATTTCACCAGCGGCTCAATAAACACCAAATAATAGCAATTACATAGCTAGAATATGTATATTTAATTTTTATAATAAGATATTTGCATTTTGATTTTTTACAGAAAACCCCCTTATTTTACCGATTATTTTCGAAATTTCACCGAAACGATTTTCAAAGCGTTACAAAACCCGTAGGCTGCAAATGGATCTTCAGAAAGAAGATTGGTGTAGATGGGCAGGTTGAGACCTATAAAGTTAGACTTGTTGCAAAGGGTTTTCGTCAAAGACCTGGCTTGGACTATGACGAGACCTTTTCTCCAGTGGCTATGCTGAAATCCATTCGGATCCTTCTTACCATTGCTGCCTTCCACGATTATGAAATCTGGCAGATGGACGTAAAGACGGCTTTCCTAAATGGAAATTTGGAAGAGTGCGTCTATATGGATCAGCCGGAGGGATTCATTCAGAGTGGGAGCAGCGGTAGAGTGTGCAAGTTGCTAAAGTCCATCTATGGACTTAAGCAGGCATCGCGGAGTTGGAACATCTGCTTTGATGATACTGTCAAAGAATTCGACTTTATCAAAAACCCAGATGAACCATGCATTTACAGTAAGATTGTAGGGAGAACTGTAGTTTTCCTCGTCTTGTACGTGGATGACATTCTCCTAATAGGAAATGATATTCCTATGCTACAGTCAGTCAAAGGATTCTTGTCGCAGAGGTTCTCCATGAAGGACCTGGGCGATGCCAACTACATTCTGGGGATCCAGATCTATCGTGATAGATCTAAGAGGATGTTGGGACTTTCACAGTCAAGGTACATCGACACCATACTGAAAAGATTCGGTATGGAAGATTCCAAGCGCGGTAATCTACCGGCTTGCCATGGGATCACCCTCTCCAAAGAGATGTCTCCCAAGACTGATTTGGAAAGGGATCGCATGTCTATTATACCCTACGCTTCTGCGGTAGGCTCTATAATGTATGCGATGTTGTGTACCAGACCAGATGTAGCATACGCATTGAGCGTTGTAAGCCGGTATCAGTCAAACCCAGGGGAGAAACACTGGATAGCGGTAAAGAACATTCTCAAGTATCTGAGAAGGACTAAGGAGATGTTCTTGGTGTATGACGGAAAAGACCTCCAGCTCGAGGCCTTTGCTGACTCCAGCTTCCAGAGTGACAAGGATGACTCCAAGTCCATGTCGGGTTATGTCTTTACGCTCAATGGAGGGGCGGTTTGCTGGAAGAGTTCCAAGCAGTAGACCGTTGCTGACTCAACTATGGAAGCGGAGTACATAGCTGCTTGCGATGCCGCAAAGGAAGCTGTATGGATGAAGAAGTTCCTCATGGAGCTTCAGGTGGTTCCTACCATTGTTGATCCAATACCGCTGTATTGCGACAACAACGGAGCTATAGCTTTAGCGAAGGAACCCAGGTCCCATCAGAAGTCCAGGCACATTTTGAGGCGGTACCACCTGATCAGGGAGATCATAGATCGCCAGGAGATCGAGGTGAAGAGATTAAATACGGAGAATAACACTGCAGATCCACTCACGAAGGCCCTACCCCAGACTCAGTTCGAGCGGCTGATCGAGATGATAGGTCTTCGATACGCCAGTACATGGCCTTAGTGCAAGTGGGAGATTGTTAGTGTATATGCCCTAGAGGCCATTACTGTATCATACTAGTTTGTATATTACTTGATGGAAGCTTGGGATATTCACAGTTGTATATACAATCTTGCTCGAAATGGTAGTATGCTACTTGGTTTGTCTCTGCTTTAATATGTGCATGTGTTTCTTTTAGCATATCGCTGATATACATATTAGTAGAGCCCTTAGGATCTTTGCTTGATTACCAGCGTTGTGATGGCGCTCACACTCGTGGGAGCTGGGTAATCCATAAGCACATCCTTATACAGGTCCCTGGTCGTTGGACTATCGAGACAGGGCATCGATACTCCGTAGTAGACTAGCGTATGCGCTTCTCATCCCAGCGTGGGAGACGGTCTGTCCCACAGCCGTCAGTACGTCGTACTTGAGATAGTATGCGGGTGCTCGTTAGGTTACGAGTACACTGGACAGGACTCGTCGGGAACTGTTGGTTGGTATTATACCTATCGTCAGTTATCAGTTCCCAGGTGATATGAGTACAGCTTAGTCCGCTGACTTGACACTGTCACTTCGCCTCGAGTGTGTTCCCACTGCACTTTGATTGCTACCCTACCACGGCTCAAAGGAGTCGTACAAACAGGTAGTTTTTGGGTGCTGTCCCGAAGCACTTGGAGGCAGTGACGGTTAGACAGGATTCGTTTCTCCCGGTATTGGGGGTTGACATCGCGCTGTATCCAGGAGAGCCATTACACGAGTAGTCCCTGGCCAGGGCAAGCGAGATATACTGGTAGGTTTCCAGTGTTATCTCAGGGTGTTCTGGGCTATACTCCGACACGACTTGTACCGCTATTAGGGGACTAACGTTCACCGCCCTCCTTGGCTCGCCATGCGATGTATCAGACGAACAGACCGGACTGTACGGAGACTGTCACATATAGGCTCAGTAGGAGTTCAGATGGGGTTCACCTCGTCAGTCTTCTTATCGGCATCTACCTGGGGACCGTTACGTACAGCTAGTGCCGCTTGCGGTCTGTGGTTAAACCCACTGCCAGCGTAGTGTCGAGTCTTTAGAGTCCCACACAGAGAGCTATTCGCCTTTAGGCAAAATGAGTAGAGGTCGCATGGTTTTGCGACAGGGTTCGTTCACATCCGCGCACTTGTGCACGTTTGCTGTCCGGACAACTTATACTAGCGGGCTTTGGTTTAAGCCGGATCCTAGTATATGATTTGGGATTGGTTTTTTTCTCTTTGTATTCGTGTTCCTCGGATCACGAATACGGGTGCGTATGCACAGTTTCTTGAGACAGAAGGAGAGGACTTTGTTTAGGGTTAATGACTATTGTCATTTTATTAACCCAAATGCTTATGTGTGTATTATGGTTAATTGATATTAGTTTAATATAATTGTGCATGGTTATGGTTGTTGACCATTTGACTATCTTGACTTGTTGATTTTAGTTGACATGTTGACCATCATCATTCCATATAAAAGATGCTCTTTGATCCTTGCAATTAGCATTAAATATGAAATGATAATGGTCATGTCTTGATTAACCATGACAATTATCTAGCTAATTATCAATTTATAATAATTCACACATATATGTGAGAATGGTTGTTTATTCTTTCATTCTATCATTTTACTTTCTCTCTCTTGTTCTTCCTCTCCCTCAAGCTCTCCCCTCTCATGTGTTGAGAAACGCTTAAGCTTGAGAAAAACCTCTTCTTGATAATCTCTACTCTCATCTAGGGTTCTAGGATTAGCACTTCTTGCACCCTAGTTACTTCTAGCTTGGAGTTGAAGCCAAAGGTTGAGGCTTTCGGGTGGATCTTTCTTCGACGTGAGAAGACGACAAAGGTGACCTCTTTCTACTACTCCAAGGAGCAAGGAGAGAAGGACATAAAGCCCTAGGTATAACCATTCTACCCTTAGCTAGTTTCTAGTTAGCTTTAGCTTGTTTTTGTTTAGCAAAGATCCTTCTTTGTCTAGTCCATGTTGCCTAAAGTGATAAAATTTGATTTTTATTCCGTTTTCCGCATCCCCGCAAGCACCGGGGTGGGCAACGTGGACTTACAATCCGTACAGTCCGGTCCGTTCGTCTATGAGCATCACATGGCGGGCCTAGGGGGTTGGTAAAAGTCAGACCCCCAAAAGCGGTACAAGTCGTGTCGGAGTGTAGCCCAGAACACTCTGCGATACTACTGGAATACCTACCAGTAAATCTCCTGCCTCGGCCGAGGGCTTTGTGTAATGGCTCTCCTAGACACAGCACGACCTCACCCCCAATACCGGAAGAGACCAACCCCTGACGATCCGCTCACTGCCTCCATGTGGCTCGGGACTGTACCCAACTAAAACCTGTTTGCACGTCTCCTTTGAGCGTGGTAGGGTAGTAATCAAAGTACAGTGGGAACTCACATGAGACAAATGACGATCCTCAGGTCGATGAACTAACCTGTACACATGTCACCAGGGAACTGCTATCTGATGTCTGGTATAATCCCAACTAGCAGGTTCCCGGCAAATCCTGTCCGGTGTACTCATAACCCAATGAGCACCTGTATACATCTTAGGTGAACCAACTGACACCAGTGGCTTGTGAGACCGGCCACCGCCCCCCGTCGGGGTCTCGACTGTGTACACTAGTTTACTCTGGAGTATCGATGCCCTGTCTCGAAACTCCCACGACTAGGGACCTTTTAAGGATGCGCTTATAGACTACCAGCTCCCACATATATGATCGCCCTCATACTGCTGGCAGTCAAGCATGAATCCTAGGGGCTTTATCAACGTGTAATAGCGACCTGTCTGGTCTCCTAAAGCAGTACACGATGATAAAGATAAACCAGATAGCATACTATCATCTCGAGTAAGACTGTCTTATCGGCATAGGTCCTCCCTCAATCATTGCAATCACGTGCCTGTGATCCAATAATTGACTCTGAGGGCACTATATCCAACACTTTTCCAGGTTGCTGCCATGTGTTTCATGATGTTTATCGATTTATGTTTTGATATTTGGTTTTATATTCGATCACATGACGTTTGTACGTCTATATCGAGGGTTATTTGGTTGAATTGTGAGAGGTAGACCATAGGTTTTGACCTATGGGTTATTCGTGCGACATTTTTGTTTTCGTGTGTCGTTTTGGTTTTGAATTGGATTATAATGCGGTACGATACGTTATGATGTGTAGGTACCCCACAAGGACTTCGAGACAACAAGCAAGCGGATGGTGACATCAGCATCGGCAAGCGAAGATCAGGTGAGTAGATATATATCTATGGGGGAAGTCGGGTGGATGGCGTATAGCACACCCGCAGTTCGATGTGTAGTATGCTATATATATATATATACTATAGATATATGATATCTTTTATGTGATACTTGGATATTCAAGATATGGTTATGTGTTCATTGTTTAGCTTATGGTAGTTAGAAGTAACTTAGTTTAGGTTCTTAGTCGCGAACCCTATATTAGTTGTTACACCCACACACACGCGCGCATTTGCATACATCTATTTTTTACATGTGCGTATATGGGGATATGTATATATATATACATGTGGGTATGGGTCTATGTATATATAGATACGTATACATATACACGGATTATGTGGATAGTACTTGGGAATGGAGATGAGTCGATGAGATTGGGCTTGAGGCCGTGAGATCGGTGATGTGATTTGGTTCGTATTCGAGATACGACTTGATGTTTTAGCGGGTCCTTTCGACGTGGTGTTTTCATACACACGCATGCATATACATAGATGGTATCAGTGTTGTACTAGACATAGATTAGTACCCCGATCATGATATTTGATAAAGAGAAAACCAGATGAATAGTGAGATAAATATGATATTTAACCCGTACCCAGATTTGGGAGGCCGTATGACGGATTTACCGTACGAGCTATATATTGATGATAGATCCACACTCTTGACTCGAGGATGTTATATTATATTAGGGTATCGTATGGGATACTATTGAGGCGGGATCACCGACTATTATGTGTGTGTGTGTGTGTGTGTGTGTGTGTATCGACTCAATTGTTAGGCGGTTTCCTTACCTTTCGATCAGCATGTTTAGTTTAGTCCGGTATTTTACTTATAAATGATAGATTAGACTCGAGTTATACCTATTTCAAAACTAACGAATCGTGGGTATTTTAAAGACAGGCCAAGGGATTCTACGGATATTTCAAAGGACGTATCTTTTCTTAAGAACACCGTAGCCCTTATTTTCAAACCACCATGATTCGTGTTATTCCAAATGGAAAAACTGTATGACTCGTATTTATATAATTGCTGATTCGTTATCATTGTGTTTATTATTCTTCTCCCGCATATTCTTGCTGTTCGCATCGCATCGCTTGCTTTTATTGTGTTTTCATATGCCGTTATTGAGATCATGCTGTCAGGACACGAGCACCATTACCGATGATGCGTATGTTCCACATACACTTACTTGCCGGCTCACACACATCATCATCGGTAATTGCCATGTCACGTACACTTTAGAAAACACTATTTCATTGACATAGCTTGCTAACTGATAGTTGCTACATGTTTTAGCTTTCATATGCTAGTTAATTTATTGCATGATATCAGATGCATCCATATATTCACTGGTTATGCAGTATTATGGAGATTTATGCCGGTTTTCATTGTTTATTGATATCATGATATTGATGATTTCGGATCTTTCTTGAGATTTCTGGATTTGGGGGAAAGCCGCAAGGTTTGATAACCTTATTATCCTTTTAAAAATGCAAGTTGCGGTTTTCCCGTGATGTATAAGTCATCCACCATGAGTTTTCAGGATTGCTGTTGGATTTCGAGACCCGATTCGAGGAGTTGGATGAACCGTCTCGGATACATGGTGGGCCCGGTATGGTACCCCGGGGCAAGAAGATCGAGTTGTATTCGATGAGCTTGGAAGGGGAGCACTACCTACCGGTGATATTATTTGGACTCGTCGGTTATCCGGAGGGTAGCGGCCGGAGTCATGAGATGGTTATAGGCTGATCCGTTCTGCCGGAGCCCGCGGGCCGATCCCGCAGATGATACGGATGCCTGAGATATTGATATTTGAGATTTGAGACACTGAGATATTGATATTTGATGATACAGATTAGTTCGGGTAGCCGGAGCCTCAGATATTGAGATATTGGGATTTATGTTTTGTGTCGATGCTTGACACGGATTTCTCTGTTGATTTCATTGATGTCACTCGATTTATATTCGTACAGATATCTCATTAAAAATATAAAACAGTTGCCTCACTCATTTCATTACATTACATTCATACCTCATACATATGATATATTGCTATCTGAGGCACTGACATGAGCACATGGGATTACACCTGTGTATAGATGTTTATCATTGCCACCTTTTCATGCTTTAGACTTAATCATTTGAGGATATTACTGATCGTATGACCTAGGATTGCGTCATACATACGATTTCTGCTCGGTGATGTTTTCTACTCACGAGTTGGCAACTCACCCCCGTTGTGACACATTTTCTTGCAGGTTTTGCCGTACAGGTTCCGTTATGGCTTTGCTGACACACTGCTTCCTTCCCCGGTGATTTTCTTCGGTAGGTGGGTTCACTCGCATCGTGACCACTATTGTACTTTTATTTTATTCATTTGTATCTAGTAAAACTCCATCAACTAAACTTGTATATTTATAAAGACTTAGTGACCAGTTGTATATTATTTCGACCTTAGAGTCGCGTGTTGTATTATTATGGTTTTCATTGATGTTTTGAGCTTCCTTTTGAGTTTTGAACCTCGCCCTTCGGCGTTGTATATTATATTGCTTGCATGGTCGATTGACGAAGAGCTAGCTCCCGCTTGGGGAAGCCTTTTATTATTCCGTATACTATTCATGTTGTACCCCGTTCGGGGCCAGTATTTACAAAAAAAACTCTGCCGAAATTTTCAAAGACTTAATGTTTTGAAAACGCATAATTCGGCTTATGCTATGAAAATCACTCATTTTAAAATAAGTTTCTTCTTACCTAAAATGGTTTTAGATTTCTGGGTTTTTGGCTTACTTGAATCAGATAGGGTCCTATAGACTTCATATGATTCAAGGGCCAGTCACCTACCATTTCGGGTCATGACTAAGTTGGTATCAGAGCGCTAGGTTGACCTTGGTTGATGGAGTAGGTGACTTAAGGAGAGTGACGTACGGTGTGTATGTTCCGCGGCATACTTACAATACGCTACTCCTCTTAAGAAGCCTTAGGATGTACATTTCCTTGCACATCATTATATTCATTCATGATCTATCCTCATCGATATCGGTTGATGGTTTTGCTGCCAAGATTACATGGGTAGAGAGAGCTACTGCTAGAGTTGCGGTCAGCATGAGCTCATCACGGACGAGGACTGACCAGGGCGTGATTCCAGGGACATACAATTGCATAGTGAGACGTCGTTTTATTGTGTTTTCGTGCCATGAGCGTTTGATGCATCGCTGTTATGAGATTTCTCGGATGTGTAGATCAGCACTAGAGGATTGAGCCACTGATAGAGGCCAGCCAGAATGTGATGACCATTGATGTATCACGTATTCATGATGATCGAGGCACTGTTTAGCGTGCAGACGAATGAGCCAGTTGTTGCTGCTAATGACGAAATATCGCCCCAGATGTTGGAGCTATTGCAGTACGAGTTATACTCAGAGATATGACAGATAGTCGCTAGTCACACAAGGGTGAAAGACTAGGACATGTGGTTCGTTCGCTTACCCCGATGCGAGGTCATCAGATTGATTGATTCCAGCTTGAGGAGACTTCATACGGATACGTTGGGAGTCGATAGAGACGATCGAATGTCAGAAACCCATTTTCCAAGTTTAAAGTATTTGAAGAAAACATGCAAGTAACTCTACGGACCCTCTAGAAGAATGAAACCCTAAGTCGACATAATGACCATGTGAAAGCCTTTGAACCTTCGGGTTTGCGGCAGTTCCGCGGTGCCATTAGTGAGCCTTGGGTTTGCCCTTCTACGGTTGGTCCATAGGTGCTGTGGCATGTACTCGATATTATTAAATTGTACCTAAGATGCCGATCTCTTGGGGGATTATGAGGTTTTGACGAATCGATCGAATGGTTCGACATCTTTCGGATATCATGTGATGGGATGGATTGCTTGGGAGGCTCCAGATACGAGTATAGCCGTTGGAGCGCAGTCCATGCAGCCACGAAGAGACGAGTCCGAAGCAGTCGACATTAGAGAAAAGAGGAATAAGAGGTTCGTACGAGATCTTGATGAGACGACGTTCCACTCCGCCGACCTCAGAGATGTAACACGCATACAGAGGCGTTATATATGGATATATCTTCCAGGAGGAGTCATTATGAGTATGCAGCTGTTCCGGAACAAGAAACAGATATAGAAAAAGATGAAAACTTCCGGGCAATTCACCAGAAATGAGATTTGGGAGAGACCTCGACAGTACCTTTCTGGAATATTTTACGAGAAGACTTGGACCCAGGAGTGTGTAAGTCCATGTCACACACCCCACGAACTTGAGGGGAGGCGGAATATATGAAAAACGATTATCAAAGCTTCGTAATACGGACTTGAGTGCATGAATCGTTATCTAAACCATTGCTAACTATATGCTAGAGGTTTAACTACTCGGATATGAAGTTATACCTCACGTTACTTGTCTTTCGGGTCTTCATCGTGGTCCTCCACTCCTCGTAGGCTCCTTGGAACATCGGCACCTCAACGGCCTCCTCGAATCAAAGACGATCCACGCGAAAGCTCCTACGCCAAGCTTGATCTCAAACTTGAGATAACTAGGTTTCTTAAAGTGCTAATCTAAGCTACCTAGGGGATATAGAGTGAGGTTATGGATGTATTAGTCTAACAAACCCTTGATCTCAACACATGAGAGGTTAGGGTTAGTGTTTGAAGAGAGAGTGAGCTTGAGGAGAGAGAAGGTGTAGATGAGAATGAAATGAGATAATGAACTATCATAATATATATGAAGCATTATTAATTTATCCAAAAATGAAATAATAGAATTAACAACCATGCTTCCTAAATATCTATGAGTGATTCATCTCCATGAGTCATTAAGCATTTATGATGCATTAATGACATGGATGAATCACACAAATGAGTCACTAATCTCATTTAATGTAATGCCACCTTACCCCCCCAAGTCACCATGCTTCTAGAAGCTTCCCGACAAATTACGAGAACGCCCCTCCAATCCGTGAAAAACACGGAAAAACTTTAGACTGTATAAATCCGATAACCTGATACTAGAATCTGGCTTAAACAAAAGCCGGCTAGTAAAAACTGTCCGAAAAGCCGTACGTGCGTAAACACACGTATGCGTCCGAACCCTTGTCGTAAAACCATACGACCTCTATATCGTTTCGCCTGGAGCAGGGAAACTCTCTGTATGGGACTCTAAAGACTCAACACTACGCTGGCAGTGAGTTTAACCACAGACCGCAAGCGGCACTAGCTGTACGTAACGGTCACCATGTAGATGTCGATAAGAAGGCCGATGAGGAAACTCATCTGAACTCCTAATGAGCCTGATGTGACAATCTCCGTACAGTCCAGTCTTTTCGTCTAAGACTATCGCATGTCAAGCCTAGGGGGCGGCAAGCGTCAGTCCCCTAATAGCTGTATAAGTCGTGTCGGAGCGAAGCCCATTACACCCTGAGAAGTTACTGGAACCTACCAGTATATCTCGCTTGTCCTGGCCAGGGACTTTGCATAATGGCTCTCTGACACAGCGCGATACATCTTCTAATACCGGGAGAGACGAATCCTGTCGAACCACTACTGCCTCCAAGTGCTCGGGACTGCACCCAACTGCTACCTGTTTGCACGACTCCTTTGAGCCATGGTAGGGTAGCAATCTAAGAATAGTGGGACACACTCGAGGCGAAGTAGCAGTGTCAAGTCTGCGGACTATGCTGTGTTGGGGATAGTGCTCTCATAGTCTATTATTGGATCGCAGGTACGTGATTGCAATGATTGCAGAGGACCTATACCAGTAGGACAGTCTTACTCGAGATGATAGTATGCTATCTGGTTTGCTTTTATCAGTCGTGTACATGTTCAGGTGACTGATTACATGTTACACTTTGATAGAGCCCTTAGGATCTTGCTTTACTACCAACAGTATGATGGCGATCATATACGTGAGAGTTGGGTAGTTTATATGCATATCCTTAATTGTGGTCCCTAGTCGTGGGAGTTTCGAGACAGGGCATCGATACTCCGGAGTAGACTAGTGTATACAGTCGAGACCCCGACGAGGGGCGGTGGCCGGTCTCACAAGCCACTGGTGTCAGTTGGATCACCTAAGATGTTTACAGGTGCTCATTGGGTTATGAGTACACCGGACAGGACTCGCCGGGAATCTGCTAGTTGGTATTATGCATATCGTCAGATAGCAGTTCCCTGGTGACATGTGTACAGGTTAGTTCATCGACCTGAGGTCGTCATTTGTCTCGTGTGAGTTCCCACTGTGCTTTGATTTCTACCCTACCACGGCTCAAAGGAGTCGTGCAAACAGGTAACTTTTGGGTACAGTCCCGAGCCATATGGAGGCACGTGAGCGGATCGGCAGGGGATTCGTCTCTCCCGGTATTGGGGGCGAGATCGTGCTATGTCTAGGAGAGCCATTACACAAAGCCCACGGCCGTGGCAGGAGATTTACTGGTAGGTACTCCAGTAGTATCTCAGGGTGTTATTGGGCTACACTCCGACACGACATATACTGCTATTGGGGGTCTGACGTTACTAGCCCCCTAGGCAGATATGCGATACTCATTGACGAATGGACCGGACTGTATATACATCGTCACTGTTAGGCTCAGTAGGGTTTTCGGATGAGTTCGCTCATCGGCCTCCCTTGAGGTCAGTCCATGGGCAGCCGTTACGCATAGCTAGTGCCGCTGACGGTTTGTAGTTAAACCCACTGCCAGGGTACTGACGAGTCATTAGAGTCCCCCACAGACAGTTTCCCAAGTTCGGACGAAACGTTGTAGAGGCCGTATGGTTTTATGGCAGTGTTCGGAAAATGCATGTGCGTTTACGCACGTGTTATTTTTCGGGCAGATGATACTGGTCGGCTTTGGTTTAAGCCGGATCCGAGTTTTATATTGAGTAGTTATAATATCTTTGTCTCAGTTGCATTTGTATTCGGTCGTAATACAAATGCGGGTATATTTATACAGTTACGGGGTTATCCTGAAAGTCGTTTCAGGATCACTTTTGGAAGTTGCCAGTTTCCAGTTTTCTATCAGCCGTCTTTTAACATTCGGTTAAAGACGGATTTATCTTTTCTTGAGATGAGTGTGGAAGTTTCTAGAAGCATCTAGATAAGGTGACTAGGTTAAATGGTGTTGTATTTTCATTGGTTGCTTTTGGTGTGTTCACACTTTGTGTTCACACTTGAGATATTTGTTTGTGTTCACACTTGAGATATTTGTTTGTGTTCACACATGATATTTTCTTGTGGTCACCCCCCTCTCCTACACTCACCCTCCTCCTCCCTATATATGGCCGGCCCCCTTCCCCCTCTCTCACTCACTCTCTCACTTTGTAGAAAAAGATTATGATAGTTTTCGGTGTATGGAATTTCACAGCACATTTCATTCCATCACCCGATTCCCACGGCAACTTCATTAACCGTTCGTCCATAGCTTTGGATGGAACGAGACAAAGTCTTCTACTCATTCTCTACATCATTCTTGGTCGTCTCTTTTAGCAAACTTGACGACCGAGTTGCCTCGAGTCAGAGGCGGGAGCCCGTTTAAAGAATCGTCGACGTGGTGCCACCTGGACGAGCAGATCGGAGATCGACGAGATCAGAGCAGCCGCAACGGAGCGTGGGATGATGGTTAAAGAACGAAGGACTCGGATCGTTCGGTATAACCTTTCTACACTCTTTACAGTTTGTTATTTTAGCAATAATGGAGATCCGGGTTAAAGTATACGGAAGCGCCAGTTAAAAAGTTTTTGTTCCGCATTTGGCGTCTGTAGACGGCCGGGGCGCTACCGTAGACTTACAGTGGTATCAGAGCCTCACCATTTTGCTATACTAACTTGTGCTAACGCGTTTAAAACATCGATCGAACCGGAAATCAAAAACTGCAAAATTCAAGCTTCACGGTTTCTGTCGATTTTAAATGATGTCCTAAAATTATTCTACATATCTCAGAAAACTGTGCAGGGTTTTATAAGAACACCGTACAAATTTGGGCTCATGAATCGACAAGATCGCCGCGGAATCGCGGCCAAACCCATGGTTTGGCCGCGCATCCGCGGCCGTTCTGAGCGATCATGCCTCCAAACTTGCACAGTGTATTCTTCAATGGAAATTGGGGTTTTTGGTACATATCTTTTGGGCCCAGATTTTTTTACTGTTCACCAGTTGTTCGTGGGGCCCACTTCGAGATATTTAGTCGATTGAAATTTAAACATGTTAGTTTACAGTGCTTACATTATATCTCCGACCGGGAATGTCATTTGATCGGTAAACCGCGTCTGATTGCTATAGTTCTTTTAGACGGGTTTGCGAACGTGACATTCGCGTTAATGTTCTGTGTTGTGCTGTGATGTTGCGGATTTGTCGTGGTAGATAGCAGTGTGCAATGGTAGTACAGTTTGAGTTTATTTGTACATTTGATATTGCGGGGCGAGCGTCCAACATGGGGACTGCCGTCACTGCCTGTTGTATAATATTCTTTTGGGGCACGACCAGGTTGCGGTCGATGTACCTGTTGTACTATTTTTCAGTACTATACTAGGTTTTGCCCCGCGACGGAGTGCACGGATAGCCGGGTTCTGGAGGGCAACAGGTCCGCATCTCATGGCTTTGAGTGGCAGAGGGGCCTCACCCTAGAATTGGCAGACTATTCGCCGCACTCGTAGGGGATACAGGTTGACCCATGGAGGGGTGCCCAAGATTACCGGATTCCGTGAAGTGCTGGGTGGTCCATTCACTTTGTTGTAGGGGGCTGCCTCGCTTCAGGTTTTGGCGGGTAACTTGCCGCACCCGTAGGGGTCTAGGTTTCATTGCACAGGCTATCCACACGACAGGGGAACATCGGGTTTCAGCAGCAGCTCTGTGAAACTCGGGGATCCCAGATTATCTGTATTGTTCTGTGATGCTTATTACTTTTCTGTAATGTTTCATATTATCACGCCTGGAGCGATTATTGTATATTGGTTTATATACTATTAGATGTTGTATATGTTTTACACCCGCGCTAGTCCAGTCCCCGCTCTGTCGTTAGTTAAGTAACCTAACGGGTGATGACGGGACCCAGTGACGAATGCGGATGGCATATACGTACATTTTATTTTCGTTCTTTTCTGGTGTGATTAATTGATGGGACTGCGTTGATTCTGATCAATGCAAAGTAAAACAAACCTATTTGCAGTTGTTGGAACAAATTTAAAAGTGTTATTGCAAAGAGGTTTCCTCTTGTTATGCATAGCGGTATTCAGTGGAATATCCTGCACCTCATTCGACGGGGCAAGGGCCGATATCCCTTCACCGGGACTGACCCCTTGGGTAGAAGTTTGCGTCAGGGTAATAACTTCACTATAGTCGATTACAAGTTGCTTTGCATCGCAGTATTCAGTGGAATATCCTGCACCTCATTCCACGAGGAAAGAGCCGAGATCCCTTCATCGGGAATGACCTCTTTAGCAAAAGATTTTCGCCACTATATTGTAAAAAACTATCAGGTTCCTTCAGCGATATCAAGTTCACTACGTTAAAGGTTTTTCACCAAAAACCAGCCCTAGCCCTCCGTCATTTCTTTTAGGTATTCAGTAGTATTCAAGCTATGCATTTTAGCCGAAGTTAAGGCATAGTGTTTGGTAGCTGCTGGGTATTCATTTGTTGCATAGATAGATGAGTTAGTTTGGGACAGTCGTTCTGCCGATTGGCCAAAGTCAGGGGCATGTGCGGGTGGGTTCAAATTGGCAAGATAGTGACGGGTAGAACTTGGCATGTGACTTATGACATTTTGACCAAAGCCAAGGTTATAAGAGCATGGGGCAAAAATCTTATCGGGAGTTTCTAAAGAAACTGAAACTTGCCAAGTATGCGCATACCTTCTGGAGTATGAGTAACGTGGATGCATTCCATCACGTTATCATACGATGAGAGTTGGATCCCGATTCCCACTGATGAGTTGGTTTACTCTTCGGGTGATCCCGATTGATTCTTCTTTCAGGTTTGGAGGAGAATTTGACAGGACAGTGGGAGGTTTCCGGATTAGATAAAGTGATAACCATTCTGATCTTGGTTAGAGTGCACGCAGAGTGTTTCTTTTCTCTCTCTCTTTGGCAGTGACCTTTGACCGACCCTAGACTATGACTCAGTGACCATGTTAACCGAACCTTCTTAAAATACTGGCTTTTGGATTGTCTGAGTAGCATAAGTCATTGCCACTCCTTCTTTTACCCTTTGCATTTCTCAGAACACCCGTTTTACTACGGACATCCACTTCCATTGGATAGATCCATCGTATGGTTATATACGAACTCGAAGGGACTTCTTCGAGGATGGATCAAGGTTCAGGAGAAATAGAATTGGTTTATTCAGTTGTCTTTTATTATCACCTTCTCTCAGGTTGCGAGGGCTCCTTAGTTTAGGAGAGTACACCTATTACGCTTATTGGATAGTCTTATTCCAAACCATAGGCAGGTGCCGAAAGGTAGGGAATGAAGAAAACCAATTAGCCTAAGTAGGGTATGCAGAAGGTAATATGGAAAGACAAAATAAAGGGATTAGAAAGAGGGCAAAGTAAATTGCGACTGTTATCATTCACGACCAAAACCGCGTACTTCATCGCCACTCCAATTTCACCTTTTAAATAGAATAAGGTATTATTCAGTTGTCTTTTATCATCACCTTCTCTCAGTTGCGAGTACTCCTTGGTTTAGGAGGGTACACCTATTATGCTTACTGGATAGTCTTCTTCCAAACCATAGGCTGGTGCCGAACGGTAGGGAAGGAAGAAAACCATTTAGCCTAACGATGGTGTACAGAAGGTAACGACTAAAGACAAATAAAGGGATTTGGAGAGATGGCAATAAAATATACGGTTAAAGTCATGAATTGGATTATGGAAGAGGCATTACTATGAATACCAGGATACCCCTATGAAACATTTTCATGTTTCAGTGCATTGTTAAAGAAAAACTGTTTTCCCGATTAGATACTTACTCCAAGAGTATGTATTTATCAGTTTTCATTCTCATATCTGTATGGTTTTACAGATGATGAGTGGGAGTAAGTTATTGGGAATTAGGTGATTATCCTCATTATATCGGAATTCGTTGTAATTGGTGATATTTGAGGAAATCGCCAGGGTACAGTTTTCAACCTACGAAGCACAGGTTTTGAGTTGCTTAACTCAGCGGACTTATACAGAGTATTGTATGTTGTCCAGTGTCCATCAGGACAAAGGGGTAGGTCCTCGTACTTTGTTCTGTTTACTTATAACTTCTCTAGTTTTTAGACAAGTGTTTCGTAGAAATACAAGGTCTAAGTTTTGAGAAGTTGTGGGTATAAGAATAAAGTAGAGAACCAGGTTTCACAAGTATCGGGATTCTTCAAAGAGATCGAAGATGTAGATTCTTGTGCTTGGTATTCAGATGATAGTAATGATTTTGAGAAACTTGTTTCTCTTTCAGGTTACTCATAATTGGAAGGATTCCTAAGTTGAGTAATGCTGATCAGCCTCTTTCCATTAAGGTGATATGCACTGGAGACAGCTGCATGATTGAATATCGTTCCAATTAAATAAGTGCCAAAGTTTCTATATTGGATATAGAATAGTTCGTACCTTAAAAGATGTTAAGGTACGGGGAGTTGTCCAGCTTATGCTTAAAACCAGACATTGGATAATTCAGGGCACGTTTCTGTAATGGCTGTTTGTGGGTTGACCCTGGCTATGACGAGGGTTGATATTCTACCATTTGGAAGATCAATAGTGATATTGTTCTTGACTCACCACAGTTTTAGTAAAATGGACTTTTTCAGAAAACAGTAGTGGGAGTATGGTAGAACTGGAAGTGATTCCAGAACCGCAAACGATTACGGAAAATCTAATAGGACCTATATATTCAATCAGGTTTGACATTCCATTAGCCACTCCGCAGATACGGTGGGTAACCTCAGACACCCGAGAGGTACTTCGGTAGCCTCAAGGACGGTGACAGGGAGGTTACTATCTACACAGACTTGACACTACTGTTGTTCCAGGATATGAGACCCGGTAGGAGGGTTGTCGTAGTCAGTGGGAGCATCGGAAGCATAGTGGGCAAGATGCTTATGTCTATTTATAGACTAGAGCAGTTATAGCGGAGATAGATCATCTATTTTTGATGTGACAGTCATGGGTTTGACTTCAATCAGAATAGGGGATAGATCTATTAAGAAGGTAGTAGGGTGTGATGTCATGGTATCTGGATGACATACACAAAGTAGGAAGTAAAATTCATATTCTACGATCGGTTGTACTGTGGTCGTCACACAGTTGTTTCTCCATACAGGATATGGATATAATATTTGACATTCTGGTTTCTGGATCTATAGTTTTAGATCTACATTTGGGTAGTTTCCCAATGTGGGTACTTTGACAGATATTCTAATGGTTTTTAGAATAGTTGACTCGTAGCATGGTGGTGTACATGCAGGTGATGGAGTCACCCTCTCTAAAGGTGTCTTACAGACTAAAGGGGAGAGGGATGGGCATGATTGGCAGATCACTTGCTTAGGCAACTGAGTCAATCATGAGATGTCAAGTACCACACCAGATGTTGTTTTTGCACTAGATGCAATAAGTTTGTATTAATCCAATCCTGGAGAAACATAAGGAAGCAGTTTTTGAACATAAGTAAATGTTCTAAGGATTTGATAACGGCGGCCTTCTTCGGGAGACGATTATCATTCCAGGCTTCAAAGGTGACTTGGTTGACAGAGTGATTGTCAGAGTTATAGTTTTTCCCTCTGACGAGGGACAGTATTATGGACAGGTGGTCCAAGAGGATACTGTGGGTGGCGTGGTGCCGGATACTGATTAGGTTCATTGATCGATACAGTCTAAGAAGTTTGGATTTGGAGTTCATTTATGAACTAGGTCCCATCAGATATCCAGACATATTCTAAGACAGGTATTACTCGATTCGGGAGATGGCTTTCTCCGCGAACTTGAGATTAAGAGAGACATAGAAAGAAACATCCTGGCGGATCCACTCACTGAGGCTATTTCTCGAACACAATAGTTTTACAAACGGGCTTTGTGAAACTGATTAGTAGAGGAGTTGGATGTTCGGTTTCACACGGGCTGTGAGTAGTCGACATCGCAATAATTAGCCTTGAGTGCAAGTGGGAGATTGTTGGGGATAGTGCTCTCATAGTCTATTATTGGATCGCAGGTACGTGATTGCAATGATTGCAGAGGACCTATACCGGTAGGACAGTCTTACTCGAGATGATAGTATGCTATCTGATTTGCTTTTATAAGTCGTGTACATGTTCAGGTGACTAATTACATGTTACACTTTGATAGAGCCCTTAGGATCTTGCTTTACTACCAACAGTATGATGGCGATCATATACGTGAGAGTTGGGTAGTTTATATGCATATCCTTAATTGTGGTCCCAAGTCGTGGGAGTTTCGAGATAGGGCATCGATACTCCGGAGTAGACTAGTGTATACAGTCGAGACCCCGACGAGGGGCGGTGGCCGGTCTCACAAGCCACTGGTGTCAGTTGGATCACCTAAGATGTATACAGGTGCTCATTGGGTTATGAGTACACCGGACAAGACTCGCCGGGAATCTGCTAGTTGGTATTATATATATCGTCAGATAGCAGTTCCCTGGTGACATGTGTACAGGTTAATTCATCGACCTGAGGTCGTCATTTGTCTCGTGTGAGTTCCCACTGTGCTTTGAATTCTACCCTACCACGGCTCAAAGGAGTCATGCAAACAGGTAGCTTTTGGGTACAGTCCCGAGCCATATGGAGGCACGTGAGCGGATCGGCAGGGGATTCGTCTCTCCCGGTATTGGGGGCGAGATCGTGCTGTGTCTAGGAGAGCCATTACACAAAGCCCACGGCCGTGGCAGGAGATTTACCGGTAGGTACTCCAGTAGTATCTCAGGGTGTTATTGGGCTACACTCCGACACGACTTATACTGCTATTAGGGGTCTGACGTTACTAGCCCCCTAGGCAGATATGCGATACTCATTGACGAACGGACCGGACTGTATATACATCGTCGCTGTTAGGCTCAGTAGGATTTCCGGATGAGTTCGCTCATCGGCCTCCCTTGAGGTCAGTCCATGGGCAGCCGTTACACATAGCTAGTGCCGCTGACGGTTTGTGGTTAAACCCACTGCCAGGGTACTGACGAGTCATTAGAGTCCCCCACAGACAGTTTCCCAAGTTCGGGAGAAACGTTGTAGAGGCCGTATGGTTTTATGGCAGTGTTCGGAAATGCACGTGCGTTTACGCACGTGTTATTTTTCGGGCAGATGATACTGGTCGGCTTTAGTTTAAGCCGGATCCGTATTATATTGAGTAGTTATAATATCTTTGTCTCAGTTGCATTTGTATTCGGTCGTAATACAAATGCGGGTATATTTATACAGTTACGGGGTTATCCTGAAAGTCGTTTCAGGATCACTTTTGGAAGTTGCCAGTTTCCAGTTTTCTATCAGCCGTCTTTTAACATTCGGTTAAAGACGGATTTATCTTTTCTTGAGATGAGTGTGGAAGTTTCTAGAAGCATCTAGATAAGGTGACTTGGTTAAATGGTGTTGTATTTTCATTGGTTGCTTTTGGTGTGTTCACACTTTGTGTTCACATTTGAGATATTTGTTTGTTTTCACACTTGAGATATTTGTTTGTGTTCACACATGATATTTTCTTGTGGTCACCCCCCCTCTCCTACACTCACCCTCTTCCTCCCTATATATGGCCGGCCCCCTTCCCCCTCTCTCACTCACTCTCTCACTTTGTAGAAAAAGATTATGATAGTTTTCGGTGTATGGAATTTCACAGCACATTTCATTCCATCACCCGTTTCCCATGGCAACTTCATTAACCGTTCGTCCATAGCTTTGGACGGAACGAGACAAAGTCTTCTACTCATTCTCTACATCATTCTTGGTCATCTCTTTAAGCAAACTTGACGACCGAGTTGCCTCGAGTCAGAGGCGGGAGCCCGTTTAAAGAATCGTCGACGTGGTGCCACCTGGACGAGCAGATCGGAGATCGACGAGATCAGAGCAGCCGCAACGGAGCGAGGGATGATGGTTAAAGAACGAAGGACTCGGATCGTTCAGTATAACCTTTCTACACTCTTTACAGTTTGTTAGTTTAGCAATAATGGAGATCCGGGTTAAAGTATACGGAAGCGCCAGTTAAAAAGTTTTTGTTCCGCATTTGGCGTCTGTAGACGGCTGGGGCGCTACCGTAGACTTACATGCTGTACTCATGTCATCTGGGAACTGTTAACTGACGACGGGTATAATACCAACCAATAAGTTCCCCTCCGAATCCTGTCCGATGTACCCGTAACCTAACGAGCACCTGCATACTATCTCCAGTACGACGTACTGATTCCTGTGGGACAGACCATCTCCCCAACTGGGATGAGAAGCGTACACACTTAGTCTACTCTGGAATATCGATGCCCTATCTCGATAATCCAACGACCAGGGACTTGTATAGGATGTTGCTTATAGACTACCCAACCCCCACTAGTGTGACTGCCAGCACAACGCTGGTAATCAAGCAAAGATCCTATGGGCTCTACTAATATGTATAAGTGATACGTTACAAGAAACATATGCACATATTAAAGTAGCATACTACCATTTTTAGCAAGACTGTATATATTACTGTGAATATCCTAAGCTTCTATTAAGTAATATACAATCTAGTATGATACAATAATGGCCCCTAGGGCATATACACTAACAATCTCCCACTTGCACTAGAGCCATGAGCTGGCATATCGTAGACCTATCATCTCGAATAGCCTCTCGAACTGCGTCTGAGGAAGGGCCTTTGTGAATGGATCAGCAATGTAATTTTGTGTCTCTACTCTTTTCACCTCGATCTCCCGGCGATCTACGATCTCCCTGATCAGGTGATACCGCCATAAGATGTGTCTGGATTTCTGATGGGACCTGGGTTCCTTCGCTAAAGCTATAGCGCCGTTGTTGTCGCAATACAGAGATATTGGACCAATCCTGGAAGGAACCACCTGTAGTTCTATGAGGAACTTCTTCATCCAGACAGCTTCTTTTGCGGCATCCCAAGCAGCTATGTACTCCGCTTCCATTGTTGAGTCAGCAACGGTCTCCTGCTTGGAACTCTTGCAACAGACCGCCCCTCCATTGAGGGTAAAGACATAACCCGACATGGACTTAGAGTCATCTTTGTCACTCTGGAAGCCGGAGTCGTCAAAGACCTCCATCTGGAGGCCTTTTCCGCCATACACCAAGAACATCTCCTTAGTCCTTCTTAGGTACTTGAGAATGTTCTGTAAGTGCACGGGGGCACCCCGGCCGTCAATCCGACGCCGGAAGGCGGAAGCGGTGATTTACTTTAATTTTTCAAACCGGCACCACCGTGCACTATAAACCCGGATCGTGCCATTAAACTAGTCCTAGCTAACTACAAGATGGGGAAGAGAGATATACCGAGCGATCCATGTCCTCCGGTCTTCTCGCCGTCGTCCCGATCTCCCGCGGAATGTCCGGTCTCCACCAAGTCGCCGGAAGGGCACCACGTCGCCTGCTTCTTTTACGGGCTCCCACCTCTATACCGAGGCAACTCGGGCACGAAGTTGGCGAGCCGACGTGCCCAAGGTTTGCTGTAGAATGTCTGTAGAACCATGTCTCATATTGGGGTTCATGGAGGTTGCCATTTTGGCGGAGGGATGATACATGAACTTTGTAGAGGAACTTGGGGATTTTTTCAAACATGAAAAGAACCAAAATCCCACACTACAAATTTTGGACAGCCCACAAGAGCTTGGCCGGCCATGCTCATGGGAGTGAATGAGAGGAGTGTGTATGAGAAAGATAGCCACAAGAATAATCAAGTTAGAGGAATTGTATATGATCATGCAAGAAAGAGAAAAGCTCATCATGATGAATAATCATCACACAAAACCAACACTCCAAATCAACCATCATCAACAACCATGATGGATAAATCAAGTCAATGGATGGTGCATCATCATGATGCAAAAAAATGGAAAGACCCCCTTCCAAATTGCTTATTTGCACAAATGCAAATAAGCCCTCCTCCACCAATCTTCGGCCATTGAAAGATACAAATGAAAATGGCTGAAACGGAAAGCAAACTGGCAACTCCAGAAAACTGGACCCGTAATAAATTACAGGAAAAACCCCGATACTGTGTATACACACCCGCATCTGTTTTCCAACCGAATACAAATGCAATGAGACAAAATCTACACTGTACTATACTAGGATCCGGCTTAAACCAAAGCCGGCTAGTATTATCCGTCCGATCCTGATCCGTGCAATACCGCATGTATCTGATCGAACCCTGCCATATCTCCATACGGCCTCTACAGCTTTTCGCCCGAAAACTTGAGCAACTAATGTGGGGGACTCTAAAGACTCGTCAACACCTTGGTTGTGGATTTAACCACTAGCAGGTAAGAGATATAAGCCAATACGTGACGGGCCACCAGGAATTGACCAAAAGGGACGTCGATGAGCGAACTCATCCTGACACCCTACTAAGCCTGTCAGTGACAATATCCGTACAGTCCGGTCCGTTCGTCTATGAGCATCGCATGGCAGGCCTAGGGGGTTGGTAAAAGTCAGACCACCAAAAGCGGTATAAGTCGTGTCAGAGATCAGCCCAGAACACCCTGAGATACTACTGGAATACCTACCAGTAAATCTCCTGCCTTGGCCAAGGACTTTTCATGTTCTCGCTCTCGTAGACACAGCGCGACCTCACCCCCAATACCGGGAGAGACGAACCCCCGAAGATCCGCTCACTGCCTCCATGTGGCTCGGGACTGTACCCAACTAAAACCTGTTTGCACGTCTCCTTTGAGCGTGGTAGGGTAGTAATCAAAGTACAGTGGGAACTCACACAAGACAAATGACGATCCTCAGGTCGATGAACTAACCTGTACACATGTCACCAGGGAACTGCTATCTGACATTAGGTATATGATCAACTAGCATGTTCCCGGCGAGTCCTGTCCGGTGTACTCATAACCCAATGAGCACCTGTATACATCTTAGGTGAACCAACTGACACCAGTGGCTTGTGAGACCAGCCACGGCCCTTCGTCGGGGTCTCGAATGTATATACTAGTCTACTCTGGAGAATCGATGCCCTGTCTCGAAACTCCCACGACTAGGGACCATTTAAGGATGTGCTTATAGACTACCAGCTCTCACGTATATGATCGCCCTCATACTGCTGGCAGTCAAGCAAGAATCGTAGGGGCTCTATCAATGTGTAATAGCGACCTGTCAGGTCACCTAAAGCAGTACACGATGATAAGGATAAACCAGATAGCATACTATCATCTTGAGTAAGACTGTCCTACCAGGATAGGTCCTCCCTCAATCATTGTAATCACGTGCCTGTGACCCAATAATTGACTCTGAGGGCACTATCTCCAACAATCTCCCACTTGCACTCAAAGCTAATTATTGCGATGTCGCATACTCACAGCCCGTGTAATACCGAACACCCAACTCCTCTACTAGTCAGTCTCACAAAACCTGTTTGTGAAACTATTGCGTTCGAGAAATAGCCTCAGTGAGTGGATCCGCCTTGATGTTTCTTTCTATGTCTCTCTATATCTCAAGTTCGCGGAGAAAGCCATCTCCCGAAATGAGCAATACCTGTCTTAGAATGTGTCTGGATGTCTGATGGGACCTAGCTCATAAATGAACTCCAAATCCAAACATCTTAGACTGTATCGTCAACTGAACTTAATCAGTATCCTGCGCCATGCCTCCCTCAGTATTTCCTTGGACCACCTGTCCAAAATACTGTCCCTCGTCAGAAGGAAAAACTATAACTCTGACAACCTCCTTGTCGTCCATATCCCCTTGGAAGCCTGGAATGATAACTGTCTCCCGAATGAGGCTGTCGTTATCATATCCCTAGAACATCCACTTATGTTCTAAAACTGCTTCTGACTGTTTCTCCCGGATTGGATCAATGTCAACTTATTGCATCTAGTGCAAGAACAACATCTGGTGTGGTACTTGACATCTCATGATTGACTCTATTGCCTGAGCAAGTGATCTGCCAATCATGCACATCCCTCTCACCTTTAGTCTGTAAGACACCTTTAGAGAGGGTGACTCCATCACCTGCACGTACACTACCGTGCCAGGAGTCGTCCATTCTACATACTCTTAGAATGCTGTCTAAGTACCCTGATTGGGAAACCACCCAAATCTAGATCTAAAACCATAGATCTAGTAACCAGTATGTCTGATATAATATCCAAGTCCTGTGTAGAGAAACCACTGTGTGACGACCAAAGTATAACCGATCGTAGTATAGGAGTTTCTTTTCCTATTCTGTGTATGTCATCCAAATACCATGACATCACACCCTACTACCTTCTCAGCAGATCCATCCCCTATTCTGATGAAGTCAAACCTGTAACTGTCACGTCAGAAATAGATGATCTATCTCCACTATATCTGCTTTAGTCTATAAATAGACATAAGCTACCTGTCTACCATTGCTTCCGTTGCTCCCTCGGACTACGACAACCCTCTGGCAGAGTCATATACACGTACACTTCTAAAACCAGTTTAGAACGACGGTATACTCATCCTCCTGCCGGGTCTCACTGTCTGGAACAACAGCAATGGCATGTCTGGGTAAACAAGAACTTCCCTGTCACCGTCCTTGAGGCTACCGGAGTACCTCTCGGGTGCCTGAAGTTACCCACTATATCTGCGGAGTGGCTAATGGAATGTCAAACCAGATTGAATCTTTAGGTTCCTATCAAATCTTCGGTAATCGTTTGTGGTTCTGGAATCACTTCCAGTTCTACCATACTCCCACTACTGTTTTCTGAAAAATCCATTTTATTTAAAACTGTGGCGAGTCTAGAACAATATCGCTATTGTTCTTCCAGATGGTAGAAAGTCAACCCTCGTCATAGCCTGGGTCAACCCACAAACAGCCATTACAGAAACGTGCCTTGAGTTGTCCAGTGTCTGGTTTTGATCATAAGCCGGACAACTCCCCGTACCTTAACATCGTTAAGATATGAACTGTTCTATATCCAATATAGAACCAGAGGCACTGATTTAATTGAACCAGATTCAAATCATGCAACTGTCTCCAGTGCATGTCTACTAAATGGAAGGAGGCCTATCAGCATTACTCAACTTAGGAATGCTTCCAATTATGAGTAACCTGAAAGAGAAGCAAGTTCCCTAAATCATTACTATCAACTGAATACCATACACAAGTATCTACATCTTCAATCACTTTGAAGAATCCCGATACTTGCTACACCTGGTTCTCTGCTCTATTCAAATACCTATAACTTCTCAAAATTCGGACCCTGTGTTTCTACGAAACACCTGTCTAAAAACTAGAGAAGTCATAAGTAAACTGAATATAGTACGAGGACCAACCCCTTTGTCCTGATGGACCCTGGACAACATACAATACTCTGTATAAGTCCCTTGAGTCTGATAACTCATTCACTGTGTGTCGTAGGTTGAAAACTGTACTTATGGTTAAGAAGAATTACACCGCTGTTTAATGCTCCTTACCAAACCATCCACTGATATAGGTAAATGTCATAGACATAATTTCAAAAAGGTATATCTCACTCTATGAAAATAGACGTACAGATATATCAAATTGAAATTGGTGCACAACAGCGGATATTCAAAACCAAATATTTGCTGACCGGCAAACAACCCAGGTGACTTCCTCAAATATCACCGATTACAACGAATCCCGATATAATGAGGATGATCACCTAATTCCCACTAACCTACTCCCACTCATCATCTGTAAAATCATACAGATGTGAGAATCATATCTGGTAAATACATACCCTGGAGTAAGGACTAATTAGGAAATCAGTTTTCCTTTAACAGTACACAGTGACACTGAAACATTGAAATGTTTCGATGGGGTATCCCGGTATTCCTAGTAATGCCTCTTCCATTATCCAGATTCACAACTGTAACCGTATATTTCTTTGCCACCTCTCCAAATCCCTTTATATGTCTTTAGTCATTACCTTCTGTACACCCTTTAGGCTAAATGGTTTTCTTCCTTCCCTACCGATCGGCACCAGCCTATGGTTTGGAAGAAGACTATCCAATAAGCATAATGGGTGTACTGTCCTAATCATAGGAGCACTCGCAATGCGAGAGAAGGTGAAGATAAAAGACAACCGAATAAACCTTATTCCTATTTCTCCTGAACCAGAATCCATCCCCGAACTGGAACAAGTTCCTTTCGAGTTCGTATATAACCATACGATGGAGTATCCAATAAACTGTGGATCTTCGTAGTGATACGGAGTGTCCTGGAGAAATACAAAGGTGATTTAGGATTGGCGAAGAAATACTTGGTTTGGTCGTGAATAGCAGTTGCAGTTTTCTTTGCCCTCTTACTAATCCCTTGCTTTGTCTTAACTTAATACCTTCTGCACACCATCGTTATGCTAATTGGTTTTCTTCATTCCCCACCGTTCGGCCCCAGCCTAAGGTTTGGAAGAAGACTATCCAATTCACGTAATAGGTGTACTATCTCCTAAACCAAGGAGTACTCGCAACCTGAGAGAAGGTAAAAGGAAAAAGACAACTGAATAGTCCTATTCGTTTTCTCCAGAACTGGAAACCATCCTCGAATAAATTCTTTCGAGTTCGTATATAACCATACGATGGTTTTGTCCAATAGAAGTGGACGTTCGTAGTAATACGGGGTGTCCTGGAGAAAAGGGTAAAAGTAGGAGTGGCAATGAGGTATGCAACTCTGACAATCCAAAAGCCAGTGTTTAAGAAGGTTCGGTCAACTTGGTCACTGAGTCATAGTCTTAGGGTCGGGTCAATGGTCGCTGCCAAAGAGAGAGAGAAAAGAAACACTCGGCGTGCACTCTAACCTAGATCAGAATGGTTACCAATTTATCTAATCTGGAAACCTCCCACTGTAACGTCAAATTCTTCTCAAAACCTGAAAGAAGAATTAGTCGGGATCACCCGAGGAGTAAACTAACTCATCAGTGGGAATCGGGATCCAACTATCATCGAATGATAACGTGAAGGAATCCTCTCACGTCATCACACTCCAGAAGGTATGCGCATATCTGGCAAGTTTCAGTTCTTTTGAAACTCCCGATTTGATTTTTGCCCCATGCTCTTATGACCTTGACTTTGGCCAACAAATCATAAGTCACATGTCAAGTTCTACCCTTCATTCTCCAGGTTAATTTGAACCCATCCGTACATACCCTTGACTTTGGCCAACAAGGTAGTACGACTGTCCCAAACCAACGCATCTATCTATGCTGCATATGAATAACCAAAGCTACCGAACACCGTGCCTTGACTTTGGCCAACAAACACAGCTTTAATACTATTGACTATCCATATGAAACGACGGAAGGCTACGAATGGTTTCTGGCGAAAACCTTTAACGTAAAGAACTTGATATCGTTGAAGGAACGGATAGCTTTTAAAAATATAGTGACGAAAATCTTTGCTAAAGAGGTCACTCCCGGTGAATGGATCTCGGCTCTTTCCCCGTAGAATGAGGTGCAGGATATTCCAACTGAATACCACGGTGCAAAGCAAAAGTAATCGGCTATAGTGAAGTTATTGCCCTGACGCAAACTTCTGTCCAAGGGGTCACTCCCGGTGAAGGGATCTCGGCCCTTGCCTCGTCGACTGAGGAGCAGGATATTCCAACTGAATACCACGATGCAAAACAAAAGTGAACGTCCTTGCAATAACAGCTTTTTGAAAAGTGTTCCAACAACATCAGATTAGGTTTGTTTTAACTTGCACTGATCCGAATCAACGCATTCCCATCAATTGATTACACCACAAAGAACGAAAATATATTGATGTACGTATATGCCATCCGCATTCGCCACTGGGTCCCGTCATTACCCGTTAGGTTAGCTAACTAACGACAGAGCGGGGACTGGACTAGCGCGGATGCAAAACATATACAACATCTACTAATATATATACCAATATATAATATTTCGCTCAAGGCGTGATAAAATGCAACACCACAGAAATGTACAGCATCACAGAACAATACAGATATCTGGGATCCCCGGGTTTCACAGAGCCACTACTGAAACCCGACGTTCCCCTGGTCGTGTGGATAGCATGTGCAATGAAATCCTAGACCCCTAAGGGCACGGCAAGTTACCCGCCAAAACTTGAAGCGAGGCAGCCCCCTTCAGCAACGTGAATGGACCACCCAGCACTTCACGGAATCCGGTAACTTGGGCAACCCTCCTGGGTCAACCAGTACCCCCTACGAGTGCGGTGAATAGCCCGCCAATTCTAGAGTGAAGCCCCCTCCGTCTCAATGCCATGAGATGTGGGCTTGTTGCCCTCTAGAACCCAGCTATCCGTGCACCCCTCCGCGGGGCAATCCTAGTACAGAAAGTAAAAATATATATACAATGGGTACATCGACCGCAACCTGGTCGTGCCCTAAAAGAATAATACAAACAGGCAGTGACGCCAGTCCACATGTCGGACGCTCGCCTCGCAATATCAAATGTACATATAAAACAAAAACTGTACTAGCATTGCATCCGGGCTATCCCCACGACCAATCCGCAACATCACAGCACAATCACAGAACATCGACGTGAATGTCACGTTCGCAAATCCGTCTAACCGGGCTATAGCAGTTAGACAGGATTTACCGATCAAGTGACATTCACGGTCACAAATATAATGTAAATACTGTGAACTAATGTGTTTAAAATATCCGATCGAACAAATTTTACAAAGCGGGCCCCCAAACATTACTGTAGCACAAGAAGAAATCTGGGCCCAAAAATAACATTCCAGAAAACCTATTTTCCAGTCCAAGCCCCTCTGTAAAAAAATTGGTCCAGTGAGGAGGCTAAACGGCGGCGGAACCGCGGCCCAAGCATGGCTTTGGCCACGGTTCCGCGGTGATATGGTGTGATCACCCGACCAAATTTTCACAGAGTTCTTAGAATTCCCTGCACAGTATTCTGAGACTACCTGAAAAAATTTTCGAGACAAAAAAATTTCGACAGAAAACTGTTGTTTTGAAAAACACGGTTTTGGAACATTTGTTCGATCGGAAGTGTAAACACGTTAGACAAAGCTAGACTATGTTAATGGCGAGGCTCTGATACCACTGTAAGTGCACGGCGGCACTTCGGCCGTCAATCCGACGCCGGAAGGCGGAAGCGGTGATTTACTTTAATTTTTCAACCCGGCACTACAGCGCACTATAAACCCGGATCGTACCATTAAACTAGTTCTAGCTAACTACAAGATGGGGAAGAGAGATATACCGAGCGATCCATGTCCTCCGGTCTTCTCGCCGTCGTCCCGATCTCCCGCGGAATGTCCGGTCTCCACCAAGTGGCCGGAAGGGCACCACGTTGCCTGCTTCTTTTACGGGCTCCCACCTCTATACCGAGGCAACTCGGGCACGAAGTTGGCGAGCCGACGTGCCCAGGGTTTGCTGTAGAATGTGTGTAGAACCATGTCTCATTTTGGGGTTCATGGAGGTTGCCATTTTGGTGGAGGGATGATACATGAACTTTGTAGAGGAACTTGGATTTTTTCTAACATGAAAAGAACCAAAATCCCACACTACAAATTTTGGACAGCCCACAAGAGCTTGGCCGGCCATGCTCATGGGAGCGAATGAGAGGAGTGTGTATGAAAAGATAGCCACAAGAATAATCAAGTGAGAGGAATGGTATGTGATCATGCAAGAAAGAGAAAAGCTCATCATGATGAATAATCATCACACAAAACCAACACTACAAATCAACCATCATCAACAACCATGATCACACAAAAGTCAAGCCATGATGGATAAATCAAGTCAATGGATGGTGCATCATAATGATGCAACAAAATGCAAAGACCCTCTTCCAAATTGCTTATTTGCACAAATGCAAATAAGCCCTCCTCCACCAATCTTCGGCCATTGAAAGATACAAATGAAAATGGCTGAAACGGAAAGCAAACTGGCAACTCCAGAAAACTGGTCCCGTAATAAATTACAGGAAAAACCCCGATACTGTGTATACACACCAGCATCTGTATTCCAACAGAATACAAATGCATAGAGACAAAATCTACACTGTACTATACTAGGATCCGGCTTAAACCAAAGCCGGCTAGTATTATCCGTCCGATCCTGATCCGTGTAATACCGCACATATCTGATCGAACCCTGCCATATCACCATACGGCCTCTATAGCTTTTCGCCCGAAAACTTGAGCAACTGAAAGTGGGGGACTCTAAAGACTCGTCAACACCTTGGTTGTGGATTTAACCACTAGCACGTCAGAGGTATAAGCCAATACGTGACGGGCCACCAGCTATTGACCAAAAGGGACGTCGATGAGCGAACTCATCCTGACACCCTACTGAGCCTGTCAGTGATAATATCCGTACAGTCCGGTCCGTTCGTCTATGAGCATCGCATGGCGGGCCCAGGGGGTTGGTAAAAGTCAGACCCCCAAAAGCGGTACAAGTCGTGTCAGAGATTAGCCTAGAACATCCTAAGATACTACTGGAATACCTACCAGTAAATCTCCTGCCTTGGCCAAGGACATTTCATGTTCTGGCTCTCCTAGACACAGCGCGACCTCACCCCCAATACCGGGAGAGACGAACCCCCGAAGATCCGCTCAATGCCTCCATGTGGCTCGGGACTGTACCCAACTAAAACCTGTTTGCACGTCTCCTTTGAGCGTGGTAGGGTAGTAATCAAAGTACAGGGGGAACTCACACGAGACAAATGACGATCCTCAGGTCGATGAACTAACCTGTACACATGTCACCAGGGAACTGCTATCTGACATCAGGTATAAGACCAACTAGCATGTTCCCGGCGAGTCCTGTCCGGTGTACTCATAACCCAATGAGCACCTGTATACATCTTAGGTGAACCAACTGACACCAGTGGCTTGTGAGACCAGCCACCGCCCCTCGTCGGGGTCTCGAATGTATACACTAGTCTACTCTGGAGAATCGATGCCCTGTCTCGAAACTCCCACGACTAGGGACCATTTAAGGATATGCTTATAGACTACCAGCTCTCACGTATTTGATCGCCCTCATACTGCTGGCAGTCAAGCAAGAATCCTAGGAGCTCTATCAACGTGTAATAGCGACCTGTCAGGTCACCTAAAGCAGTACACGATGATAAAGATAAACCAGATAGCATACTATCATCTTGAGTAAGACTGTCCTACCGGGATAGTCCTCCCTCAATCATTGCAATCACGTGCCTGTGACCCAATAATTGACTCTGAGGACACTATCTCCAACATGTTCTTTACTGCTATCCAGTGCTTCTCCCCTGGGTTTGCCTGTACCGGCTTACAACGCTCAGTGAGTATGCTACATCTGGTCTTGTACATAACATCGCATACATTATAGAGCCTACCGCAGAAGCGTAGGGTATAATCGACATGCGATCCTTTTCCAAATCAGTCTTGGGAGACATCTCTTTGGAGAGGGTGATTCCGTGACAAGCCGGTAGGTTACCGCGCTTAGAATCACCCATATTGAATCTCTTCACTATGGTGTCTATGTACCTGGACTGTGAAAGTCCCAATATCCTCTTTGATCTATCACGATAGATCCGGATCCCCAGAATGTAGGTGGCATCACCCAGGTCTTTCATAGAGAATTTATGTGACAAGAATCTTTTGACTGACTGTAACATAGGAATATCATTTCCTATTAAGAGAATGTCATCCACGTAAAAGACGAGGAATACTACAGCTCTCCCTATAATCTTACTGTATATGCATGGTTCATCTAGATTTTTGATAAAGTCAAATTCTTTGACAGCATCATCAAAACAGATGTTCCAACTCCGCGATGCCTGCTTTAGTCCATAAATGGACTTAAGCAGCTTGCATACTTACCGCTGCTCCCACTCTGAATGAACCCTTCTGGCTGATCCATATAGACGCTTTCTTCCAAATTACCATTTAGAAAGGCCGTCTTTACGTCCATCTGCCAGATTTCATAATCGTGGAAGGCAGCAATAGCAAGAAGGACCCGAATAGATTTAAGCATAGCCACTGGAGAAAAAGTTTCGTCATAATCCAAACCAGGCCTTTGACAGAAACCCTTTGCAACAAGTCTAGCCTTATAAGTTTCAACCTGTCTATCTACAGCAATCTTCCTTTTGAAGATCCATTTGCATCCTATGGGTTTTACCCCATCTGGAGCAATGTCCAAAGTCCATACTTTGTTAGTGTACATGGACTCCATTTCGATCCGCATTGCATCCAGCCATTTTACTGAGTCACCGCTCTGAATAGCTTGCTGGAAGCTAGTAGGATCATCATAGTAAATAGTGCAATCCCCTCTATCCCCGTCTATGAGAAAACAGTAGTATCTCTCGGGCGGATGAGATTGCCTACTACTCCTGCGGAGTGGCGTCGGGATGTCCTATTCTCCTGAACCTTCTTGTTCTACCAAACTTTCGGTAGTAGTTTGTGCTTCTGGAATTTCTTCCAGTTCTATTTCGCTCCCACTAGTTTCCTTTTCTAAAAACTGATATTCTAGAAAATGGGTATTACGAGAAACAAAAACCTTTTGTTCCTCTGCGTATTAGAATAGATATCCCCTGGAGTTCTTTGGATATCCCACAAACTTACATAGTTTTGATCGTGCCTCGAGTTTGTCCGCATGCTGCTTTTTAACATAAGCCGGACATCCCCAAATCTTTAGATACTGAAGATAGGGTTTCTTCCCACTCCACATCTGATATGGTGGGGTAGGCACAGTCTTGGTGGGAACCTGGTTCAAAAGATATGCAGCTGATTCTAGTGCATATCCTCAGAATGATCACGGTAACTCACCGTTACTCATCATGGAACCAACCATATCCAATAGGGTTCGATTCCTCCTTTCCGATACACTGTTATGTTGTGGTGTGTATGGAGGAGTAAGATGAGAGAGAATTCCATTCTCTTTTATGTAACCCAGGAACTCGGCACTTAAGTATTCACCACCTCGATCAGATCTTAGTGTCTTTATACTCTTGCTTGTTTGTTTTTCCACTTCATTCTTATATTCTTGGAATTTCTCAAAAACCTCGGATTTATGCTTCATTAAGAAGACATATCCATACCTAGAGAAATCATCCGTAAAAGTAATGAAGTAGGAATAACCACTTCGTGCAAGTGTAGACATTGGACCGCACACGTCACTGTGTACGAGTCCTAAGAGCTCGCTTGCTCTTACTCCGTGTCCAGTGAACGGAGTCTTTGTCATCTTTCCTTTGAGACAAGATTCATAAGTAGCATAAGATTGATATTCGAACGGATTCAAATATCCTTCTCTATGTAACTTAGTCAACCTTGTCTCATTGATGTGACCTAGTCTACAATGCCATAAGAAAGCCTGATTTATCTCTGGAGACTTTCTTTTAAGAGTGTTCTGGACATTGAAAACCTGAGCTTGACTTAATACGTATATACCGTTATCTAATGTACCTGACCCAATCAGAACTTGATTTAGGTGGATGTTAACTACATCGCTTTCGAATGTAAAATCATATCCCTCTCTCGAAAGTGAGGACACTGATATGATATTACAAGTCATACTAGGTATATATAAACAGTTACGTAAAATCAATATATGCCCACTTGTCAAACCTAGGCGATATTCTCCCACGGATTCAGCATTCATTGTCATTCCATTTGCAACTCTGTGAGACCAATCACCTACCTTTATAACTCTACTGTTTCTCAAAGCATATAATGAATTACAGATATGAGATCCTGCTCCGGTATCTAGTACCTAGGAAGTAGAGTTTATTAACATACAGTCTTCAATTACAAACACACTTGTGGCTGAAGCCACAACATGCTTCGTATCCTGGCTACTGGCTTCAAAAGCCCTGCAATCTTTCTGCCTATGCCCAATCCAATAACAATAGGAACGTCCCTCTTTTACTATATCCAGTCCCGAAACTTTTTCCCTTCTCTATCCTCTACTTCCCTGGTTTCCTTCAGGGTAGAAGGTAGAGACTGTAGAATTAAGTCAGTATCTGACCCGTTTCCGAACGTGGTCTGCAGGTCCTGGAGCTCATCAATACAGCTAGTCATTGTAAGGACGTTGTCCCCTACAGATGACCCGTCAGCCAACCTCGCTTGAATTAATTCGTTCGAGATTTCATATCTAGTGATATGAGATTGCTCTCCATATAAATCTTTGTTATGGAGATAGATAGAAACTAAGTCCATCTTCTCGTGCTGCTTCTGGTATACACCATCAACTGAAGCTAACACGAGGCACTTAGCTTTCGCTTTATCTTTTTCCCTTGTCTGAAGGATATCCATATCAGCAACAGTGGAAACAGGACCTGGAACGGCGGGATCTTGAGTAGTAATACGGTGGTCCAGCTTGTCATAGGCAATGGACATCTGGACAGACCTTTGCCAGTCATATAAGTCAGATTCAGTCAAATTGTTATCTAGATGTAACCTATGTGTGGTCACAAGGTCGCTGCAATTAAGAGAGAGAGAAGAAAACATTTTAGCATGATGCTGTTGCAAGTTTAGATTGGTTTTTAATTTATCTAAATAGGATGGCTCCCACTGTTTCTCGAATCCTTCCTCAAACCATAAAAGAAGAATTAGCCAGGACAATTCTCACCGTACAATACTTGCTTAACCGTTCAGCCAGGCCAGTGTCGATACTTCGAGGGAGGTTTTCCAACGCTTTCGCGAAGTTCCTTAATTAAATAACCTCTTTTCTCTGGGGGCGTAACCCCGCTGACACCTTTCTAGGCACCTACTTGGTTTATAGCATTGATCGTTAAGTGACGAATCTCCTGATAAGTAGTATATACTCACAGTAGGATCGGGATCCAAAATATCATCGTATGATAATGTTGAAGGAATCCTACCAACATTCATCAAACTCCAAAATGATATGCAACACTAGCAAATTTCAGTTTCTTTAGAAACTCCCGATATAGATTTTTGCCCCATGCTCTTATGACTTTGACTAAGGGCCAAATATGTTATAAGTCACATGTCATATTCTACTCGTCATTATCCAGGTTAATTTGAACCCACCCGTATATACTCTTGACTAAGGGCCAAGAAAAGTAATACGACTGTCCCAAACCAACGCATCTATCTATGCAACAAATGAATACCCCAGCAGCTACCAAACACTATATTTTGACTAAGGGCCAAATATACATAGCTTGAATACTACTGAATACCCAAATGAAATGACGGAGGGCTACGAATGGTTTTGGCAAATCCGTGAATGTAGTGAACTTGATATAATCGAAGGAACCTGATACTTTTTAAAAGGAGTGGTTAAAGCCCCGCAATTTAAAATTCTGCTCTTTTAAAATAATCGAGTGGTTTCTTCTAAATTTGTTCCAACGATTTAACTTTGGTTTATTTTCTTTGCATTATAATAATGCGTCCCATCATTTATCCTATCATTGCAGAAAACAACGAAAATACCACGTCCTCTTATGCCATCCGCATTCGCCACTGGGTCCCGTCATCACCCGTTAGGTTACTTAACTAACGACAGAGCGGGGGCTGGGCTAGCGCGGGTGTAAAACATAAGTGGCGTCTAATAGCTATCATATATAAATATTGTACATTCGTCAGACGCAATAATAAGCATTCCAGATCACAGATGAACTTTATTGGATTAACTAGCAATCCGCATTTGCTTTGAGCCTGCAATAAAAGACGGATTACACAGTTGTGATGAATAGCCATTACCCTACCCTAGACCCCTACGGGTACGACAAAGTACCTGCCAAGTGCCCGAAGTGAAGCGGTCTCCCTCAACAATGTGAGTAGGCCACTAAACACTTCGACGTACCCGGTAGTTTGTGTACCCCACCTTGGGTCTATCCTTGGAGCAAAAAACAGTAAAAAGAAATAATACAACGGTGGCTACAACCGCAACCTGGATGTTCCCCGCAAAAGAATATTACATCAAATTACATTTACATTGAATGAATATTAAATACATCTCAAACCCCGGCTAATCATCACAACAGTCCAACACATATCATATACACAAACAGTAAACATTACAGAAATGTGCAACCCCATGCCAACCGACATACTAGCAGTTAGGGGAGGTTTACGAACACATTAAACATTACAGATAAAAATCCAATTAGCAAATATCTTAGAATATCGATCGATTACCATATTCCATGTCTACCCCAAAAGCAAACCTGCACTGAAGTAACCTGGGTAGAAACAGAGCATACAGGAAACCAAAACACCAATAAATATGAATAACAGAGCAAATCGGAGTCAACTCGGCGTTGACTCGTCGGCTGATCCTTGGCCAAAAGCACCTTATTACCGCAAATCCTCCGCCGTCTTGCCGAGTTAGGGGCTCGTATTTTCCCAATATTCTTATATTTCCCTGCTGTGAATTTTAAGGCATATCAAATAATTTTTCAGACATGTTTAAAATTAACAGAAACTTTGGGATCCCGGGGTTTCGTTTTCGTGTTTTCCGTCGATCGAACTTCTAATTAGTTGCTAACAAGCTAGTAATGGTTTAGTTGGCTCTGATACCACTGTAAGTCCATGTCACGCACCCCACGAACTTGCGAGGAGGCGGAATATATGAAAAACGATTATCAAAGCTTCGTAATACGGACTTGAGCGCATGAATAATTATCTAAACCATTGCTAACTATATGCTAGAGGTTTAACTACTCGGATACGAAGTTATACCTCACGTTACTTGTCCTTCGGGTCTTCATCGCGGTCCTCCACTCCTCGTAGGTTCCTTGGAACATCGGCACTTCAACGGCCTCCTCGAATTAAATACGATCCACCCGAAAGCTCCTACGCCAAGCTTGATCTCAAACTTGAGATAACTAGGTTGCTTAAAGTGCTAATCTAAGCTACCTAGGGGATATAGAGTGAGGTTATGGATGTATTAGTCTAGCTAACCCTTGATCTCAACACATGAAAGGTTAGGGTTAGGGTTTGAAGAGAGAGTGAGCTTGAGGAGAGAGAAGGTGAAGATGAAAATGAAATGAGATAAAGAACTATCATAATATATATGAAGCATTATTAATTTATCCAAAAATGAAATAATAGAATTAAAAACCATGCTTCATAAATATCTATGAGTGATTCATCTCCATGAGTCATTAAGCATTTATGATGCATTAATGATAAGGATGAATCACACAAATGAGTCACTAATCTCATTTAATGCAATGCCACCTAACCCCCCCAAGTCACCATGCTTCTAGAAGCTTCCCAACAAATTACGAGAATGCCCCTCCAATCCCTGAAAACACGGAAAAACTTTAGACTGTATAAATCCAATAACCTGATACTAGAATCTGGCATAAACCAAAGCCGGCTAGTAAAAACTGTCCGAAAAGTCGTACGTGCGTAAACACACGTATGCGTCCGAACCCTTGTCGTAAAACCATACAACCTCTATATCGTTTCGCCTGGAGCAGGGAAACTCTCTGTGTGGGACTCTAAAGACTCGACACTACGCTGGCAGTGGGTTTAACCACAGACCGCAAGCGGCACTAGCTGTACGTAACGGTCCCCAGGTAGATGTCGATAAGAAGGCCGATGAGGAAACTCATCCGAACTCCCACTGAGCCTGATGTGACAATCTCCATACAGTCCGGTCTATTCGTCTAAGACTATCGCATATCAAGCCTACGGGGCGGCAAGCGTCAGTCCCCTAATAGCTGTATAAGTCGTGTCGGAGCGAAGCCCATTACACCCTCAGAAGCTACTGGAACCTACCAGTATATCTCGCTTGCCCTGGCCAGGGACTTTGCGTAATGGCTCTCTGACACAGCGCGATATCATCTCCTAATACCGGGAGAGACGAATCCTGTCTAACCATTACTGCCTCCAAGTGCTCGGGACTGCACCCAACTGCTACTTGTTTGCACGACTCCTTTGAGCCGTGGTAGAGTAGCAATCTAAGAACAGTGGGACACACTCAAGGCGAAGTAGCAGTGTCAAGTCTGCAGACTATGCTGTACTCATGTCATCTGGGAACTGTTAACTGACGACGGGTATAATACCAACCAATCAGTTCCCCTGCGAGTCCTGTCCGGTGTACCCGTAACCTAACGAGCACCTACATACTATCTCCAGTACGACGTACTGATGCCTGTGGGATAGATTATCTCCCCAACTGGGATGAGAAGCGTACACACTTAGTCTACTCTGGAATATCGATGACCTATCTCGATAATCCAACGACCAGGGACCTGTATAGGATGTTGCTTACAGACTACCCAGCCCCCACTAGCGTGACTGCCATCACAACGCTGGTAATCAAGCAAAGATCCTATGGGCTCTACTAATATGTATAAGTGATACGTTACGAGAAACATATGCACATATTAAAGTAGACACAAACCAAGTAGCATACTACCATTTTTAGCAAGACTGTATATATAACTGTGAATATCCCAAGCTTCCATTAAGTAATATACAATCTAGTATGATACAATAATGGCCACTTGGGCATATACACTAACAGAGTGGTCATTTTACACACACTCAGCAGGCCAGAGTTCGGCACCGTCGACGAGACATGTTATGAGTGACCACGACAGTTGGCCAGAGATTCTTAGAGGATGTGCTTGAGCAGGACTATTTCGCCATAATTGATTTCGGTATTTTGGGCAATCTATTCGCATGATTGAGTTTTGATGACTGAGTTTCATGATATTTGTTTTCGTGCACCATGGTTACACCACAGGGTAGTTATGTTTAGTGCATAGTTATTGCACTTGAGATATTCCCTATACACCGTTGTGTTGATTTATGATTTGTGCACAGTTATTGCACTTGATATCGTTTTTGTGCCTTAGCTGTACATGCTTATGATTTCATGGATCTCATACAGTTGAGTTGATTTTGTGCTTATGGTACGCACATGATTTTGTTTTTGCAATCAGTATAGTTCACATATGCTTGCAGTGCAGTGATACGTATTTTGTGCACTACAGTTGCACAGGACTTCGATTTGATGTTATTTGAGCTATTGATTTTGACTTCATGCCAAGGGCATGCATATGATTTGACTTGTGCTCACGGCATAGTTTTCATGCACTTTTAGTGTTTTGATTAGATTTTGTGCACGCTGATGCACCTGGTTGTGAGATTTGATACCACGATATATCTGATTTGGATTTGAGATATGTTGTATACCGTCGATTTTGATTGTGATACTCGATATTTGTTTTGTGCACCTTGTGCACCTGTTTGGATCCTTACGCATATTTGACGCGCTTGGATTAGATTTTGCGCATGTTCGGTGCTTGACATTGGATTTCATGATTTCGTGCATGTTGGATGCACATGAGTTAGACTTTATTGTGCATGATGGATGCACCTGTTTTGATTTTCGCGCATGTTGGGCGCATGTTATGAGATGCGATTTTGGTGCACACCAGATGCACTAAATCGAGATTCTTCGTGCATATTAGATGCACCTGATATTGCTGTCAGGCACACCGTTGCCTCTGACAGGTGTTTCGTGCACACCCGTTGCACGTAGATGTTGTTTATGTGCACATGTATGGCACATTCATGGATTTTGGTTTCTGTGCGCACCGGACGCATGTAGCATTCATATGCACATCTGGGATTGATTTCTTATGGAGCAGTATGTTTTTATGATATTACTATTTTCTTTCGTACTGAGCAGGACTAGTCAGAGGACAGTACCTGGAGATATTTTGCATGCATTGATAGATATCGAAGGGATTTCCAAAGAAAGAGCTATAGTCTCAGTATTTACCAACGTGACTGATATGACACGAAACGTTTAAAACGAGGAAACCCTTCTAAATTGTTTTCAAAGAACGGCGGGACGTGCATATTAAAAAAATGATATATAGATGTATATAGTTATTTTCATATGATAGACGTCCGCCACTGTGCCGCGATACGCGCATCGCACAACAACATAAAAGATTTGGCATGCATTTCCTTCAGATGTTTACATGTATAGTTTTGATGTATATCATATTGGTTTTCGTTTTGGATTTTGACATTGTGTCTTCACCATAACTCCGATGATTGCGGGATACTTGACGGAGTTTTGATTTTGAGCTATCTGCTCATTGTTCATGCGCATGCAATGCGCCACTGTACCTTAAGTATTTATGATCTCGGAACCCCGACGACTTGATCTTTTACTGAAATTTTTTAGAAATTGGGGGAGTTTAAATTTAAATTCGGGGACCGAATTTCTTTAAGGAGGGAAGATTGTAACATTTCAGAAAAATAAAATATTATTTTTGGGAATTTTTATAATTAAATAATAAAATATTGAATATTTTAATAGGGCGGTATAATTAAATACCGATAAATTGGGAAAATTTTGAAAATTATGGAAATTACTGAAAAGATGATGCTTTATGTGATTTATGCGAATTATGAAAGTTTATGATTTATTTGACACTATTTTAGTGCTAATCGCGATTAAAAATCGCTAATTGGGCTTTAAGCGTGTTTTGTGCACATGACATGCATATGTCATTTTTTTTAACACTTGTTAAATTTTCCTACATGATTCTTGTATATGGTTATTCTTTTGGGTTTACTATTGCAAAGAGAAGGAAATAAAAGAAAAGAAAAGATAATGAATATAGTATTAGGCATTGACATGAGAGAGAAAGGTGAGGGGGTCAATTGACCATGGCCATTCTCTTTCCCCTTCATCTCTCTTCATATTTCTCCTCTCAATTTGCCCCATGACTGCTGCCCTCATCCCACACCTCCTCAAACACCTCACTTCACCATCAAAATCTACTCAAAAATCCTTCTCCTTTTCACAAAAAATATGCACAAGCTCTCAAGCAACCCTTTGGACCAAGAAAGTTTGAGTTTTAGCGCTGTAGAGGATTCATGAGTGTCAAATGAGGTAATCCATTCACACTTAGGGTAGTTTTTCCTTCACTTTAAACCATTTATGTGTTTAGTTGTGATTTGGTGCGATTTGGTGAACTTTGGAGATTTCTAGAGAGGGTTAGGGTTAATTTGAGTTGTGATTGTGCAATTGAACTCTTGTGGTGACCTTAAACCCATCCCAATTGATAGAAACCCAGACCAACCCAACCGAAACCCAAAATACGGAATTACAGAACTTTCATGTCGGTTTGTGAGGTATTAGGGTGTGCAGGGAAATTTGGGATGACCCGAGACCAATACTGGATAAACAAACAACTCTAGAGAACCGATTGGACAACTAAGCACCCACTGTAGAAGTTTGAGGCCCCAACTCCACCCTAAATCCGGCCTGGCCAGATTTTCCTTGTGTGTGGACGGCAACCCTAGTGTGTTAGGTGCCCAGGTTGCTTCAGTAGGTCACACAGTCCCTATACTACACCCTAGACTTGTTTGCTTACCTTATTTTAACCTGAGACAAAATCTGGGACCACTTTTCCAGGTTGCTGCCATGTGTTTCATGATGTTTATGGATTTAAGTTTTGATATTTGGTTTTATATTCAATCACTTGACGTTTGTACGTCTACATCGAGGGTTATTTGGTTGAATTGCGAGAGGTAGACCATAGGTTTTGACCTATGGGAGATTCGTGCGACATTTTACTTTTCGCGTATCGTTTTTGTTTTGAATTGGATTATAATGCGGTACGATACGTTATGATGTGTAGGTACCTCACAAGGACGTCGAGATGACAAGCAAGTGGGTGGAAACATCGGCATCGGCAAGCGAAGATCAGGTGAGTAGATATATATCTATGGGGGAAGTCGGGTGGATGGCGTATAGCACCCCACAGTTCGATGTGTAGTATGATATATATATATATATATATAATATAGATATATGATATCTTTTATGTGAGACTTGGATATTCAAGATTTGGTTATGTGTTCATGGTTTAGCTTAGGGTAGTTAGAAGTAACTTAGTTTAGCTTCTTAGTCGCGAACCCTATATTAGTTGTTACACCCACACACACGCACACATTTGCATACATCTATTTTTTACATGTGCGTATATGGGGATATGTATATATATACACACGTGGGTATGGGACTATATATATATATATATATATATACGTATACATATACACGAATTATGAGGATAGTACTTGGGATTGGAGGTGAGTCGATGAGATTGGGCTTGAGGCCGTGAGATCGGTGATGTGATTTGGTTCGTATTCGAGATACGACTTGATGTTTTAGCGGGTCCTTTCGACGTGGTGTTTTCATACACACGCATGCATATACATAGATGGTATCAGTGTTGTACTAGACATAGATTAGTACCCCGATCATGATATTTGATAAAGAGGATACCAGATGAATAGTGAGATAAATGTGATATTTGACCCGTACCCAGATTTGGGAGGCCGTACGACGGATTTACCGTACGAGCTATATATTGATGATAGATCCGCACTCTTGACTCGAGGATGTCATATTATAATAGGGTATCGTATGAGATACTATTAAGACGGGATAACCGACTATTATATATATATATATATATATATGTATGTATCGACTCAGATGTTAGGCGGTTTCCTTATCTTTCGATCAGCCTGTTTAGTTTAGTCCGGTAGTTTACTTGTAAATGATAGATTAGACTTGAGTCATACCTATTTCAAAACAAACGAATCGTGGGTATTTTAATGACAGGCCAAGGTATTCTAAGGATATTTCAAAGGACGTATATTTTCTTGAAAACACCGTAGCCCTTATTTTCAAACCACCACGATTCGTGTTATATTCCAAATGGAAAAACTGTATGACTCTTATTTATATAATTGCTGATTCGTTATCATTGTGTTTATTATTCAGCTCCCGCATATTCTTGCTGTTCGCATCACATCGCTTGCTTATATTGTGTTTTCATATGCCGTTATTGAGATCATGCTGTCAGGACACCAGCACCATTACCGAAGATGCGTATGTTCCACATACACTTACTTGCCGGCTCACACACATCATCATCGGTAATTGCCATGTCACGTACATTTTAGAAAACACTATTTCATTGACATAGCTTGCTAACTGATAGTTGCTACATGTTTTAGCTTTCATATGCTAGTTAATTTATTGCATGATATCAGATGCATCCATATATTCATTGGTTATGCAGTATTATGGAGTTTTATGCCGGTTTTCTTTGTTTATTGATATCATGATATTGATGATTTCGGATCCTTCTTGAGATTTCTGGATTTGGGGGAAAATCGCAAGGATTTATAAACTTATTATCCTTTTAAAAATGCAAGTTGCGGTTTTCCCGTGATGTATGAGTCTTCTACCATGAGTTTTCAAGATTGCTGTTGGATTTCGATTCGAGGAGTTAGATGAACCGTCTCGGGTACATGGTGGGCCCGGTATGGTACCCCGGGGCAAGAAGCTCGAGTTGTCGATGAGCCTGGCAGGGGAGCACTACCTACCGGTGATATTATTTAGACTCGTCGGTTAGTCAGAGGATAGCGGCCGAAGTCATGAGATGGTTATAGGCTGATCCGTTCTACCGGAGCCCGCGGGCCGATCCCGCAGATGATACGGATGCCTGAGATATTGATATTTGAGATTTGAGATATTGAGATTTGAGATTTGAGACACTGAGATATTGAGATTTGATGATACAGGTTAGTCCGGGCAGCCGGAGCCTGAGGTATTAAGATATTGGGATTTATGTTTTGTGTCGATGCTTGACACGGATTTCTCTGTTGATTTCATTGATGTCACTCGATTTATATACATACAGATATCTCATTAAAAATTGAAAACAGTTATCTCACTCATTTCATTACATTACATTCATATCTCATACATATGATATATTGCTATCTGAGGCACTGACACGAGCACATTTTATCCTTGCCACCTTTTCATGCTTCAGACTTAATCATTTGAGGATATTACTGATCGTATGACCTAGGATTGCGTCATACATACGATTTCTGCTCGGTGATGTTTTCTACCCACGAGTTGGCAACCCACCCCCGTTGTGCCACAGTTTCTTGCAGGTTTTGTCGTACAGGTTCCGTTACGGCTCTAATAGCACACTGCTGTAGGGTTCCTTGGCACACTCAAGAGGTTCCACAAGGCATCAACCATGCCAAATTCAAAAATCTAGATGCCGAGAAACCCTAATGAAGATCGTTAACTAGAAATTAGGCGAAACGACAAGCTAGTAAACAAGTTTATTGCTAAAGGAAAGTGACTACAACCTTTATAGATCCGGTCCTCCACTTCCTTGTCTCCGTGATGACGTCCCTCCACTGTACCCATCGGAATCCTAGACTCTCGCGGTGGTTTCATCGGAGAAAAGATCGGGCTAGGTCGTCGACTTCGATGCCGAAGATGATCTACGTCGAGGCAACTCAAGATCAAGCTCCAACTTCACCAAGTCATGAAACTTGTGAAGAAAACACCATATACTACATGGCAAGTGGTAGAGGATGAAGAAATAGGAAGTGGGTTCACTTTAGAATTGGATTTCTCACTCTTTTTCTCAAGTCACCATTGAAGCTAGCAAGCTTTTTTCTTCTTGAAAAACAAGAAGAAGAAAAGAATATGATAAGAATAATGAAAATAGAAAATAAAGTGATTCTTATCATATTTGCAACCATGGTTTAGTGTAGAGAATAAACTAGGGTTTAGTTGAATGGTTAGGGTTAAGGCAAAAGACAAACTAGCTAGACTTTTCAAAGCTTCAAGAAGCTTCAAGTATCAAACAAAGAAAGCCACCATGTTATATTTTGCCAAAAATAAATAAAAAGAATGAATAAACAAGTAAAAAACCCTAAACCATCAACTAAACATAGTTTAAGTCTTACACACACCCATGTTTGCATGTATCATCAAACATGATACAAACAAGTGCATAAAAATATATCACATATACAACTTGTGCACATCAAGTGAGAAAATCCATATAAAGTGAACAAATACTAGTTAATGCAAAGTAATATATCAAATATATAATTATACATTAAATCATTAAATCAACACTTGATTTAACGATCCGGTCATATCGCATATGACCGACTAATATCCGATGTATCGACTTATCGAATCAATCCTCGATTCGATAACTAGGTTATATCGCATACTACCAATCGATACATTCATCGCGATAATAGAATATAGTATCACATACAAGCATTATTCTCGGTCCCGCACATATCTCATATGCGCTCCTATTTCGTTTCGCTTGAGCCAGGAAACCTCTGTGTAGGACTCTAAACACTCGTCAATACGCCGGCAGCAGGTGATGATCATATCAAACACCCACAAGCCGCAAGCGGTCTGCTAAACGTAACGGCCACCCGGGTATTGAGCGATCAGAAGATCGAAGAGCAAGCCCGCTCACACTCCTTTGAATTCAACCAGTAACACTTACCGTACAGTCCGGTCTGTTCGTCTAATATGTCGCATATCTCGCCTAGGGGTGGTAAACGTCAGACCCCAGTAGCTTGATAAGTCATGCCGATATAAGGTCCATAACATGTGTGAAACTACTGATAACACTTACCAGTAGATCACTGCAACCCTGGCCAGGGATTTCCAGTTATGGCCAGTCGTGCATTGCGCAACATCAACCCCCAATACCGGGAGAGACGAATCCCCTCCTATCACCCATTGCCTCCATGTCAATCGGGACTGTACCCAAAAACCACCTGTTTGCACGACTCAGTAGAGCCGTGGTAGGGTGGAAATCAAAGCACAGTGGGAGACACACAAGACTCTATAAAGATCTCGGGTCAATAGACTAAGCTGTACCAGTGTCACCAGAGAACTGCCATCTGACGTGAGATATAATACCATCCGGGAGTTCTCGGCGAGTCCGTTCAGTGTACCCAGTCTCCACTGAGCTCCCGCATACCATCTCTGATGTCAAACACCAATGGATATGGGATCATCCATCGCCCATCACATGGGTCGAGAAGATATGCGCTAGTCTACTCTGGAATATCGATGCCCCGTCTCGATATTCCCACGACTAGGAACATTGAAGGATGTACTCATGGACTACCCAGGCCCCACTAGTATGATCTGCATCACAGTCCTGGAAGTCGAGTACACATCCTAAGGGCTTTATCAACATGTAACAGAGAGACTGAAAGTATTCATGTGAAGATAAAGAGCAACCAGATAGCGTACTATCATGTCGAGCAAGAAAGTCCTACCTATATATGTCCCAGCATCCACTACAATATACATCCAATGTACAGTAATGGCCTCTAGGGCATACATATAACTAACAATCTCCCACTTGCACTAGGGCCATCTGTAGTAGTGGTTGCAGTATCACATACTCAACCATCCCCTATAAGTCTCTCTCTGGGAAAAGGCCTTTGTGAGTGGATCCGCCGTGTTATCCTCTGAGTCTACTATTCTAACCTCGATCACTCTGGAGATCAACTATCTCCATGATTAGGTGATGCTGCCTCAGAATATGTCTGGGTCACTGATGGGACCAGGCTTCCTAGGCCAAAGCCACACTTCCATTGTCATACAATGGTAAGAACCTAGTTCATCTTATGAACCAATACATACCCAAACTGCCTCTTTGGTAGTATCTTTAATAGCGATGTTACCAGCCTTTATCGTCTAGTCTGCCACGGTATCTAGCTTGGAACACTTCCAACATACCGTCCCTCCGCTGAGGGTAAAGACAATGCCTGCAACTGACATTCAGTCGTCCTTATCACCCTGGAACCTTTCCAGTGATTCTCCCCAGGATCGATTGATACCATCTCACTATAACTAGTGAGAATCCTAACATCTATTTAGATCTATCTCATAGATCCAAAATCCAGGATTTAGGAGGTATCACTTTGATCCAATAAGGAGAATCCATGTGATAAGAGGAGATTGACCGTGCGTAGCATAGGAAACTCTTTTCCTATCAAGAGTATGTCATCCACGTACTCTACGAGGATCATCACCATACTCCATACTACCTTTTTGTACATACAAGGTTCATCAACCATTTTGATGAAGTCAAACTTTTTGACTACCACATCAAAACAGATGTTCCAACTCCGCGATGCCTGCTTTAATCTATAAAGCAACTTGCACACGTTTCCGCTGCTCCCACTGTTTACGAAGCCCTCTGGCTGTGTACTTATAGACGTTCTCTTCTAAATCATTTTAGAAAAACTGTCATGGCACCCAACCACCAGATATCGTAGTCATGGTATGCACCAATGTTAAGTAGGATCTGGATGGACTTAAGCATAGTCCCTGGAAAAGGTTTCATCATTATCCACGCTTGGTCGATGACGAAAAACTTTAACAAGTCTAGCTTTGAAAGTCTCAACTTTTCCATCTACACCAAGTAATCTTCTCAAGATATACTTGCTCCTGATGGGGATTTAACCCTTCAGATATAGCAACCAAAGTCCATACTTTGTTGGTGTATAAGGATTCCATCTCAGATCGATAAACATCCAGCCATTCTTACAGAGTCTCTCTCCTGATGGCCAGCTCGAAACTAGTTGGGTCATCATCTCATGATGTATTCCTCGCTCCCACTGTCATAGAGAAACAGAAGTATCTCTCAGGTGGGTGAGGAACCCTACCAGATCAGCGGAGAGGCTGAGGTTCGTCAAGAACTATTGAGTCCTTTGGTTCTGTCAAGTCATTATATGCAGTTTTGTATAGCTGGAACCATTCCAGTTCTACAGAACTGACCTTGTCTCGATCTTGTCCGGATTTTGCTTTTGACATAGGCCAGACAACCCCAAATCTTAACTTACTTAAGAGATAGGCTCTTCCCATACCATATCTTATATGGAGTGGTAGGCAATGATCTGATTCGAACCTAATTCAATAGGTATGCAGCTTCTCAAGTGCACAACCCCCTTAAAAGAAACAGGTAACTCAGTAATACTCATCATAGAGCACACCATATCATATAGGGTGCTATTGCTCCGCCCTGATACACCGTTATGCTGTGGTATATTCAGAGGAGTAATACGGAGAGAGAATCTCATTCTCCTTTAGAATAATCCAGGAATTCTATGCACAAGTATTCTCCTCCCTGATCACATCAAAGGACATAATACTTATACCCGTATAGGTTCCCTACTTCTAGCTTATATTCTGTGAATATCTCAAAAGGTTCGGACTTGTGTTTCAACAGGAACATATGTCTGAATCTTGAGAGATCATCAGAGAACATAATGAAGTATAAAGAACCAGTCCTGGCATGTGTAGACAGGAGACCTTACATACATCATCATGTATCAGTCCCAAGAGTTCACTAACTCTTTCTCTGTTTCCAATAAACAGTGCTATGGTCATCTTATCTTTATGACATGACTAGCAAGTTTCACAAGATGTAAATTCAAACTAATTTAAATACGCATCTAAATGTAACTTCAGCCAGTCGGGTCGCATTGATATGACCTAGTCTATAATACCTTAAGAAGAATTCGTTCATTTCTGAGCTCGTCCTCTTGTGTGTGTTTCGTATACTAGGAACTGTAGTTTGATTTAGAACGTCAATGCTTTTAGATAACGTGCCTGAACCGATCAACTTTTGATATAGGAAATGTTCAAAACATATCCAGCAATACAAAATTATATCCTTCTTTACTAATAAGGAGACTGATATGATTTTGTACATCAGGTTCGGTATCTAATAGCATTTGTTCAGAATCAATGTATTGGCAATACAGGGTGGCAGTGACCAACAGACTTGGCTGCAACACTTGCCCCGTTTTCTGTCTCATGAAACTTATCACCCGTTCTCAGTTCTCTGCCTTTCTGTAGCCCTATGTAACAGATTACATATCTGGGATCCTGTTCCGGTATCAGATACCCAGGACGCAGAAGATACTGAGAAACAGTTCTGTGTAACGAACACACCCGAAGGAGATGCATCATATGCACTTTCTTCGTTTGGGCGGCATGGGAATCTTGGTATTCCCCTATTTCCTGCTCTGTCTTATAACAATTATAAGTTGGAGCGGGACCAACGTTCCCCAGCTCAGTATAACAAGCGGGATCGGTCAAATATCCGTATTATTATGTTGATTAAGGCATGATATGGTCGCTACCTGGAGAGAGAGAGAGAAGAAAACACTCAGCGTATGCTCTCGCAAGATCAGATTGGTTATTATTTTATCTAATCAGGATGGCTCCCACTGTTTTTATCAAATCTTCCTTCAAACCCTAAAAGGAAAGACTAGCCGGGATTAATTACACTCTACAAGTTCGCCAATCTTTCAGCCAGGCCAGTGTCGGTACTTTGAGGGAGGTTCCCCATGCTTTCGCACGGACTTAATTACAGTAAACCTCGTTTTCCCAAAGGCGTAACCTCGTTGACACCTTTCTAGACACCTACTTGATCGGCTAATTGCAAAGTGCAAAACTCTCCCAGGAGTAACAATTACTCGCAGTGGGTATCGGGATCCAACTATCATATAGAAGGTATGCAATCTCATTGCAAATTTCAACACTTGAAACTCCCGATAAAGGTTTTTACCCCTAGCACCAATGACCTTAACTATAGTCAACAAATCATAAGTACTAGTCAAGTTCTACCCGCCATTTCGTGATTAATTAGACCCACCCACATGACCCTTAACTAAGGTCAACAAAGTCACGCGACTGTCCTAACTAATCGCATCATATGCGGTGTAGGAAGACATCACTTAGCTACCGTACACTGTGCCTTAACTAAGGTCAACAAACACAACACGAATACTAAGTACTCTACTTCTTAAAATGACGGAGGGTTGCGGATGGTTTTTAATAAAACCTTTAACGCTTTGAACTTGATCTCGTTGCGGAATCAAATAGTTTTTAAATGGAGTATTTTTGAAGCTCTTCTAGTTTTGCTAAAGGGGTCACTCCCGGTGAAAAGATCGTCGGCCCTTTCCTTGTCGAATGAGGTGCGGGATATATCATATATATCACTTGTAAGTGCACGGCGGCGCCCCGGCCGTCAATCCGACGCCGGAATGCGGAAGCGATGCTTTTCTTTAATTTTCTGAACCGGCACCACCGCGCACCATAAACCCGGATCGTGCCATTAAACAAGTCCTAGCTAACTACAAGATGGAAAGAGAGATATACCGAGTGATCCGTGTCCTCCGGTCTTCTCGTCGTCGTCCCGCTCTCCCGCGGAATCTCCAATCTCTACCTCGTCGCCGGAAGGGCACCACGTCGCCGGCTTCTTTTACGGGCTCCCACCTCTATACCGAGGTAACTCGGGCACGAAGTTGGCGAGTCGACGTGCCCAAGATTTGCTGTAAAATGTAGTGGGAAACTTGTGTCTCATTTGGGGTTGAGGTAGTTGCCATATGGTGGAGGTAATGAGATGTAAGCTCTTTGAGATAAATAATTGGATTTTGTAAGCATCAAGAGACCAAAAATGCATCACCCAAATTTTGGACAGCCCCCTTCACTTGGCCGGCCCCTTTGGGAGGAGATAGAGAATGAGAGTGAGAGAGGAATAATCCAAAAAGAAAAGCCATAAGAATAATGCAAGAGAATAAGAAAGGAATGGTGATAATCAACAATGATCACAAAACCAACCTCACACTCCATCTATCATCATAACAACCAAAAGTCATGCAATGATTCACCATCATGATGTGAGCAAGTCAAATGATGGTGCAACCATCATGACACAAGAAAATGCAAAGAACACCCTCCACAAATGCTTATTTGCACAAATGCAAATAAGCCCTCCTCCACCAATCTTCGGCCATTGAAAGATACAAATGAAAATGGCCGAAACGGAAATCAAACTGGCAACTCCAGAAAATTGGTCCCGTAATAAATTACAGGAAAACCCTGATACTGTGCATACACACCCGCATTTGTATTCCGACTGAATACAAATGCAATGAGACAAAATCTACACTGTACTATACTAGGATCCGGCTTAAACCAAAGCCGGCTAGTATTATCCGTCCGATCCTGATCCGTGCAATACCGCACGTATCTGATCGAACCCTGCCATATCTCCATATGGCCTCTACAGCGTTTCGCCCGAAAACTTGAGCAACTGAATGCGGGGGATCTAAAGACTCGTCAACACCTTGGTTGTGGATTTAACCACTAGCACGTCAGAGGTATAAGTCAATACGTGACGGGCCACCAGCTATTGACAAAAAGGGACGTCAATGAGCGAACTCATCCTGACACCCTACTGAGCCTGTCAGTGACAATATCCGTAGAGTCCGGTCCGTTCGTCAATGAGCATCGCATGGCGGGCCTAGGGGGTTGGTAAAAGTCAGACCCCCAAAAGCGGTACAAGTAGTGTCAGAGATCAGCCCAGAACACCCTGAGATACTACTGGAATACCTACCAGTAAATCTCCTGCCTTAGCCAAGGACTTTTCATGTTCTGGCTCTCCTAGACACAGCATGACCTCACCCCCAATACCGGGAGAGACGAACCCCTGAAGATCCGCTCACTGCCTCCATGTGGCTCGGGACTGTACCTAACTAAAACCTGTTTGCACGTCTCCTTTGAGCGTGGTAGGGTAGTAATCAAAGTACAGTAGGAACTCACACGAGACAAATGACGATCCTCAGGTCGATGAACTAACCTGTACACATGTCACCAGGGAACTGCTATCTGACGTCAGGTATAAGACCAACTAGCATGTTTCCGGCGAGTCCTGTCCGGTGTACTCATAACCCAATGTGCTCCTGTATACATCTTAGGTGAACCAACTGACACCAGTGGCTTGTGAGACCGGCCACCGCCCCTCGTCGGGGTCACGACTGTATACACTAGTCTACTCTGGAGTATCGATGCCCTGTCTCGAAACTCCCACGACTAGGGACTTTTTAAGGATGTGCTTATAGACTACCAGCTCTCACGTATATGATCGCCCTCATACTGCTGGCAGTCAAGCAAGAATCCTAAGGGCTCTATCAACGTGTAATAGCGACCTGTCAGGTCACCTAAAGCAGTACACAATGATAAAGGTAAACCAGATAGCATACTATCATCTCGAGTAAGACTGTCCTACTGGGATAGGTCCTCCCTCAATCATTGCAATCACGTGCCTGTGATCCAATAATTGACTCTGAGTGCACTATCTCCAACAATCTCCCACTTGCACTCAAGGCTAATTATTGCGATGTCGTATACTCACAGCCCGTGTGATACCGAACACCCAACTCCTTTACTAGACAATCTCACAAAGCTCGTTTGTGAGACTATTGCATTCGAGGAATAGCCTCAGTGAGTGGATCCGCTTTGATGTTTCTTTCTATGTCTCTCTATATCTCAAGTTCGCAGATAATGCCATCTACCGAAATGAGCAATACCTGTCTTAGAATGTGTCTGGATGTCTGATGGGACCTAGATCATAAATGAACTCCAAATCCAAACTTCTTAGACTGTATCGTCAACTAAACTTAATCAGTATCCGGCGCCATGCCTCTCTCAGTATTGCCTTGGACCAACTGTCCAAAATACTGCCCCTCGTCAGAAGGAAAACTATAACTCGGACAACCTCCTTGTCGTCCAGGTCACCTTGGAAGCCTGGAATGATAACTGTCTCCCGAATGAGGCTGTCGTTATCATATCCCTAGAACATCCACTTATGTTCTAAAACTGCTTCCGACTGTTTCTCCCGGATTGGATCAATGTCAACTTATTGTATCTAGTGCAGGAACAACATCTGGTGTGGTACTTGACATCTCATGATTGACTAAATTGCCTGAGCAAGTGATCTGCTAATCATGCACATCCCTCTCCCCTTTAGTCTGTAAGACACCTTTAGAGAGGGTGACTCCATCACCTGCAGGTACACCACCGTGCCAGGAGTCGTCCATTCTAAATACTCTTAGAATGCTGTCTAAATACCCTTAATTGGGAAACCACCCAAATCTAGACCTAAAACCATAGATCTAGTAACCAGTATGTCTGATATAATGTCCAAGTCCCATGTGGAGAAACCACTGTGTGACGACCAAAGTATAACCGATCGTAGTATAAGAATATCTCTTCCTACTCTGTGTATGTCATCCAAATACCATGACATCACACCATACTACCTTCTCAACAGATCCATCCCCTATTCTGATGAAGTCAAACCTATGACTGTCACATCAGAAATAGATGATCTATCTCCGCTATATCTGCTTTAGTCTATAAAGAGACATAAGCCACCTGTCCACCAATGCTTCCGCTGCTCCCACTGACTACGACAACCCTCTGGCAGAGTCATATAGGCGTACACTTCTAAAGCTAGTTTAGAACGACGCTATACTCATCCTCCTGTCGGGTCTCACAGTCTGGAACAACAGCAATGGCAAGTATGGGCAAACAAGAACTTCCCTGTCACCGTCCTTGAGGCTATCGGAGTATCTCTCGGGTGCCAGAAGTTACCCACCTTATCTGCAGAGTGGCCAATGGAATGTTAAACCAGATTGAATCTTTAGGTTCCTATCAAATCTTCAGTAATCGTTTGTGACTCTGGAATCACTTCCGGTTCTACCATACTCCGACTACTGTTTTCTGAAAAAATCCATTTTTATTAAAACTGTGGCGAGTGTAGAACAATATCTCTATTGATCTTCCAGATGGTAGAATGTCAACCCTCGTCATAGCCTGGGTCAACCCACAAACAGCCATTACAGAAACGTGCCTTGAGTTATCCAGAGTCTGGTTTTAAGCATAAGCCGGACAACTCCCCGTACCTAAACATCGTTAAGATATGAACTGTTCTATATCCAATACAGAAACAGAGGCACTGATTTAATTGAACCAGATTCAAATCATGCAGCTGTCTTCAGTGCATGTCAATTAAATGGAAAGAGGCCTATCAGCGTTACACAACTTAGGAATGCTTCCACTTATGAGCAACCTGAAAGAGAAGCAAGTTCTCTTAATCATTACTATCAACTGAATACCACACACAAGTATATACATCTTCGATCACCTTGAAGAATCCCGATACTTGCAAGACCTGGTTCTCTACTTTATTCAAATACCTATAACTTCTCAAAATTCGGACCCTGTGTTTCCACGAAACACCTGTCTGAAAACTAGAGAAGTCATAAGTAAACCGAATATAGTACGAGGACCAACCCCTCTGTCCTGATAGACCCTGGACAACATACAATACTTTGTATAAGTCCCTTGAGTCTGATAACTCATTCACTGTGTGTCGTAGGTTGAAAACTGTACTTATGGTTAAGAAGAATTACACCGCTGTTTAACGCTCCTTACCTAACCATCCACTGATATAGGTAAATGTCACAGACATAATTTCAAAAAGGTATATCTCACTCTATAAAAATAGACATGCAGATATATCAATTTGAAATTGGTGCATGACAGCGGATATTCAAAACCAAATATTTGCCGTCCGGCAAACAACCCAGGTGACTTCCTCAAATATCACCGATTACAACGAATCCCGATATAATGAGGATGATCACCTAATTCCCACTAACTTACTCCCACTCACCATCTGTAAAACCATACAGATGTGAGAATCATACCTGGTAAATACATACCCTGGAGCAAGTGTCTAATTGGGAAATCAGTTTTCCATTAACAGTACACGGTGAAACTGAAACATTGAAATGTTTCGAAGGGGTATCCTGGTATTCCTAGTAATGCCTCTTCCATTATCCAGACTCACAACTGTAACCATGTAATTCTTTGCCACCTCTCCACATCCCTTATGTCTTTAGTCATTACCTTCTGCATACCCCTTTAGGCCAAATGGTTTTCTTCCTTCCCTACCGTTCGGCACCAGCTTATGGTTTGGAAGAAGACTATCCAATAAGCATAATGGGTGTACTGTCCTAATCCTAGGAGCACTCGCAATGCGAGAGAAGGTGAAGATAAAAGACAACCGAATAAACCTTATTCCTATTTCTCCTGAACCAGAATCCGTCCCCGAACTGGAACAAGTTCCTTTCGAGTTCGTATATAACCATACGATGGAGTATCCAATAAACTGTGGATCTTTGTAGTGATACAGAGTGTCCTGGAGAAATACAAAGGTGATTTAGGATTGGCGAAGAAATACTTGGTTTGGTCATGAATAGCAGTTGCAGTTTACTTTGCCCTCTTATTAATCCCTTGCTTTGTCTTAACTTAATACCTTCTGCACACCATCGTTATGCTAATTGGTTTTCTTCATTCCCCACCGTTCGGCACCAGCCTAAGGTTTGGAAGAAGACTATCCAATTTGCGTAATAGGTGTACTATTTCCTAAACCAAGGAGTACTCGCAACCTGAGAGAAGGTAAAAGGAAAAGACAACTGAATAGTCCTATTCGTTTTCTCCATAACCGGAAACCATCCTCGAATAAATTCTTTCGAGTTCATATATAACCATACGATGGTTTTGTCCAATGGAAGTGGACGTTCGTAGTAATACGGTGTGTCCTGGAGAAAAGGGTAAAAGTAGGAGTGGCAATGAGGTATGCAACTCTGACAATCCAAAAGCTAGTGTTTAAGAAGGTTCGGTCAACTTGGTCATTGAGTCATAGTCTTAGGGTCGGGTCAATGGTCGCTGCCAAAGAGAGAGAGAAAAGAAACACTCAGCGTGCACTCTAACCTAGATCAGAATGGTTACCAATTTATCTAATCTGGAAACCTCCCACTGTAACGTCAAATTCTTCTCCAAGCCTGAAAGAAGAATTAGTCGGGATCACCCGAGGAGTAAACTAACTCATCAGTGGGAATCGGGATCCAACTATCATCGCATGATAACGTGACGGAATCCGCTCACGTCATCACACTCCATAAGGTACGCGCATATCTGGGAAGTTTCAGTTCTTTTGAAACTCCCGATGTGATTTTTGCCCCATACTCTTATGACCTTGACTTTGGCCAACAAATCATAAGTCACATGTCAAGTTCTACCCATCATTCTCCAGTTTAATTTGAACCCACCCGTACATACCCTTGACTTTGGCCAACAAGGTAGTACGACTGTCCCAAACCAACGCATCTATCTATACTGCATATGAATAACCAACAGCTACCAAACACTGTGCCTTGACTTTGGCCAACAAACACAGCTTTAATACTATTGACTATCCATATGAAACGACGGAGGGCTACGAATGGTTTCTGGCGAAAACCTTTAACGTAAAGAACTTGATATCGTTGAAGGAACGGATAGCTTTTAAAAATATAGTGACGAAAACCTTTGCTAAAGAGGTCACTCCCGGTGAAGGGATCTCGGCTCTTTCCCCGTAGAATGAGGTGCAGGATATTCCAACTGAATACCACGGTGCAAAGCAAAAGTAATCGGCTATAGTGAAGTTATTGCCCTGACTCAAACTTCTGTCCAAGGGGCCACTCCCGGTGAAGGGATCTCGGCCCTTGCCTCGTCGACTGAGTAGCAGGATATTCCAACTGAATACCACGATGCAAAACCAAAGTGAACGTCCTTGCAATAACAGCTTTTTGAAAAGTGTTCCAACAACATCGGATTAGGTTTGTTTTTAACTTGAATTGATCCGAATCAACGCAGTCCCATCAGTTGATCACACCACAAAGAACGAAAATATACTGATGTACGTATATGCCATCCGCATTCGCCACTGGGTCCCGTCATTACCCGTTAGGTTAGCTAACTAACGACAGAGCGGGGACTGGACTAGCGCGGATGCAAAACATATACAACATCTACTAATATATATACCAATATATAATATTTCGCTCAAGGCGTGATAAAATGCAACATCACAGAAATGTACAGCATCATAGAACAATACAGATATCTGGAATCCCCGGGTTTCACAGAGCCACTACTGAAACCCGACGTTCCCCTGGTCGTGTGGATAGCCTGTGCAATGAAAACCCTAGACCCCTGCGGGCTCGGCAAGTTACCCGCCAAAACCTGAAGCGAGGCAGCCCCCTTCAGCAACATGAATGGACCACCCAGCACTTCACGGAATCCGGTAACTTGGGCACCCCTCCTGGGTCAACCTATACCCCTTACGAGTGCGGCGAATAGCCCGCCAATTCTAGAGTGAAGCCCCCTCCGTCTCAATGCCATGAGATGCGGGCTTGTTGCCCTCTAGAACCCGGCTATCCGTGCACCCCTCCGTGGGGCAATCCTAGTACAGAAAGTAAAATATACTTACAACGGGTATATCGACCGCAACCTGGTCGTGTCCCAAAATAATAATACAAACAGGCAGTGACGGCAGTCCACATGTCGGACGCTCGCCCAGCAATATCAAATGTACATAATAGAACAAAACTGTACTACCACTGCAACAAGGCTATCCCCACGACCGATCCGCAACATCACAGCACAATCACAGAACATCAACGTGAATGTCATTTTCGCAAATCCGTCTAACCGGGCTATAGCAGTTAGACAGGATTTACCGATCAAGTGACATTCACGGTCGCAGATATAATGTAAATTCTGTGAACTAATGTGTTTAAAATATCCGATCGATCAAATTTTACCAAGTGGGCCCCCAAGCACTACTGTAGCACATGAAGAAATCTGGGCCCAAAAATTAATGTTCCAAAACCCCTATTTTCAGCTCAAAAGCCCACTGGAAAAAATTGGCACAATGATAACACAGAACCGCCGCGGAACCGCGGCCAGAAGGGGGTTTTGGCCGCGGTTCCGCGGCCTTCTTGTTGAATCATGTTGTCGAATTTTTACAGTAAGCTTAAAAGTCCATGCACATACTTCTGCGACACACTGAAAAAATTTTGGAGCACAAAAAATTTTAACAGAGAACTGATGCATGAGAAAACACGGATTTTGGAATATTTGTTCGATCGGAAGTGTAAACACCTTAGACCAAGCTAGACTAGGTTAATGGCGAGGCTCTGATACCACTGTAAGTGCACGACGGCGCCCCGGCCGTCAATCCGACGCCGGAATGCGGAAGCGATGCTTTTCTTTAATTTTCTGAACCGGCACCACCGCGCACTATAAACCCGGATCGTGCCATTAAACAAGTCCTAGCTAACTACAAGATGGGAAGAGAGATATACCGAGTGATCCGTGTCCTCCGGTCTTCTCGTCGTCGTCCCGATCTCCCGCGGAATCTCCGATCTCCACCTCGTCGCCGGAAGGGCATCACGTCGCCGGCTTCTTTTACGGGCTCCCACCTCTATACCGAGGCAACTCAGGCATGAAGTTGGCGAGTCAACGTGCCCAAGATTTGCTGTAGAATGTAGTGGGGAACTTGTGTCTCATTTGGGGTTGAGGTAGTTTCCATATGGTGGAGGTAATGAGATGTAAGCTCTTTGAGATGAATAATAGGATTTTGTAAGCATCAAGAGACCAAAAATGCATCACTCCAATTTTGGACAGCCCCCTTCACTTGGCCGGCCCCTTTGGGAGGAGATAGAGAATGAGAGTGAGAGAGGAATAATCCAAAAAGAAAAGCCATAAGAATAATGCAAGAGAATAAGAAAGGAATGGTGATAATCAACAATGATCACAAAACCAACCTCACACTCCATCTATCATCATAACAACCAAAAGTCATGCAATGATGCACCATCATGAAGTGAGCAGTCAAATGATGGTGCAACCATCATGACACAAGAAAATACAAAGAACACCCTCCACAAATGCTTATTTGCACAAATGCAAATAAGCCCTCCTCCACCAATCTTCGGCCATTGAAAGATACAAATGAAAATGGCCGAAACGGAAAGCAAACTGGCAACTCCACAAAACTGGTCCCGTAATAAATTACAGGAAAACCCCGATACTGTGCATACACACCCGCATTTGTATTCCGACTGAATACAAATGCAATGAGACAAAATCTACACTGTACTATACTAGGATCCGGCTTAAACCAAAGCCGGCTAGTATTATCCGTCCGATCCTGATCCGTGCAATACCGCACGTATCTGATCGAACCCTGCCATATCTCCATACGGCCTCTGCAGCATTTCGCCCGAAAACTTGAACAACTGAATATGGGGGACTCTAAAGACTAGTCAACACCATGGTTGTGGATTTAACCACTAGCACGTCAGAGGTATAAGTCAATACGTGACGGACCACCAGCTATTGACAAAAAGGGACGTCAATGAGCGAACTCATCCTGACACCCTACTAAGCCTGTCAGTGACAATATCCGTACAGTCCGGTCCATTCGTCTATGAGCATCGCATGGCGGACCTACGGGGTTGGTAAAAGTCAGACCCCCAAAAGCGGTACAAGTCGTGTCAGAGATCAGCCCAGAACACCCTGAGATACTACTGAAATATCTACCAGGAAATCTCCTGCCTTGGCCAAGGACATTTCATGTTCTGGCTCTCCTAGACACAGCGCGACCTCACCCCCAATACCGGGAGAGACGAACCCCCGAAAATCCGCTCACTGCCTCCATGTGGCTCGGGACTGTACCCAACTAAAACCTGTTTGCACGTCTCCTTTGAGCGTGGTAGGGTAGTAATCAAAGTACAGTGGGAACTCACACGAGACAAATGACGATCCTCAGGTCGATGAACTAACCTGTACACATGTCACCAGGGAACTGCTATCTGACGTCAGGTATAAGACCAACTAGCATGTTCCCGGCGAGTCCTGTCTGGTGTACTCATAACCCAATGAGCACCTGTATACATCTTAGGTGAACCAACTGACACCAGTGGCTTGTGAGACTGGCCACCGCCCCTCGTCGGGGTCTCGACTGTATACACTAGTCTACTCTGGAGTATCGATGCCCTGTCTCGAAACTCCCACGACTAGGGACCTTTTAAGGATGTGCTTATAGACTACCAGCTCTCACGTATATGATCGCCCTCATACTGCTGGCAGTCAAGCAAGAATCCTAGGGGCTCTATCAACGTGTAATAGCGACCTGTCAGGTCACCTAAAGCAGTACATGATGATAAAGGTAAACCAGATAGCATACTATCATCTCGAGTAAGACTGTCCTACTGGGACAGGTCCTCCCTCAATCATTGCAATCACGTGCCTGTGATCCAATAATTGACTCTGAGGGCACTATCTCCAACATCACTGTGCAAAGCAGAAACTATAGAAGCAATCAAAAGACAAACCGAGTGTGTAGCATCTGCCAGTTATTGCTAAACGAGTCACTCCCGGTGAAGGGATCTCGGTCCTTTCCTCATCGAATAAGGTGCAGGATGTTCTATAATGAGCACCGTGATGCAAAGCAAGAACTGTAGCTACCTGTTTTATTTTGAAATTCGATTCCACAACATCAATTAGGTTTATTTTCTTTCATTAATCTCATTAATGATTGTCCCATCATTTAAGTCCACCTAAACATCACAGATAAATATAACGTACGCCTATGCCATCCGCATTCGCCTCGATGTCCCGTCTGCACCGTTAGGTTAAGTAACTAACGCCAGAGCAGGGCAGGGCTAGTGCGGGTGCAAAACATAAGCAACATCTATATAATATATCATATATATTATATATAATATCTATTTGAACAAATCATATGATCACATCACAGATAACGCAGCAGAAAATATCATATGAAATATTGGATATACTAGGACGTCCGTGTTTTTAATACGAGCCAGTATAAAACACGGATTCCACGGTCACAATGAATAGCCAATCCCACACCCCTAGACCCCTACGAGAGCGGCAAGCAACCCTACCAATTCTAGGGTTAGGAGACCTGGACTCGACTCCTTGAGTTGGTCTCCCACTGGACCCTAGAACCCGGTTACTTGTGCTCCCCTCCTTGGGTCTTTCCTAATGCGGAAAAGTAAATAATATACAAATGGTGACATCATCCGCAACCTGGAAGTGCCCCAATAAAAGAATATTACATACAAGTTTTTACATGAATGAAAATGAAAAACGCTCATCTCACATAAAAAACCCCGGCTATTCAAACACGACGATCCAATATAACATATCCAGCAACACATAACATCACATGTCATCAACGTAAGTAAACATGCGTATCCAAATTGTCGTTGACATATAGCAACGAAACCGGCGATATCACATATTACACTTACGGTCACAGAAAAGAAAGTGTAAAACTACAACAGTTGGAATCCGCAACCTATTTAGACATCGCATGCCTAATCAAATGCATTTCTTAGACATCGCATGCCTAACAATTATAAACCCCGCATTTTAGTCTCATTATCAAAAACTCTTTTCAATGTCAAGTCGGGCAATTCAACAGGATTCCCGGCATTTAGATCGAATGCTCGTCGCAAACTTTAGTAGGCGGCCGCACCCCCGACGCCGTCGACGAAGTGCACCAAGGCGGAACACCACTGCCGCGAGCACCCGAACGGATGCTTTCGGCGACGGGGTTCTCCTACAGTCACTTGGTCGGAGCTATGGGGCGTGGCTGTCTATTAAGTTTACCCGGCGCGTATCCACGTACGCTATGCGATTGCGACGGACTTTTGATCACATCAAAATTCCGTGGCAACCGATCAAGTGAGACTAAACCGCTAGATTTATAACATTCATTCAGTTATCTCATAACTACTTGTGGATTCCAAATATTGTATCACATTCCAGATAGATAGAAGATATTAAACTTTCCGATCGAACAATCAAACACCCAAGTTTTCCCGAAACAACTCAACACATGAAATAAGTTTAAAAACATTCACTTCATGCCTCAGTACCAACGGTCCAGCCGTAGAAGGGTCAAGCCAACGCCTCACATGTGGCACGCCGTACTCCCCCAAACCCTAAGGTTCAAAGGGCAGTTCAAGACGGTCACATAATCGAGTTAAGGTTTGTTGTCTTCTAGAGGGTCCATCGCGTTACTTGCACTACTTAAAACGTTATTAAACTACGGAAAAATCCAACAATTGGAAATTTCCCGGCAGGGGAAAAAGTGGGCACTTTTATCCGGTCGAACTTTTTAACATATTCTAAAATTATCCGGAAAAACACATAGACGCAGTTAAAGTTTCCGATCGAATCATCGAATCCCCAAAACACCCCAGATTACTCAACTTTTGAGTGCAAATTAAAAATTCCCAGAAAACTCAGGATTCAAAATAAGACATTACTGTGCAAACAGTTATGAAGGAAGCGACCGTACGGCCGCGGAACCGCCGCACGAGCCATGCTCATGCCGCGGTTCCGCGTCGTTTTGATCGATTTAGGGGTCCCGTTTTGTACAGTAATTCTTATAAAACCCTGCTTATTTTTCTGAATATTTTTAATTCACAAAAAACCCTGTTTTGAAAAAATGTACAGAGAAGGGTTTCGGATTCGATCGGGTTTCTAACATCATCTACGGATCGCCTAAGGCTCTAGCTAGGCTCTGATACCACTGTAGGGTTCCTTGGCACACTCAAGAGGTTCCACAAGGCATCAACCATGCCAAATTCATAATCTAGATGCCGAGAAACCATAATGAAGATCGTTAACTAGAAATTAGGCGAAACGACAAGCTAGTAAACAACTTTATTGCTAAAGGAAAGTGACAACAACCTTTGTAGATCCAGTCCTCCACTTCCTTGGCTCCGTGATGACGTCCTTCCGCTGTACCCATCGGAATCCTAGACTCTCGCGGTGGTTTCATCGGAGAAAAGATCGGGCTAGGTCGTCGACTTCGATGCCGAAGATGATCTACTGCGAGGCAACTCAAGATCAAGCTCCAACTTCGCCAAGTCATGAAACTTGTGAAGAAAACACCCTATACTACATGACAAGTGGTAGAGGATGAAGAAATAGGAAGTGGGTTCACTTTAGAATTGGATTTCTCACTCTTTTTCTCAAGTCACCATTGAAGCTAGCAAGCTTCTTTCTTCTTGAAGAAGAAGAAGAAGAAAAGAATATGATAAGAATAATGAAAATAGAAAATAAAGTGATTCTTATCATATTTGCAACCATGGTTTAGTGTAGAGAATAAACTAGGGTTTAGTTGAATGGTTAGGGTTAAGGCAAAAGACAAACTAGCTAGACTTTTCAAAGCTTCAAGAAGCTTCAAGTATCAAACAAAGAAAGCCACCATGTTATATTTTGCCAAAAATAAATAAAAAGAATGAATAAACAAGTAAAAAACCCTAAACCATCAACTAAACATAGTTTAAGTCTTACACACACTCATGTTTGCATGTATCATCAAACATGATATAAACAAGTGCACAAAAATATATCACATATACAACTTGTGCACATCAAGTGAGAAAATCCATCTAAAGTGAACAAATACTAGTTAATGCAAAGTAATATATCAAATATATAATTATACATTAAATCATTAAATCATCACTTGATTTAACGATCCGGTCATATCGCATATGACCGACTAATATCCGATGTATCGACTTATCGAATCAATCCTCGATTCGATAACTAGGTTATATCGCATACAACCAATCGATACATTCATCACGAGAATAGAATACGGTATCACATACACGCATTATTCTCGGTCCCGCACATATCTCATATGCGCTCCTATTTCGTTTCGCTTGAGCCAGGAAATCTCTGTGTAGGACTCTAAAGACTCGTCAATACGCCGGCAGCAGGTGATGATCATATCAAACACCCACAAGCCGCAAGCGGTCTGCTAAACGTAACGGCGACCCGGATATTGAGCGATCAGAAGATCGACGAGCAAGCCCGCTCACACTCCTGTGAATCCAACCAGTAACACTTACCGTACAGTCCGGTCTGTTGGTCTGATATGTCGCATATCTCGCCTACGGGTGGTAAACGTCAGACCCCAGTAGCTTGATAAGTCATGCCGATATAAGGTCCATAACATGTGTGAAACTACTGATAACACTTACCAGTAGATCACTGCAACCCTGGCCAGGGATTTCCAGTTATGGCCAGTCGTGCATAGCGCAACATCAACCCCCAATACCGGGGGAGACGAATCCCCTCCTATCGCTCATTGCCTCCATGTGAATCGGGACTGTACCCAAAAACCACCTGTTTGCACGACTCAGTAGAGCCGTGGTAGGGTGGAAATCAAAGCACAGTGGGAGACACACAAGACTCTATGACGATCTCGGGTCAACAGACTAAGCTGTACCAGTGTCACCAGAGAACTGCCATCTGACGTGAGGTATAATACCATCTGGGAGTTCTCAACGAGTCCGTTCAGTGTACCCAGTCTCCACTGAGCACCTGCATACCATCTCTGATGTCAAACACCAATGGATATGAGATCATCCATCGCCCATCACATGGGTCGAGAAGATATGCGCTAGTCTACTCTGGAATATCGATGCCCCGTCTCGATATTCCCACGACTAGGAACATTGAAGGATGTACTCATAGACTACCCAGTGTTAGGTCCACGTTACCTCTCCCGGTACTTACGGGGTTGCGGAAACGGTAAATCAAAATTTTTTCTAAACTTTGTAACATGGACCGTAAAAGCCGGATCTTTGCTAAACTAAAACTAGTATTCTAGCTAAAGAGAGTTAGCTACTATGTTGATGGTTATACCTAAACTTGAACTCCTTCTCTTCTTGTTGTTGTTCTTCTTTCTTGTTCTTTGTAGAAGCTTGAATGGTCCTCTTCTCGTCGCCTTCTTCTTGCCGAAGATAGATCCACCTCGAAGGTTCGACTTTGGGCTCTTCCTCGATCTTTGAGTGAACTAGGGTTTCCGGCTTGCTAAACCTTCATCCTAGAATGAGTAGAGAGTGATTAGGGTTTGCTTTTCCTTTTAAAGAGAATGATTCTCAACACATGAGAAGGTTTCTCTTTGCTAGAGGAAGAAGAAGATGAAAATGAGGAGAGAGAGAGGTTATGATAGAAAAATGAGCTCTCATTTTTCTTTCTAGCAACCATAATGCAAAAGAAAAATATTATCTAAATGATAATAATTGAAAATGAGAATAGTTGATGGTAGTATTTGGAATGACCACAACCATGCTTCATTTAATAAAAAAGTAAGCATGAATCAAGGAAGACTTTCAAGGCATGAAAGTGGTCAATGGTCAACAAGTCAACCAAGGTCAACAAGTCAACAAAAACTCAACCATAACATAATTCTCATTTAATTACTATTATTAATAGATAATATATAAATCCATTAGGGTTTGGAAAATGAAGACTGTCAACTGTGCATACGCACCCGTTCCGAAACCCTAATGAAAAACCTCATTCTCCGCCTCAAGCAACTGTGCATACACACCTGCATTCTCGTTCCGAGGAACAAGAATACCAAGATATAAAAGCAACCCCAAAACATATACCAGTATCTGGCTCAAACCAGAGCCTGCCAGTATAATCCGTCCGGACTCCAAACGTGCATAAGTGCGCGGATGAGAACGAACCCTGTCGCAAAACCATGCGACCTCTACTCTGTTTTGCCCAGAGGCGAATACCCTCTGTGTGGGACTCTAAAGACTCGACACTACGCTGGCAGTGGGTTTAACCACAGACCGCAAGCGGCACTAGCTGTGCGTAACGATCCCCAGGTAGATGCCGACAAGAAGGCTGACGAGGTGAAACCCCATCTGAACTCCTACTGAGTCTGAATGTGACATTCTCCGTACAGTCCGGTCTGTTCGTCTGATACATCGCATGGCGGGCCTAGGGGGCGGTAAACGTCAGTCCCCTAATAGCGGTACAAGTCGTGTCGGAGTGAAGCCCAATACACCCTGAGATAACACTGGAACCTACCAGTACATCTCGCTTGCCCTGGCCAGGGACTACTTGTGTAATGGCTCTCCTAGACACAGCGCGATGTCAACCCCCAATACCGGGAGAGACGAATCCTGTCTAACCGTCACTGCCTCCAAGTGCTTCGGGACTGCTCCCAACTACTACCTGTTTGCACGACTCAGTAGAGCCGTGGTAGGGTAGTAATCAAAGAACAGTGGGAACACACTCGAGGCGAAGTGACAGTGTCAAGTCAGCGGACTAAGCTGTACTCATGTCACCTGGGAACTGATAACTGACGATAGGTATAATACCAACCATCAGTTCCCGACGAGTCCTGTCCAGTGTACTCGTAACCCAACGAGCACCCACATACTATCTCAAGTACGACGTACTGACGGCTGTGGGACAGACCGTCTCCCGTGCTGGGATGAGAAGCGCATACGCTAGTCTACTCCGGAGTATCGATGCCCTATCTCGGTACTCCCACGACTAGGGACGTGTATAAGGATGTGCTTGTAGATTACCCAGCCCCCACTAGTGTGATCGCCATCACAACGCCGGTAATCAAGCAAAGATCCTAAGGGCTCTACTAATGCGTATAGGTGATAAATAAACACACATGTACACATTAAAGCAGAGGCAAACCAAGTAGCATACTACTATATTGAGCAAGATTGTCTGTACAACTGTGAATATCCCAAGCTTCCATCAAGTAATATACATACTAGTATGATACAGTAATGGCCTCTAGGGCATATACACTAACAATCTCCCACTTGCACTAAGGCCATGTACTGGCGTATCGAAGACCTATCATCTCGATCAGCCGCTCGAACTGAGTCTGGGGTAAAGCCTTCGTGAATGGGTCCGCAGTGTTGTCCTTTGTGTCCACTCTCCGCACCTCGATCTCCTGTCGATCAATGATCTCCCTGATCAGGTGATACCGCCTTAAGATGTGCCTGGATTTCTGATGGGACCTTGGTTCCTTCGCTAAAGCTATAGCCCCATTGTTATCGCAATACAAAGGTATTGGGTCAACAATGGACGGAACCACCTGAAGTTCACTAATGAACTTCTTAATCCAGACCGCCTCTTTTGCGGCATCGCTTGCAGCAATGTATTCAGCCTCCATCGTCGAGTCTGCGACGGTATCCTGCTTGGAACTCCTCCAACATACCGCCCCTCCGTTGAGGGTAAACACAAAACCCGAGACAGACTTGCTGTCATCTTTGTCACTTTGGAAGCTAGAATCGGTAAAGGACTCGACCCTGAGGTCTCCATTACCGTAAACCAGGAACATCTTCTTAGTCCTCCTCAGGTACTTGAGAATGTTCTTCACTGCTGTCCAGTGGTCCTCCCCTGGGTCTGACTGATACCGGCTTACCGCGCTCAACGCGTAAGCTACATCTGGTCTTGTACATAGCATCGCATACATTATAGATCCTACCGCCGAAGCGTAGGGTATAGTGCTCATGCGAACCCTCTCCTCGTCAGTCTTAGGAGACATCTTCTTGGAGAGGGTAATTCCGTGCAATGCGGGTATGTTACCGCGCTTGGAATCCTCCTTACTAAATCTCTTTAGTACGGTCTCTATGTACCTGGACTGCGAAAGTCCCAATAGTCTCTTGGATCTATCTCTATAGATCTTGATCCCCAGAATGTACGAGGCATCACCCAGGTCCTTCATGGAGAACCTTTGTGACAAAAACAGCTTGACCGATTGTAGCATAGGAACATCATTTCCTATCAAAAGAATGTCGTCCACGTACAAGACTAGGAACACGACAGTTCGTCCTACAATCTTCTTATACACACAGGGTTCATCTTCGTTCTTGATGAAATCAAATTCCTTGATTGCCTCATCAAAACAGATGTTCCAGCTCCGCGATGCCTGCTTTAATCCATAAATGGATTTAAGCAACTTGCACACCCTTCCGCTGCTCCCACTGTCTACGAAACCTTCTGGTTGATCCATGTAAACGCACTCTTCCAAACAACCGTTTAGGAAAGCCGTCTTAACATCCATCTGCCAGATTTCATAGTCATGGAAGGCAGCAATGGCAAGTAGGATCCGAATGGATTTGAGCATAGCCACCGGAGAAAAAGTTTCATCATAGTCCAAACCAGGTCTTTGACGGAAACCTTTTGCAACGAGTCTAGCTTTATAGGTTTCCACCTGCCCATCTACACCAAGTTTCCTTTTGTAGATCCATTTGCATCCAACGGGTTTTACCCCAGGTGGAGCAATATCCATGGTCCACACTTTATTGGCGTACATGGACTCCATTTCGGATTGCATTGCTTCCTGCCACTTATCAGAGTCCCTACTGATAATGGCCTGCCTGAAACTGGTAGGGTCATCTTCTTCCAAGATGCAATCCTCTCGATCCCCGTCTATGAGAAAACCGTAGTATCTCTCGGGCGGATGAGAAATCCTACCAGATCTGCGGAGTGGCTGAGGTTCGTTTGGGGTTATTGAATCTAGCGGTTCCTCCAAATTTTCAGTTACATTTTGTGGTCGCTGAATTTCTTCCAGTTCTACCGAACTCCCACTAGTTTCTTTTGCAAGAAATTGCCACTCTAAAAAGGTGGCGTGGCGAGATACAAACACCTTCTGTTCCTCGGTGTGGTAGAACAGATATCCTGCGGAGTTCTTAGGATATCCCACAAATTTACATAGAACTGAACGTGCCTTAAGTTTGTCCGGATTTTGTACTTTTACATAGGCCGGACAACCCCATATCTTAATGCCTTTAAGATACGGCTTCTTACCATTCCATATCTCGAACGGTGTCTTAGGCACAGATTTAGACGGAACATCGTTCAATAGGTACGCCGCTGTCTGAAGCGCATGTCCCCAAAATGAAAGAGGCAACTCAGCACTACTCATCATGGAGCGAACCATATCCAATAGGGTACGATTCCTCCGCTCCGAAACACCGTTGTGCTGTGGTGTATAAGGAGGAGTAAGCTGAGAGAGAATACCATTCTCTTTTAAGTAATCTAGGAATTCCGTGCTTAAGTACTCCCCTCCCCTGTCAGACCGGAGGATCTTGATACTTTTGCCAATCTGGTTCTCTACTTCCTTTCTGAATTCCTTGAATTTCTCAAAAGCTTCAGATTTGTGTTTCATCAGATACACATATCCGAACCTAGAGAGATCGTCAGTGAATGTGATGAAGTACGAGAACCCACCCCTTGCATGTATAGACATCGGACCACACACATCACTGTGTATGAGTCCCAAGAGCTCTCTTGCTCTTTCTCCATGTCCGGTGAACGGAGATTTGGTCATCTTCCCTTTGAGACAAGACTGACAAGTTTCATAAGATGAAAACTCGAACGCATTCAAGAGTCCATCTCTATGCAACTTACTCAGTCTTTTCTCTCCGATATGACCGAGTCTACAATGCCACAAGTAGGATTCATTCGTATCTGAATTCTTCCTCTTGCGTGTGTTTTGTATATTGAGAACTGTATTCTGATTTAGAACGTAGATACCATTAAACAGTGTACCCTCTGCAACCAGTACCTTATCAAGGTAAATGTTCATGATATTCTTTTCAAGAACAAACTTATATCTATCTTTATCGAGTAAAGAAACTGATATGATGTTGCAAACCATAGAGGGTACATAGTAGCAATCGTTCAAAATCATAGTCTTGCCATTTGGCAATACTAGGTGATATTCACCGACGGCTGCCGCATAAACTTGTGCTCCGTTCGCTACTCTGAGCGACATATCACCCGGTGCAACTTTCCTACTTTTTCTCAGTCCTTGCAATAAATTACAAATATGAGATCCTGATCCGGTATCAAGTACCCAGGAGGTAGGGCTGACCGTAAAACAGTTCTCAATTACAAGAACACCTGAAGTAGATGCAAAACCATGCTTCTTCTTCAACTGGGTATCCTGGAAATCCATACTTTCCTCTTTCCCATTCTCATACTCATGACGGTTGTCACAAGTTAGAGCTGAACCAACTTTCCCCAGTCCCGAATAAGAATTCGGTTCGGTCAAGCGATACATTTTATTATCTTGATTAGGGCGTGAAAAGGTTGCTGCCTGGAGAGAGAGAAAAGAAACACTCAGCGTATGCTCGTGCAAGATTAGATTGGTTTATTAATTTATCTAACCAGGGTGTCTCCCACTGTTTCCTCAAATCCTTCTTAAAACCTTTTTAAAAGAAGAACTAGCCGGGTTTTAATTCACGTTACAATACTTGCTTAACCTTTCAGCCAGGCTAGTGTCGGTACTTCGAGGGAGGTTTTCCAACGCTTTCGCGAAGTTCCTTAATTAAAGAACCTCTTTTCCCTGTGGGCGTAACCCCGCTAACACCTTTCTAGACACCTACTAGGTTTATAGCATTGATCGTTAAGTGAAATAATCTCCCGAGAGTAAACCAACTCATCAGTAGGATCGGGATCCAACTGTCATTGTGTGATAACCTAGATGGAATCCACTCTAGTCACCACACTCCAGAAGGTATGCTAAACCTGCAAGTTTCAGTTCTTTTGAAACTCCCGATGTGGTTTTTGCCCCTAGGATCCAAATGACCTTGACTGAGCCAAAATGTCAAAAGATCCTAGTCAAGTTCAACCCGTCATTATCTTGACTGCATTAGACCCACCCGTACGAGTCCTTGACTGAGCCAAAATGACCGCACGACTGTCCTAACCAATCACTTTGTATCCTACGGAAAAATATTATATAGCTACCGTTCACTACGCCTCGGCTGAGCACGAAATACGTAGCACGAATACTAAGCAATATTAATCCGAAACGACGGAGGGCTACGACTGGGTTTTTGGCGAAAAACCCGTTAACGTAATGAACTTGATTTCGTTGAAGGAACGTGATACACCCTTTTGAAAATATAGTGGCGAAAAACTTTTGCTAAAGAGGTCACTCCCGGTGAAGGGATCTCGGCTCTTTCCTCGTCGAGTGAGGTGCTGGGCATTCGTAAGATGAATACCTCGATGCAAAGCAAGAATAATCGACTATAGTGAAGTTATTACCCTGACGCAAATTTTTTGTCCAAGGGGTCACTCCCGGTGAAGGGATCTCGGCCCTTGCCTCGTCGACTGAGGTGCTGGGTATTCATAACCGAATACCGCGATGCAAAACAAAAATGAACGTCCTTGCAATAACAGCTTTTTGAAAAAAATTTGTTCCAACAACGTCTTTTAGGTTTATTTTCTTGCATTAGTTCTTTTAATGCGTGATATTCTTGCATTAGTTCTTTTAATGCGTCCCATCATTTAATCCTACCATTGCAGAAAACAACCAAAATATGACGTACGCTTATGTCATTCGCATTCGCCACGGGGTCCCGTCATCACTCGTTAGGTTACTTAACTAACGACAGAGCGGGGGCTGGGCTAGCGCGGCTGTAAAACATAAGCAACGCCTAAATAGTAAAGCAATGATAGACATTACAGATCACAGATGAATACATTGGATATACTAGCAATCCGCAATCCTTTCGAGCCTGGAACGAAAAGCGGATAACACGGTCGCGGTGAATAGCCAAAACCCCACCCAAGACCCCTACGGGTGCGGCAAACCACCCGCCAAGTACCCGAAGCGAAGCAACCTCCCTCAATGCCATGAGTAGGCCACTCGGCACTTCGAGCTACCCGGTAGTTTGTGCACCCCTCCATGGGTCTATCCTAGGAGCAAAAACAGTAAAAAGAATTATACAATGACGGCTACAACCCCGACCCGGTTGTGCGGCCAAACAAAAAAAAATTATTACATCAATTTACATTTACAATGAATGAAAGAAAAATAAAAGCTCATCTCACATCCAACCCGGCTATTCACCCGCGACAGTCCAACAGATTCATATACACATTACAATATCAAACACAGATCATGTATAACCCCGACTAATCGTCTTATAGCGATTAGCCGACGTTCAATACATGCAAACATCACAGATATAACCAACATAGCCAAAGTGTAGCGAAGTTCGAAAAAAATACGGAATTATAGGACCCCAAAAGTGAATTTCAGTTCTGGAAAATCTGGGCACATATAATATATCTGAAAAATCCAAAAATCCCACCAGAAGAACACTGCACGAAAAACGATGCATCAAGGAAACCATACTGCGGCGCTTCCGCGGCACATCCCTACCTCGTGCCGCGGAAGCGCGGCTATTTAAAAGAATTATGTCATCGTTTTTCTTCTGTGTTCAAACAAAACCCTGAGACGATTTTACGAGTATAAATTTTTTCATTTAGAGCAGAAAAAATTCAACAGAAACTTAGGGTTTTGTTTTTCCGGTTTTGCGATTTTTCGGTTTCGAACTTCCATACACTTCGCTACCAAGCTAGTTTAAGTTTAGTTAGGCTCTGATACCACTGTTAGGTCCACGTTACCTCTCCCGGTACTTACGGGGTTGCGGAAACGGTAAATCAAAATTTTTTCTAAACTTTGTAACATGGACCGTAAAAGCCGGATCTTTGCTAAACTAAAACTAGTATTCTAGCTAAAGAGAGTTAGCTACTATGTTGATGGTTATACCTAAACTTGAACTCCTTCTCTTCTTGTTGTTGTTCTTCTTTCTTGTTCTTTGTAGAAGCTTGAATGGTCCTCTTCTCGTCGCCTTCTTCTTGCCGAAGATAGATCCACCTCGAAGGTTCGACTTTGGGCTCTTCCTCGATCTTTGAGTGAACTAGGGTTTCCGGCTTGCTAAACCTTCATCCTAGAATGAGTAGAGAGTGATTAGGGTTTGCTTTTCCTTTTAAAGAGAATGATTCTCAACACATGAGAAGGTTTCTCTTTGCTAGAGGAAGAAGAAGATGAAAATGAGGAGAGAGAGAGGTTATGATAGAAAAATGAGCTCTCATTTTTCTTTCTAGCAACCATAATGCAAAAGAAAAATATTATCTAAATGATAATAATTGAAAATGAGAATAGTTGATGGTAGTATTTGGAATGACCACAACCATGCTTCATTTAATAAAAAAGTAAGCATGAATCAAGGAAGACTTTCAAGGCATGAAAGTGGTCAATGGTCAACAAGTCAACCAAGGTCAACAAGTCAACAAAAACTCAACCATAACATAATTCTCATTTAATTACTATTATTAATAGATAATATATAAATCCATTAGGGTTTGGAAAATGAAGACTGTCAACTGTGCATACGCACCCGTTCCGAAACCCTAATGAAAAACCTCATTCTCCGCCTCAAGCAACTGTGCATACACACCTGCATTCTCGTTCCGAGGAACAAGAATACCAAGATATAAAAGCAACCCCAAAACATATACCAGTATCTGGCTCAAACCAGAGCCTGCCAGTATAATCCGTCCGGACTCCAAACGTGCATAAGTGCGCGGATGAGAACGAACCCTGTCGCAAAACCATGCGACCTCTACTCTGTTTTGCCCAGAGGCGAATACCCTCTGTGTGGGACTCTAAAGACTCGACACTACGCTGGCAGTGGGTTTAACCACAGACCGCAAGCGGCACTAGCTGTGCGTAACGATCCCCAGGTAGATGCCGACAAGAAGGCTGACGAGGTGAAACCCCATCTGAACTCCTACTGAGTCTGAATGTGACATTCTCCGTACAGTCCGGTCTGTTCGTCTGATACATCGCATGGCGGGCCTAGGGGGCGGTAAACGTCAGTCCCCTAATAGCGGTACAAGTCGTGTCGGAGTGAAGCCCAATACACCCTGAGATAACACTGGAACCTACCAGTACATCTCGCTTGCCCTGGCCAGGGACTACTTGTGTAATGGCTCTCCTAGACACAGCGCGATGTCAACCCCCAATACCGGGAGAGACGAATCCTGTCTAACCGTCACTGCCTCCAAGTGCTTCGGGACTGCTCCCAACTACTACCTGTTTGCACGACTCAGTAGAGCCGTGGTAGGGTAGTAATCAAAGAACAGTGGGAACACACTCGAGGCGAAGTGACAGTGTCAAGTCAGCGGACTAAGCTGTACTCATGTCACCTGGGAACTGATAACTGACGATAGGTATAATACCAACCATCAGTTCCCGACGAGTCCTGTCCAGTGTACTCGTAACCCAACGAGCACCCGCATACTATCTCAAGTACGACGTACTGACGGCTGTGGGACAGACCGTCTCCCGTGCTGGGATGAGAAGCGCATACGCTAGTCTACTCCGGAGTATCGATGCCCTATCTCGGTACTCCCACGACTAGGGACGTGTATAAGGATGTGCTTGTAGATTACCCAGCCCCCACTAGTGTGATCGCCATCACAACGCCGGTAATCAAGCAAAGATCCTAAGGGCTCTACTAATGCGTATAGGTGATAAATAAACACACATGTACACATTAAAGCAGAGGCAAACCAAGTAGCATACTACTATATTGAGCAAGATTGTCTGTACAACTGTGAATATCCCAAGCTTCCATCAAGTAATATACATACTAGTATGATACAGTAATGGCCTCTAGGGCATATACACTAACACCCAGGCCCCACTAGTATGATCTGCATCACAGTCCTGGAAGTCGAGTACACATCCTAAGGGCTTTATCAACATGTAACAGAGAGACTGAAAGTATTCATGTTAAGATAAAGAGCAACCAGATAGCGTACTATCATGTCGAGCAAGAAAGTCCTACCTATATATGTCCCAGCATCCACTACAATATACATCCATTGTACAGTAATGGCATCTAGGGCATACATATAACTAACAACTGCTTCCTTCCCGGGTGATTTGCTTTGGTAAGTTGGTTCACTCGCATCGTGACCACTATTGTACCTTTATTTTATTCAGTTGTATCTAGTAAAACTCTATCAACCAAACTTGTATATTTATTCAGACTTAGAGACCAGTTGTATATTATTTCGACCTTAGAGTCGTGCGTTGTATTATTATGGTTTTCATTGATATTTTGAGCTTCCTTTTGAGTTTTGAATCTCGCCCTTCGGCGTTGTATATTATATTGCTTGCGTGGTTATGACCGTCGATTGACGAAGAGCTAGCCCCCATTTGGGGATGCCTTTTATTATTTCGTATACTATTCATGTTGTACCCCGTTCGGGGCCAGTATTTACAAAGGAAACTCTGCCGAAATTTTCAGAAAAGACTTGATGTTTTGAAAACGCATAATTCGGCTTATGCAATTAAAATCACTCGTTTTAAAATAAGTTTCTTCTTACATAAAATGGTTTTAGATTTCTGGGTTTTTGGCTTACTTGAATTAGATGGGGTCCTATAGAGTTCATATGATTCAAGGGCCAGTCACGTGCCATTTCGGGTCGTGACAGCTTGAGTCCGTAATTCCTCGAAGTGGATCATCTTGGATTTTAAAGACTATAAGCAAGCATGCATCATACATCTTGTGGAGCCTCTCAAAAGTTCGGGAGTTCGTTGATCGCAGTGAAGGGACCATAACATGGAGCTATAGAAGTGAAGGAACGGACTATAAAGGTTGTAATCCCTACTCACATCGTTGTAAGGTTGTTTACATTTCGATTCCGTATGATTCTCTAGTTAAACATCCTAGGTTAGGGTTCTTTTAGCATGGCAAATTTTTTATTTGACTTAGATGATGCCACCCCAAACCTTGCTGTCGTGCTTAGGAACCCTACAGTGGTATCAGAGCCTAGCTGGAGAATTAGACGGATTGTGTAGGATTACGAAACTGAAACTACTCCAAAACGTCCGATTTAAAACCCTAGTTTCTGTCGAATTTTTTAAGGAGTCAAAAAAATTTTAAACAACTGCAGAATGTTGTATAAGATGCGTCATGAACACAGTGAAAATTTCGTCCCCCCTCGCCGGAATTGGGCCGGCCACATATGCATAAAAACCGGCCACCTCGGCAAAAAAGAGGGATTTTGGGTTGAAATTTTCAGTGTGTTCGAGTCTGTGGGGTTTGGTATTTCAGGTGTTGCTAATTTTCGCTAAATTTTCATGTGATGTTATCTTTATGCAATGGCTATTCGGAGTGTTTCGTATTCGTAATTCTAGACTTGTTTCGGGTTATTTAGACGGTGTTAAAAGTTCGAACGGATATCAAATACCCACTTTAACCCTCGCTGGAAATTTCCAAGAGTTGGATTTTTTTCATGTTAAAGAACATTCAAAACTCATGCAAGTAATGCGGTGGACCCTCTAGAAAAACGAAACCCTAACTCGATTCTGTGACCGTAAAAACCGCCGCTAAACCCTAGGGTTTGCAGTAGTTCCGCGGCGCCACAGATGAGGCATTGGTTGACCCTTCTACGGCTGGTTCATAGGTACTGTGGCATGTACTGAGTATTTTTAAACTGCGCTCAAGTGTTGAGCGTTTTGGGAAATTTTGGGTGTTTGTTGCTGTTGGATATGTATGCCCTAGAGGCCATTATTGTATAGTACTAGTTTGTATAATACATTTTGGAGGCTTCGGATATATATACGGGTTTACGACAGTCTTGCTCGATATAGTAGTATGCTGCTTGGTTTATTTCTATCTTAATATGTGTATAAGTTTCTTTTAACATATCGCTGAAAACATATTGATGGAGCCCTTAGGATCTTTGCATGACTACTGGCGTTGTGATGGCGATCACACTAGTGGGGGATGCGTTGTCTATAAGCACATCCTTATTTTGGTCCCTAGTCATAGGATTATCGAGACAGGGCATCGATACTCCAGAGTAGACTGGTGCATACACTTCTCGTCCCAGCAGGGGAGATGGTCTGTCCCACAGCCATCAGTACGTCGTACTAGAGATAGTATGCGGGTGCTCGTTAGGTTACGAGTACACCGGACAGGACTCGTCGGGAACTATTGGTTGGTATTATACCTATCGTCAGTTAACAGTTCCCAGGTGACATGAGTAGCTTAGTCCGCTGACTTGACACTGTCACTTCGCTTCGAGTGTGTTCCCACTGTTCTTAGATTACTACCCTACCACGGCTCTACTGAGTCGTGCAAACAGGTTGTAGTTGGGTGCAGTCCCGAAGCACTTGGAGACAGTGACGGTTAGACAGGATTCGTCTCTCCTGGTATTGGGGGTTGATATCGCGCTGTGTCTAGGAGAGCCATTACACAAAGTCCCTGGCCAGGGCAAGCGAGATTTGCTGGTAGTGTCAGCAGTAGTTTCTCAGGGTGTTCTGGGCTACACTCTACACAACTTGTACCGCTATTAGGGGAATGCCATTTACCGCCCCTAGGCCCGCCATGCGATACTCTCAGATGAACAGACCGGACTGTACGGAGATTGTCACATTCAGGCTTAGTAGGAGTTTGGATGGGTTAACCTTATCAGTCTTCTTATCGGCGTCTACCTGGGGACCATTACGTACAGCTAGTACTGCTTGCGGCCTGTGATTAAACCCACTACCAGCGTAGTGTCGAGCCTTTAGAGTCCCACACAGAGGGTTATTCGCCTTTGGGCAAAACAGAGTAGAGGTCGCATGGTTTTGCGTCGGGGTTCGTTCACATCCGCGCACTTGTGCACGTTTGGTGTCCAGGCAGTTATTACTAGCGGGCTTTGGTTTAAGCCAGATCCTAATATTTGTTTTGGGATTGGTTTTGTCTCATTGTGTTCGTGTTCCTCGGAACACGGATGAGGGTGTGTATGCACAGTTGACAAAGGCAGAGGCAGAGGATTCTCATTAGGGTTGTTGACCGTTGACTTTTTCCAAATCCTAATGAGAATGAGAAATATGATTAATAATATTAATTAAAGATAATTGTGCCATGGTTGAGTTGAACATTTGACTTTTGTTGACTCGTTGACTTTGTTGACCGGTTGACCATTGTTGACTTGTTGACCATCATCATTTCATTTCAAAGATGCTTCTTGTTTCTTGCAAAATCCATTTAATGTGAAACGATAATGGTCATTCGAAATGAACCATCACACTTTTTCTTTAATTATTATTGTTATTTTCATATTATATCATATGTGAGCATGGTTGCAAAAAGAGAGCTCATTCTATCATATTTTTTCTCTCTCTTGAAAGAAAGCTCTCCCTCTTCCTCTCTCAAAATTTAAGTGTTCCATAAGTTGGAAATCATAAGATTTTAAGACTAAACCACCATAACTCCTCTCTACTCATTCTAGGGTTCTAAGTTTAGCAAACCAAGCACCTTAGTTACCTCTAGGTTGAGGTAGGAGCTCAAGTTCGAGGCCCTCGGGTGGATCTATCTTCGGCAAACAGGAGACGACGAGGAGGAGCCGTTCAAAACACTACAAGGAGCAAGCAAGGAGGAGAACCACAAAAAGAAGAGAAGGAGTTCAATACCTAGGTATAACCATTCTACATAGTAGCTAAAACTTGTAGTTTATTTGTTAGTTTTTGTTTAGCAAAGATCCTTCATGGATGGTCCATGCTACCTAGTGAGGAAAATTTTGATTTTTACCTATTCCGCCTTCCCGAAAGAACCGGGGTGGGTAACGTGGACCTAACAGTGGTATCAGAGCCAGGATAAACAACAACTAACTGTTAGCAAAGTGTTTAGAACTTCGATCCGGAAAAAAATCCCGAAAACATGTCAAAAACCATACTTTCTGCCGATTTTTAAAAACTGCTCTAAAAATTATTCCACATGCCTTAAAAATCGGTGCAGGGTTTTCTAGGAACAGGCAAGAAAAATGAGCCAACGACTCGGTCAACTCGCCGCGGAAGCACGGCGAAACTACGAGTTTCGCCGGGGATCCGCGGCCGAGTTGACTCGGCCGCGACTCCGATTTCTTGCAGATTGCTCAGTTTGGTGTTTTGGGATTTTTAAGATGTTTTGTTTCTGCCCAGTTTTTCCAGAGAACAATGTTGTGTTTGGGGTAGTTACAAATTGGTATTTTGATCGAAGTTCTACAAACTCTTGCTAAATGGTTATATCTGTAATGTGATATATGCACTGAACGTCGACTAATCGCTATACGTCGATTAGTGGGGGTTGTGCATATCTGTGATATGTAATGTTGTTGGATTGTGTATATGAACTTGTTGCATTGTCGCGGATGAATAGCCGGGGTTTTGTGAGATGAGAGTTTCTTTATCTTTCATTTGATGTAATATGTAAATTGATGTAATATTATTTTTATGGCCGCACATCCGAGATGAGGTTGTAGCCGCCATTGTATATTCTTTCTTTTACTGTTTTTGCTCCTAGGATAGACCCAAGGTGGGGTGCACAAACTACCGGGTACGTTGAAGTGCTGAGTGGCCTACTCACGTTGTTGAGGGAGGCTGCTTCACTTCGGATATTTGGCGGGTAGTTTGCTGCACCCGTAGGGGTCTAGGGTGGGGTTTGGCTATTCATCACGACCGTGTAATCCGTCTTTCGTTGCAGGCACGAACGAAACGCAGATTCCTAGCATATCTAATATGTTCATCTGTGATCTGGAATGGCTATCATTGCATCTGACGAATGTATATATCTATATATGATATCTAGTAGGCGTTGCTTATGTTTTGCATCCGCGCTAGTCCAGCTCCCGCTCTGTCGTTAGTTAAGTAACCTAACGGATGATGATGGGGCCCCGTGGTGAATGCGGATGGCATAAGCGTACGTCATATTTTCGTTGTTTTCTGCAATGGTAGGATTAACTGATGGGACGCATTATATTAATGCAAAGAAAAACAAACCTAAAAGATGTTGTTGGAACAATTTTCAAAAAGTTGTCATTGCAAGGACGTTCTCTTTTGTTTTGCACAGAGGTATTCGATTATGAATGCCCAGCACCTCATTCGACGAGGCAAGGGCCGAGATCCCTTCATCGGGAGTGACCCCTTGGACAAAAGTTTGTGTCAGGGTAATAACTTCTCTATAGTCGATTATTCTTTCTTTGCATCGAGGTATTCATTTTGGAATATCATGCACCTCATTCGACGAGGAAAGAGCCGAGATCCTTTCACTGGGAGTGACCTCTTTAGCAAAAGTTTTCACCACTTTATTTTTAAAAAGGCAATCATGTTCCTTCAAGTATATCAAGTTCATTACGTTAACGGGTTTTCGCCAAAACCCAGACGTAGCCTCCGTCATTTCGGAATGGTATTATTTAGTATTCGTGCTGCGTTTGTTGACCTAGTCAAGGCGTAGTAAACGGTAGCTAAGTGATATTTTTCTGTGCATTGCCAATGTGATTGGTTAAGAAAGTCGTGCGGCCTTGTAGACCTAGTCAAGGGCACGTACGGGTGGGTTTAATGCAATCAATATAAGGACGGGTAGAACTCGACTAGCGGTTTATGGTTTGTTGACCTAGTCAAGGTCATAAACCGTTAGGGGCAAAAATCCACATCGGGAGTTTCTAAAGAAACTGAAACTTGCAGATTTAGAATACCTTCCGGAGTATGGTGACAAGAGTAGATTCCATCTAGGTCATCGCACAATGATAGTTGGATCCCGATCCCACTGATGAGTTGGATTACTCTCGGGAGATTATTTCACTTAACAATCAATGTTATAAACCAAGTAGGTGTCTAGAACGGTGTTAGCGGGGCTACGCCTCCAGGGAAAAGAGGTTATTTAATTAAGGAACTTCGCGAAAGCGTTTGAAAACCTCCCTTGAAGTACCAACACTAGCCTGGCTGAAAGGTTAAGCAAGTATTGTGACGTGCGATTAATCCTGACTAGTTCTTCTTTTAGGGTTTGAAGAAGAATTTGAGGAAACAGTGGGAGCCATCCTGATTAGATAAATTAATAAACCAATCTAATTTTGGAAGAATGCACGCTGAGTGTTTCTTTTCTCTCTCTCCAGGTAGCAACCATTTCACGTCCTAATCAAGATAATAAAATGTATCGCTTGACCAATCCGAATTCTTATTCAGGGCTGGGGAACGTTAGTTCGGCTCTAACTTACGACAACAGTCATAAGTATGAGCAAGGGAAAGAGGATTGTATGGATTCCAAGGATACCCAGTTGAAGAAGAAGCATAGTTTTGCACAGGTGTCCTTGTAATTAAGAACTACTTTACGGTCAGCCCTACCTCCTGGGTACTTGATACCGGATCAGGATCTCATATCTGTAATTTATTGCAGGGACTGAGAAAAAGTAGGAAAGTTGCACCTGGTGATATGTCGCTCAGGGTAGCGAACGGAGCACAAGTTAATGCTGCAGCCGTCGGTGAATATCACCTAGTGTTGCCAAATGGCAATACTATGATTTTGAACGATTGCTACTATGTACCTTCCATGGTTTGCAACATCATATCAGTTTCTTTACTCAATAAAGATGGATATAACTTTGTTCTTGATAGAAATATCATGAACATCTACCTTAATAAAGTACTGGTTGCAGAAGGTACACTGTGTAATGGTACCTACGTTCTAAATCAGAATACAGTTCTCAATGTACAAAACACACACAAGAGGAAGAGTTCAGATACAAACGAATCCTACTTATGGCATTGTAGACTTGGTCATATCGGAGAGAAAAGACTAAGTAAGTTGCATAAAGATGGACTCTTGAATACGTTCGAGTTTTCATTTTACGAAACTTTTCAGTCTTGTCACAAAGGAAAGATGACCAAATCTCCGTTCACCGGACATGGAGAAAGAGCAACAGAGCTCTTGGGACTCATACACAGTGATGTATGCGGTCCGATGTCTATACATGCAAAGGGTGGGATCTCGTACTTCATCACATTCACTGACGATCTCTCTAGGTTCGGATATGTGTATCTGATGAAACACAAATCTGAAGCTTTTGAGAAATTCAAGGAATTCAGAAACGAAGTAGAGAACCAAACTGGCAAAAGTATCAAGATCCTCCGGTCTGATAGAGGAGGGGAGTACTTAAGCACGGAATTCCTAGATTACTTAAAAGAGAATGGTATTCTCTCTCAGCTTACTCCCCCTTATACACCACAGCACAACGGTGTATCGGAGCGGAGGAATCGTACCCTATTGGATATGGTTCGCATCATGATGAGTAGTGCAGAGTTGCCTCTTTCATTTTAGGGATATGCGCTTTTAAGAGCGGCACATCTATTGAATGATGTTCCGTCTAAATCAGTGCCTAAGACTCCATTCGAGATATGGAATGGATAAAGGCCGTATCTTAAAAGATTTAAGATATGGGGTTGTCTGGCTTATGTTAAAACGCATAAACCAGATAAACTAGAGGCACGGTCAGTTTTATGTAAGTTTGTGGGATATCCAAAGAATGGTTATGGATATCTGTTCTACCACACTGAGGAACAGAAGGTGTTTGTTGCTCAGCATGCCGTTTTCTTAGAAACGGAGTTTCTCGCAAAAGAAATTAGTGGGAGCACGGTAGAATTGGAAGAAATTCAGCGACCACAAACTGAAACTAAAGATTTGACAGAACCTCAGGATTCAATAACCCCAGACGAACCTCAGCCACTCCGCAGATCTGGTAGGATTTCTCATCCGCCCGAAAGATACTGCGGTTTTCTCATACACGGGGATCAAGAGGATTGCATCTTGGAAGAAGATGACCCTACCAGTTTTAGGCAGGCCATTATCAGTAGGGACTCTGATAAGTGGCTGGAAGCTATGCAATCCGAAATGGAGTCCATGTACACCAATAAAGTGTGGACCTTGGATATTGCTCCACTTGGGGTAAAACCCGTTAGATGCAAATGGATCTACAAAAGGAAACTTGGTGTAGATGGGCAGGTGGAAACCTATAAGGCTAGACTCGTTGCAAAAGGTTTTCGTCAAAGACCTGGTGTGGACTATGACGAAATTTTTTCTCCAGTGGCTATGCTCAAATCCATTCGGATCCTACTTGCCATTGCTGCCTTCCATGACTATGAAATCTGGCAGATGGACGTAAAAATGGCTTTTCTAAATGGCTGTTTGGAAGAGTGCGTTTACATGGATCAGCCAGAAGGTTTCGTGGACAGTGGGAGCAGCAGGAAGGTGTGCAAGTTGCTTAAAGCCATTTATGGATTAAAGCAGGCATCGCGGAGCTGGAACATCTGTTTTGATGAGGCAATCAAGGAATTTGATTTCATCAAGAACGAAGATGAACCTTGTGTCTATAAGAAGATTATAGGACGAGCTGTCGTGTTCCTAGTCTTGTACGTGGAAGACATTCATTTGATAGGAAATGACATTCCTATGCTACAATCGGTCAAGCTATTCTTGTCACAATGGTTCTCCATGAAGGACCTGGATGATGCCTCGTACATTCTGGGGATCAAGATCTACAGAGATAGATCCACGCGATTACTGGGACTTTCGCAGTCCAGGTACATAGAGACCGTACTAAAGAGATTTGGTATGGAAGATTCTAAGCGCAGTAATATACCCGCATTGCACGGAATCACCCTCTCCAAGAAGATGTCTGCTAAGACTGACGAGGAGAGGGTTCGCATGAGCACTATACCCTACACTTCGGCGGTAGGATCTATAATGTATGTGATGCTATGTACAAGACCAGATGTAGGTTACGCGCTGAGCATGGTGAGCTAGTATCAGTCAGACCCAGGTGAGGACCACTGGACGGCAGTGAAGAACATTCTCAAGTACTTGAGAAGGACTAAGGAGATGTTCCTGGTTTACGGTAATGAAGACCTCAGGGTCGAGTCCTTTACCGATTCAAGCTTCCAGAGTGACAAAGATGACAGCAAGTCTGTCTCGGGTTTGGTGTTTACCCTCAATGGAGGGGCGGTGTGTTGGAGGAGTTCCAAACAGGATACCGTCGCAGACTCGACGATGGAGGCTGAATACATTGCTGCAAGCGATGCCGTAAAAGAGGCGGTCTGGATGAAGAAGTTCATTAGTGAACTTCAGGTGGTTCCGTCCATTGTTGACCCAATACCTTTGTATTGAAATAACAATGGGGCTATAGCTTTAGCAAAGGAACCAAGGTCCCATCAGAAATCCAGACACATCTTAAGGCGGTATCACCTGATTAGGGAGATCATTGATCGCCAGGAGATCGAGGTACGGAGAGTGGACACAAAAGACAACATGGCGGATCCATTCACAAAGGCCCTCCCTCAAACACAGTTCGAGCGACTTTTTGAGCTATTGGGTATGCGGTACGCCCGCAGCTGGCCTTAGAGCAGACGTTGGGTATGCGGTACACCAATTACTGGCCTTTAGTGCAAGTGGGAAATTATTGGATATGTATGCCCTAGAGGCCTTATTGTATAGTACTAGTTTGTATAATACATTTTGGAGGCTTGGGATATATATACGGGTTTACGACAGTCTTGCTCGATATAGTAGTATGCTACTTGGTTTGTTTCTATTTTAATATGTGTATATGTTTCTTTTAACATATCGCTGAAAACATATTGATGGAGCCCTTAGGATCTTTGCTTGACTACCGGCGTTGTGATGGCGATCACACTAGTGGGGGCTGCATAGTCTATAACCACATCCTTATTTTGGTCCCTAGTCGTAGGATTATCGAGACAGGGGATCGATACTCTAGAGTAGACTGGTGCATACGCTTCTCGTCCCAGCACGGGAGATGGTCTGTCCCACAGCCATCAGTACGTCGTACTGGAGATAGTATGCAGGTGCTCGTTAGGTTACAAGTACACCGGACAGGAATCGTCGGGAACTGTTGGTTGGTATTATACCTATCGTCAGTTAACAGTTCCTAGGAGACATGAGTACAGCTTAGTCCGCTGACTTGACACTGTCACTTCGCCTCGAGTGTGTTCCCACTGTTCTTAGATTACTACCCTACTACAGTTCCACTGAGTCATGCAAACAGGTAGTAGTTGGGTACAGTCCCGAAGAACTTGGAGGCAGTGACAGTTAGACAGGATTTGTCTCTCTCGGTATTGGGGGTTGATATCGCGCTGTGTCTAGGAGAGCCAGTACACAAAGTCGCTAGACAGGGCAAGCGAGATTTGCTAGTATTGTTACCAGTAGTTTCTCAGGGTGTTTTGGGCTACACTCCAACACGACTTGTACCGCTATTAGGAGACTGACGTTTACCGCCCCCCTAGGCCCGCCATGCGATACTCTTAGACGAACAGACCGGACTGTAAGGAGATTGTCACATTCAGGCTCAGTAGTAGTTCTGATGGGTTCACCTCATCAGTCTTCTTATCGGCATCTACCTGGGGACCGTTACGTACAGCTAGTACCGCTTGCGGCCTATGGTTAAACCCACTGCCAGCGTAGTGTCGAGCCTTTAGAGTCCCACACAGAGGGTTATTCGCCTTTGGGCAAAACAGAGTAGAGGTCGCATGGTTTTGCGACGGGGTTCGTTCGCATCCGCGCACTTGTGCATGTTTGGTGTCCGGGCAGTTATTACTAGTAGGTGTTGGTTTAAGCCAGATCCTAATATTTGTTTTGGGATTGGTTTTGTCTCATTGTATTCGTGTTCCTCGGAGCACGGACGCGGGTGTGTATGCACAGTTGACAGCGGCAGAGCCAGAGGATTCTCATTAGGGTTGTTGACCATTGACTTTTTCCAAACCCTAATGAGAATGAGAAATATGATTAATAATATTAATTAAAGATAATTGTGCCGTGGTTAAGTTGAACATTTGACTTTTGTTGACTTGTTGACTTTGTTGACCGGTTGACCATTGTTGACTTGTTGACCATCATCATTTCATTTCAAAGATACTTCTTATTTCTTGCAAAATCCATTTAATATGAAATGATAATGGTCATTATAAATGAACCATCATAATTTTTCTTTAATTATTATTGTTATTTTCATATTATCTCATATGTGAGCATGGTTGCAAAAAGAGAGCTCATTCTATCATATTCTTTCTCTCTCTTGAAAGAAAGCTCTCCCTCTTCCTCTCTCAAAGTTTAAGTGTTCCATGAGTTGGAAATCATAAGCTTTTGAGACTAAACCACCATAACTCCTCTCTACTCATTCTAGGGTTATAGGTTTAGCAAACCAGGCACCTTAGTTACCTCTAGGTTGAGGTAGGAGCTCAAGTTCGAGGCCCTCGGGTGGATCAATCTTCATTAAAGAGGAGACGACGACGAGGAGCCGTTCAAACCACTACAAGGAGTAAGCAAGGAGGAGAACCACAAAAAGAAGAGAAGGAGTTCATGACCTAAGTATAACCATTCTAAATAGTATCTAAAACTTGTAGTTTATTTGTTAGTTTTTGTTTAGCAAAGATCCTTCATGGATGGTCGATGCTATCTAGTGAGGAAAATTTTGATTTTTATCTATTCTGCCTCCCCGAAAGAACCGGGGTGGGTAACGTGGACCAAACAGTTGATTCGATCGGAATATTTAACATCGTCTAGCTTTTTCTGGAATGTGATACAATATGTGGAATTCATATAGTTAGGCATGAAATGCAAAGTATGTAATATTTCGGGTTTATGATGTCTAAGGTGATTGTGGATTCCAAATATTGTAGTTTGACTTTTTCTTTTCTGCGACCGTAAGTGTAATATATGGTGTATTGCCGGTTTCATTGCTATATGTCGACGACAATTGGGATACGCATATTTACTTACGTTGATGACTTGTGATACTATGTGTTGCTGTGATATGTTATATTGGATCATCGTGTTTCGAATAGCCGGGGGTTTTATGTGAGATGAGAGTTTTTGTTTTCATTCATGTAAAATTCGTTGTATGAAATATTCTTTTATTGGGGCACTTCCGGGTTGAGGATGATGTCACCATTTTTGTATATTATTTACTTTTCCGTATTAGGATAGACCCAAGGTAGGAAGCACAAGTAACCGGGTTCTAGAGTCCAGTGGGAGACCATCTCGAGGAGTCGAGCTAGGGTCTCCTAACTCTAGAATTGGTAGGGTTTCTTACCGCTCACATAGGGATCTAGGGATGTGGGTTTGGGTATTCATAGCGACCATGGAATCCGTGTTTTATACAGGCTCAAAATAAAACACGGACCTCCTAGTATATCCAATATTTCATATGTTATCTTCTGCTGCTGATATTCTGTGATGTGATCACTTTATATGCGTGAGACGAATGATTTGTTATTGTATATATGATATATAATAAACGTTTCTTATGTTTTTCACCCGCGCTAGTCCCGCCCCTGTATGCCGTTAGTTAAGTAACCTAACGGTGCATAACGAGACACTGTGGCAAATGCGGATGGCATAAGCGTACGTTGTATTTTCATTTCTTTTGTGATGCTTAGGAAGAATAAATGATGGGACTTCATTAATGAGATTAATGAAAGAAAAGAAACCTAAAAGGTATTGTAGAATCAAATTTTCAAAAAGGGTAGCTCTAATTTTTGCTTTGCATAGCGGTATTCCTTGTAGAATACCCAGCACCTTATTCGATAAGTAAAGAGCCGAGATCCCTTCACCGGGAGTGACCTCTTTAGTGAAACTAGCAAATGCTACAACTCACTCGGTTTTTTTGTATTGGTTCTATAGTTTTTGCTTTGCATAGCGGTATTCTTTGTAGAATACCCAGCACCTTATTCGATAAGGATAGAGCCGAGATCCCTTCACCGGGAGTGACCACTTTAGCGAAACTAGTAAAAGCCTCAAAAACACTCCTTTTCAAAATCACTTGTTTCTACAACGATATCAAGTTCAATACACAAAAGGATTTCATAAAAACCTGTCGTAGCCTTCCGTCATTTCAGATAAAGACTATTTAGTATTCGAGTTGCGTTTGTTGGACTTTGTCAAGGCTTAGTGTGCGGTAGCTGACTAGTACTTATCTGTTTATGCATATGATGCGATTGGATTAGGGTAGTCGTACAACCTTGTTAGCTTTTGTCAAGGGTCATACGGGTGGGTTTAATTCAATCAGGAAATGACGGGTTGAACTTGACTAGCATCCTGCGGTTTGTTGGCCTTTGTCAAGGTCATGGGAGGTTAGGGGAAAAAGTATTATCGGGAATTTCAAGTGTTGAAATTTGCAATGAGATTGCATACCTTCTATGAGATAGTTGGATCCCGATACCCAGTGCGAGTAAGAGTTACTCCTGGGAGAGTTTTACACATCACAATTTACCAATCAAGTAGGTGTCTAGAAAGGTGTTAACGGGGTTATGCCTCTGGGAAAACGAAGTTTATTTTAATTAGGTCCGTGCGGAAGCACGGGGGACGTCCCTCAAAGTACCAACACTAGCCTGGCTGAAAGATTGGCGAACTTGTAGGGTGTAATTAATCCGGGCTAGTCTTAACTTTTAGGGTTTGAAGGAAGATTTGATAAAAAAAACAGTGGGAGCTATCATGATTAGATAAGATAATAACCAATCTAATCTTGTAAGAGAATACGCTAAAGTGTTTTCTTCTCTCTCTCTCTCCAGGTAGTGACCATGTCAGACCTTAATGAAGATAATAATATGGATGTATTGACCGAACCCGCTTGTTATACTGAGCAGTGGAATGTTAGTTCCTTTCTTTCTTATAATTTTTATAAAACAGAGCAGGAAATAGGAGAATATTCGGATTCCTACGCCGCCCAAATGAAGAATAAGCATGTTGATGCATTTTCTTCGGGTGTGTTAGTTGTCGAGAACTGTTTCTCAGTTCACTCTACGTCCTGGGTATTAGAGACTGGATCGGGATCCCACATATGTAATATGTTACATGGGCTAAGGAGAGGTAGGGAACTGGGAATAGGTGATAATTCAATAAGAGTAGGGAATGGTGCAAATGTTGCAGCCAAAGCAGTTGGTGAATACCACCTAGTATTACCAAATGGTAATACATTGATTCTGAATGAATGCAATTACATTCCGACCCTGATATGCAAGCTTATATCAGTTTCTTTCTTAAGTAAAGAAGGATATAATTTTGTAGTAGAGGATAATGTTATGGACATCTTCCTGAATCAAAAGTTGATTGGATCAGGCTCGTTAAATAATGGCATATACATTCTAAATCAAACCACAGTTCTTAATATACAGAACACACACAAGAGGAAGAGTTCAGAAATAAGCGAATCCTTCTTGTGGCATTGTAGACTAGGTCATATCAATGCGACACGACTAGCCAAGTTACATAAAGATGGATATTTGAATCCGTTCGAATTATCATCTTATGAAACTTGTCATTTATGTCTCAAAGGTAAAATGACCAAAACTCCGTTTAGTGGACACGGAGAAAGAGTTACGGAACTCTTGGGACTGATACATAGTGATGTATGCGGTCCCATGTCTACACATGCCAGAAATGGTTCTTCTTACTTCATTACATTCACTGACGATCTCTCAAGATACGGACATGTGTTCCTGTTGAAACACAAGTCTGAACCTTTTGAGAAATTCAAAGAATATAAGAACGAAGTCAAGAACCAAACGGATAAAAGTATTAAAATCCTACGATCTTATCGAGGAGGAGAGTACTTGAGCACGGAGTTCCTGGACTATCTAAAAGAGAATGGGATTCTCTCTCAGCTTACTCCTCCGTAAACACTATAGCACAACGGTGTATCGGAGCGGAGGAACCCCACCCTATTAGATATAGTGCGCTCAATGATGAGCAACGCTGAGTTGCCTATTTCCTTTTAGGGTTATGCACTTGAGACAGTAGCATAGCTATTGAATCAAGTTCCATCTAAATCTGTAGCTAACACACCATATGAGATATGGAGTTGGAAGAGACCATATCTTAAACGAGTTAAGATATGAGGTTGTCCGGCTTTTGTCAAAAAGAAAAATTCGGACAAACTCGAGGCACGGTCAGTTCTTTGCAAGTTTGTGGGATATCCCAAACATTCATATGGATATCTTTTCTACCACGGCGAGGAAAAAAAGGTGTTTGTTTCTCGACATGCCACCTTTTTAGAAAAGGAATTTCTTGTAAAGGAAATTAGTGGGAAAGAGGTAGAGCTGGAAGAAGTTCAAGCTACACAAACTACAACTGAAGATTTAGTGAAACCAGAGGATATGATAGTTCCCAACAAACCACAGCCTCTCCGCCGATTTAGTAGGGTTCCTCATCCACCTGAGAGATACTACGGTTTTCTCATTGATGGTGGGAGCAAGGATTGCATCATGGAAGATGATGACCCAACTAGCTTCGAACAGGCCATCACGAGTAGGGACTCTGAGAAAAGGCTGGATGCAATGCGATCTGAGATGGAATCCATGTACACCAACAAAGTATGGACTTTGGAAGTTGCTCCTGAAGGGGTAAAACCCATTGGGAGCAAATGGATCTTTAAAAAGAAACTTGGTGTAGATGGAAAAGTTGAGACTTACAAAGATAGACTTGTTGCAAAAGGTTTTCGTTAACGACCAGGTATGGATTATGATGAATCATTTTCTCCAGTGGCTATGCTTAAGTCCATCCGGATTTTACTTGCCATTGCTGCATACCATGACTACGAAATCTGGCAAATGGATGTTAAGACCGCCTATCTAAATTGTGATTTAGAATAGAGCGTGTACATGACTCAGCCAGAGGGCTTAATAGACAGTGGGAGCAGCGGAAAGATGTGCAAGCTGCTCAAATCCATCTACTGGTTGAAGCAGGCATCGCGGAGTTGGAACATCTGTTTTGATGTTGTAGTCAAAGAGTTTGACTTCATCAAGAACGTAGATGAACCTTGTATATACAAGAAGGTGGCAGAGAGTAAGGTTGTCTTCCTCGTATTGTACGTGGATGACATACTCTTGATAGGAAAAGATGTTCCTATGCTGTACTCGGTCAAGCCCTTCTTATCACAAAGATTCTCAATGAAAGATCTAGGTGATGCCTCCTGTATCTTGGGAATTAAGATCTATAGAGATAGATCTAAACGGATACTGGGATTATCCCAATCTAGGTACGTTGACACCATACTAAAGAGGTTTAGTGTAGAAGAATCCAAGCGTAGAAATTTACCCACGATCACTGGACTCACTCTCTCCAAAGAGATGTCTCCCAAGACTGATTTGGAGAGAGCTCGCCTGCAAGGGATACCCTATGCTTCGGCAGTAGGCTCTATCACATACGCGATGCTATGTACCAGACCCGATGTAGCATACTCAATAAGCATAGTGAGTAGGTATCAAGCAGATCCTGGAGAGAGTCACTAGACAGCTGTGAAGAACATTCTCAAGTACTTGAGAAGGACTAAAGAGATGTTCTTGTTGTATGGTAACGGAGAACTCCAGGTGGAGTCCTTTACCGATTCAAGCTTCCAGAGTGATAAGGACGACTCTAAGTCGCACTTGGGATTTGTCTTTATCCTCAATAGAGGGGCGGTTTGTTGGAAGAGTTCCAAACAAGAAAATCGTGGCAGACTCGATGATGGAGGCTGAATACATCGCTGCCAACGATGCTGCCAAAGAGGTTGTCTAGATGAAGAAGTTCATAACTGAACTTGGAGTGGTTCCGTCCATTGAGCATCCAATACCTTTGTATTATGATAACTATGGAGCTGTAGCTTTGGCCAAGGAACCCAGGTCCCATCAGAGATCCAGCATATTCTGAGGTGGTATCACCTGATCCGGGAGATAGTTGATCGCCGGGAGATCGAGGTCAGGAGAGTTGACACGAAGGACAACACTGCGGATCCACTCACGAAGGCCATTCCCTGGATACAATTTGAGAGACTCTTCGTGATGTTGGGTATGGATACTACAACAGCTGGCCTTAGTGCAAGTGGGAGATTGTTAGTTATGTATATACCCTAGAGGCCATTATTGTACATATGATGTATATTATATTGGATGCTTGGATATATATAGAGAGGACTTTCTTGCTCGACATGATAGTATTCTATCTGGTTGCTCTATGTCTTAACATGTAGATTTGTATTGTGATACTGTCTTGCTCTCACATGTTGATAAAGCCCTTAGGATGTGTACTTGACTACTAGGACTATGATGGAGATCATACTAGTGGGGCTAGGATAGTCCACAAGTACATCCTATAATTGTTCCTAGTCGAGGGTGTATCGAGACAGGACATCGATACTCCAGAGTAGACTAGCGTATACGCCTCTTGACCCATATGATGGGCGATGGATGATCCCACATCCCTTGGTGTTTGACATCAAAGATGGTATACGGGTGCTCAGTGGAGACTGGGTACACTGAACAGACTCGCCGATAACTCCTAGCTGGTATTATACCTATCGTCAGATAGCAGTTCTCTAGTGACACTGGTACAGGTCAGTCTGTAGACCCGATATCGCCATAGAGTCTTGTGTAATTCCCACAGTGCTTTGATTTCCACCTTACCACATTCATGAGAACGTGCAAAACGGTGGCTTTTGGATACAGTCCTGAATAACATGGAGGCAATGAGCAATAGGAGGGGTTTCGTCTCTCCCGGTATTGGGGGTTAATGTTGCGCTGTGTTCGATTGGCTATAATAGGAAGTCCCTGGCCAGGGCTGATATGGAGATCTACTGGTAAGTGTTATCAGTAGTTTCTCGACCCGTTATGAGCCTCACATCGACACGACTTATCGGTTACTGGGGTCTGACTTTTACCACCCCTAGACTGGATATGCGACATATCAGACAAAGAGACCGGGCTGTACGGTAGTGTTACTGATTGGATTCACAGGAGTGTGAGCAGGCTTGGTTGTTGATCTTCTGATCGCTCAATAGCCGGGTGACCGTTACATTTAGCTGACCGCTTGCGGCTTATGGATATTTGATATGATCATCACCTACTGCCGGCGTATTGACGAGTCTTTAGAGTCCTACACAGAGGTTTCCTGGCTCAGGCGAAATGGAGTAGGAGCAAATATGTGATATGTGCGGGACCCAGATTGATACGCGTATGTGATACCGTATTCTATTCTCACGATATGTGATATCGGCCGGTTATATATGATATAGCTGGGTTATCGGATCAAGCGTTGATTCGGTGAAATGATACATGTTATATTTGTCGGTTGTATGAGATATAGCCGGATTATTAAATCAAGTGTTGCTTTAATAATTTAATGTATAATTATATATTTGATATATTAAATTACATTAACTAATATATGCTCACTTAAGTATTTCTTTTTCTCACTTTTGATACATTTAACATATATGTGATATATGTTTATTGTATTGTTTTCATTTGTTCACAAATTATATATATGTGATATATATTATTGTGACATGCTAGGTTACACAAGTAACAAAGGTTTATGAGACTTAGACCTGTTAGTGTATATGCCCTAGAGGCCATTACTGTATCATACTAGTTTGTATATTACTTAATGGATGCTTGGGATATTCACCTTGTATATACAATCTTGCTCAAAATAGTAGTATGCTACTTGGTTTGTTTCTACTTCAATGTGTACTTGTGTTTATTTCAGTATATCACTTATACGCATTAGTGGAGCCCTTAGGATCTTTGCTTGATTACCAGCGTTGTGATGGCAGTCACACTAGTGGGGGCTGGGTAATCTATAAGCACATCCTTATTCAGGTCCCTGGTCGCAGGACTATCGAGACAGGGCATCGATACTCCGGAGTAGACCAGCGCATGCGCTTCTCATCCCAGTGTGGGAGACGGTCTGTCCCACAGCCGTCAGTACGTCGTACTTGAGATAGTATGCGGGTGCTCGTTAGGTTACGGGTACACTGGACAGGACTCGTCGGGAACTGACTAGTTGGTATTATACCTATCGTCAGTTATCAGTTCCCAGGTGACATGAGTACAGCTTAGTCCGCTGACTTGACACTGTCACTTCGCCTCGGGTGTGTTCCCACTGTACTTTGATCACTATCCTACCACGGCTCAAAGGAGTCGTGCAAACAGGTGGTAGTTGGGTGCAGTCCCGAAGCACTTGGAGGCAGTGACGGTTAGACAGGATTCGTCTCTCCCGGTATTGGGGGTTGACATCGCGCTGTGTCTAGGAGAGCCATTACACGAGTAGTCCCTGGCCAGGGCAAACGAGATATACTGGTAGGTTTCCAGTGTTATCTCAGGGTGTATTGGGCTTCACTCTGGCACGACTTGTACCGCTATTGGGGGACTGACGTTTACCGCCCCCTAGGCCCGCCATGCGATGTATCAGACGAACAGACCGGACTGTACGGAGAATGTCACGCTCAGGCTCAGTAGGAGTTCAGATGGGTTTTGCCTCGTCGGTCTTCTTGTCGGCATTACCTGGGGACCGTTACGCACAGCTAGTGCCGCTTGCGGTCTGTGGTTAAACCCACTGCCAGCGTAGTGTTGAGTCTTTAGAGTCCCACACAGAAATCTTTTCGCCTTTAGGCAAAAGAGTAGAGGTCGCATGGTATTGCGACAGGTCGCATGGTTTTGCGACAGGGTTCGGTCACATCCGTGCACTTGTGCACGTACAGTGTCCGGACAGTTTACACTAGCGGGCTTTGGTTTAAGCCAGATCCTAGTGTACCTTATGGGATTGGATTTATCCAGTTTGCATTCGTGTTCCTCGGAACGCGGATGCGGGTGTGTATGCACAGTTGACAGGGAGGCAGAGGCAGCGGATTCTCATTAGGGTTGTTGACAGTTGACCGTTGACTTTTTGACTTTATGCTCAACCCTAATGAGAATATGATATGTGATTAACTATTATATTAATTAAGTATTATGGTGATATGGTTGTTGACTTGTTGACTTTTGTTGACTTGTTGACTTTGGTGACTTGTTGACTTTTGTTGACTTGTTGACCGGTTGACTAGGCTTGACTAGTTGACCATCATGATAACCATGGTTATCATTTCATGCCAAAGACTTTTTCTTGCTTGTTCATTTGAGTAAAATGAGTGCATGACATGATAAGGTTATGGTTACTTCAACCATCACATAAGACTTTTGTTGATATGATGAGTTATCATTGCTTTGGATTATGAGAGGGTGAGAGACAAAATACTTGCTCATTCTTTCTTGCTCATTCTCTCTCTTGTTCTTGAGCTCTCCTCTTGCTCTCATCCTCAACCTCTTGCTCCCTCTCTTGATCTATGGTTCTCTTGTCTCATGAGTTGAGAATCAAGAACCATAGATAAAATCCCATTCTAAATCATCTCTACTCATTCTAGTTCACTAGGTTTAGCAAACCAAGTGAACTAGTTTCTTCAAAGAACGAAGAAGGAGCTAAAGGTTGGAGCTTTCAAGTGGATCTATCTTCGGCGTACGGAGACAACGAGAAGGAGCCATCGAACCACCATCGGAGCTTGAAGAGAAGGAGTTCAAGTTTAGGTATAACCATCTTCATCCGAGTAGCTAACTCTCTTTAGCATAGTTTGCTAGTTTTAGTTTAGACAACGATCCCGACCATAGTTTAGTCCATGTTGCCTCTTGCGATAAAAATTCGTTTTTTATACCGTTTCCGCCTCCCCGTAAGAACCGGGGGTCGCAATATGGACTTACAGTGGTATCAGAGCCTAACTAAACTTAAACTAGCTTGGTAGTGAAGTGTAACGAAGTTCGGAACCGGAAAAATCCAAAAACCAAACTTTACAAAAACCTGAGTTTCTGTTGAAATATTTTCTGGTCAAAATGAAAAACTTTATACTTGTAAATTCGGCTCAGGGTTTTGTGTGAACACCCAAGAAAAACGATACAGTGACTCGTCTAAACTGCCGCCCTTCCGCCGCGTGAGCCTTCTTAGCCGCCGCGGAATCGCCGCGAGTTGTTGTCTTCTCTGCATCGTTTTTCGTGCAGTGTGTTTGTGTGTTGGTTTTGGGATTTTTAAAATATATTATATGTGCCCAGATTGTCCAGAAAAGAAATTTCCTTTTGGGGTCCTATAATTCCGTATTTTTTCCGAACTTCACTGCACTTTGACTATGATGGTTATATCTGTGATGCTTGCATTTATTGAACGTCGGCTAATCGCTATAAGTCGATTAGTCGGGGTTATACATGATCTGTAATGTGCTGGAATGTGTATATGAATGTGTTGGACTGTCGCGGGTGAATAGCCGGGGTGGATGTGAGATGAGCTTTTGTTTTTCTTTCATTCATTGTAAATGTAAATTGATGTAATAATATTATTTGTTTGGCCGCACAACCGGGTCGGGGTTGTAGCCGTCATTGTATAATTCTTTTTACTGTTTTTGCTCCTAGGATAGACCCATGGAGGGGTGCACAAACTACCGAGTACTTGGCGGGTAGTTTGCCGCACCCGTAGGGGTCTTGGGTGGGGTATTTGGCTATTCACCGCGACCGTGTTATCCGCTTTTCGTTTCAGGCTCGAAAGGATTGCGGATTGCTAGTATATCCAATGCATTCATCTGTGATCTGTAATGTCTATCATTGCTTACTATTTAGGCGTTGCTTATGTTTTACAGACGCGCTAGCCCAGCCCCCGCTCTGTCGTTAGTTAAGTAACCTAACGGGTAATGACGGGGCCCAGTGGCGAATGCGAATGGCATAAGCGTACGTCATATTTTGGTTGTTTTCTGCAATGGTAGGGTTAAATGATGGGACGCATTAAAAGTACTAATGCAAGAATATCACGCATTAAAAGAACTAATGCAAGATAATAAACCAAGTTAAAGTCGTTGGAACACTTTCGAAAAACCACTCGGTTCTTTTCAAAATAACTTTTAAATGCGGAGCTTGAGCCACTCCTTCTAAAAGCTATCTCGTTCCATCGATTAAATCAAGTTCACTACGTTCACGGTTTCGCCAAAACCATTCGTAGCCCTCCGTCGTTTCGTATGAATATTCAATAAGTATTCAAGCTGTGTTTGTTGACCTTCGTCAAAGCATAGTGATTGGTAGCTATTGGGTATTCATATGTAGCATAGATAGATGCGTTGGTTTGGGACATTCGCATTACCTTGTTGACCTTCGTCAAGGGTACATACGGGTGGATTCAAATTAACCTGGATAATGACGGGCAGAACTTGACATGTGACTTATGATTTGTTGACCTTCGTCAAGGTCATAAGAGCATGGGGCAAAAATCCACATCGGGAGTTTCATAAGTACTGAAACTTGCTAGATTTGCATACCATTTGGAGTGTGATGATTCTGGTAGGATTCCTTCAGTTTCGTCACGCGATGATATTTGGATCCCGATCCTACTGTGAGTATATGCTACTCCTCGGGAAATTTCTCACTTAACGATCAATGCTATAAACCTAGTAGGTGCCTAGAAAGGTGTTAGCGGGGCTACGCCCCCAGGGAAAAGAGGTTCTCTAATTAAGGAACTTCGCGAAAGCGTTGGAAAACCTCCCTCGAAGTACCGACACCGGCCTGGCTGAACGGTTAAGCAAGTATTGTACGGTGGGATTGATCCTGACTAATTCTTCCTTTATGGTTTGAGGAGGGATTCGAGAAACAGTGGGAGCCATCCTGTTTAGACAAATTAAAAACCACTCTAAACTTGCAAGAGCATCATGCTGAGTGTTTCTTCTTCTCTCTCCTAATTGCAGCGACCAATCAACATGACTGGACTTAAGTTACTCCTAGATAAAAACAAACTGACAGGGCCAAACTACAAAGATTGGCTCAGGAATGTCACGATAGCAATCACTTATGACAAGCTGGGGTATCTTCTTACCACCAAAGCTCCCCCTGTCCCTGGTCCAACTTCCAGTGTCGCGGATAAGGAAATCCGCAAGACTTGGGAGATTGATAGCGCGAAGGCCAAGTGCCTCCCGCTTGCCTCGATGGACAACGAACATCAGAGGAGGCATGAGAATATGGACATGGAGTCCATATTGCTCCATACAAAAGAACTGTATGGAGAGCAATCACGTATCGCAAGATACGAAGCGTCGAAAAGGTTATTTTCGACAAGAATGGCCGTCGGATCATCAGTAGCCGAGCATGTGCTAAAGATGATCGGCTTCATTGAGGAGCTCGCTGACCTAGGGATCACATTGGAGAGTGAGCTATATACGGATATAGTTCTCCAGTCCCTTCCTTCCACTTACGCCCAGTTTATACTGAACTTCAACCTACAAGAAAAAGAGGTTGAACTATCAGAGCTCCTCAACATGCTGAGGAGCGCAGAGGGCACCCTACAGAAAGGTAGGGAAACATCCACTTTGTTTGTAGGAGGATCATCTTCTTCTAGGTCCAAGGCGAAAGCCAAGGGAAAGAAGAAGAAGGCCCCCGCCAAACCAAGGGGCGGTGTTGGTAAAGTGGATACGAAGGGAAAAGGCAAAGCAACAAAGATAGCGGGGAAGCTTGTGGATAAGGAAGAATGCTTCTATTGTCATAAGAAAGGACACTGGAAGAATGATTGCAGGGCCTGGAAGGCCAGAACACAGGAATTGAAGCAGGTTGCAGCTTCAGCTTCAGGTGTGTATGTTATTGAAAACTGTCTTTTAATAAACTCTACTTCCTGGGTATTGGATACCGGATCAGGATCTCATATCTGTAATTCTTTGCAGGCGTTGAGAAACCGTAGTGTTTTGAAGGCAGGTGACATGACCCTCAAAGTTGCGAACGGAGCTAGCATGGATGCTAAAGCCGTGGGGGACTATCACCTGGGAATGTCAGATGGACATGTTTTGGTTTTGCGTAATTGCTTTTTTGTACCCAACGCAACTTGTAATATCATTTCTGTATCTTTAGTTTCTAAAGAAGGTTATGAATTTGCGTTTGTAAGTAATGTTGTAAACATTCACCTTAATCAAGTTTTGATTGGGTCAGGTACATTGAGTAATGGTATATACGTGTTAAACCAACCACAGATTTTCAACGTCCAGAATACACACAAAAGAAAGTCTCTGGAAATGAATCAGACTTTCTTATGGCATTGTAGATTGGGTCACATCAATGAGAGAAGGTTGACTAAGTTACATACAGAAGGATATTTGAATGCGTTCGAATATCAATCGTATGCCACTTGTCAATCTTGTCTCAAAGGAAAGATGACAAAGACTCCGTTTACTGGACAAGGAGTAAGAGCGAGCGAGCTCTTAGGACTCGTACACAGTGACGTGTGCGGTCCAATGTCTACACATGCCCGAAGCGGACATTCTTACTTCATTACTTTTACGGATGACTTCTCAAGGTACGGTTATGTCTTCTTAATGAAACATAAGTCCGAGGCCTTTGGAAAATTCCAGGAGTATAAGAATGAAGTAGAGAAACAGACCGGCAAAAGTATTAAGATTCTAAGATCGGATCGAGGTGGAGAATACTTAAGTGCCGAATTCCTGAATTACTTAAAAGAGAATGGTATTCTCTCTCAGCTTACTCCTCCATACACTCCGCAACATAACGGTGTATCGGAGAGACGGAACCGAACCCTATTGGATATGGTTCGGTCCATGATGAGTAACGCTGAGTTACCGCGATCATTCTGGGGATATGCACTAGAAGCAGCTGCGTATCTCTTGAACAAGGCTCCTACCAAGACTGTGCCCACCACCCCATATGAGATGTGGACTGGGAAGAAACCCTGTCTTAATTATCTTAAGGTATGGGGATGTCCAGCTTTTGTAAAAAAGCAGCATGCGGACAAGCTTGAGGCACGTTCAGTACAGTGTAAGTTTGTGGGATACCCAAGGAACTCCAGGGGGTATCTTTTCTATTCCGCTGAGGAACAAAAGGTTTTTGTTTCTCAGCATGCCCGCTTCTTGGAAACTGAGTTTTTGGAAACCCAGATAAGTGGGAACACAATAGAACTGGAAGAAATTCCAGAGCCACAGACTGTTACTGAAAGCTTAGTGGAACCAGAGGGTTCAACAGAACAGGACATTCCTACGCCGCTCCGCAGGAGTAGTAGGCAGTCTCATCCGCCCGAGAGATACTGCGGTTTTCTCATAGACGGGGATAGAGAGGATTGCATCATAGATTATGATGAGCCTACTAGCTTCCAGCAGGCCGTTCAGAGCGTTGACTCAGTGAAATGGCTGGATGCAATGCGGACCGAAATGGAGTCCATGTACACCAACAAGGTATGGACGTTGGACATTGCTCCAGACGGGGTAAAACCCGTAGGATGCAAGTGGATCTTCAAAAGGAAGATTGGTGTAGATGGACAGGTTGAGACCTATAAAGCTAGGCTGGTAGCAAAGGGTTTTCGTCAAAGACCTGGCTTGGACTACGACGAAACCTTTTCTCCAGTAGCCATGCTGAAATCCATTCGGATCCTTCTTGCCATTGCTGCCTTCCACGATTATGAGATTTGGCAGATGGACGTAAAAACCGCTTTTCTAAATGGAAATTTAGAGGAGTGTGTCTATATGGATCAGCCAGAGGGTTTCATTCAGAGTGGGAGCAGCGGAAAGGTGTGCAAGTTGCTTAAGTCCATCTATGGACTAAAGCAGGCATCGCGGAGTTGGAACATCTGTTTTGATGAGACGGTCAAGGAATTTGGCTTTATCAAAAATCCAGATGAACCATGCATCTATAGTAGATTTGTAGCGAGAACTGTAGTATTCCTCGTTTTATACGTGGATGACATTCTCTTAATAGGAAATGATATTCCTATGCTACAATCTGTCAAGGGGTTCTTGTCACAAAGGTTCTCCATGAAAGACCTGGGTGATGCCTCATACATCCTGGGGATCCGGATCCATCGTGATAGATCCAAGAGGATATTGGGACTTTCTCAGTCCAGGTACATCGACACCGTACTGAAAAGATTCAGTATGGAAGATTCCAAGCGCGGTAACCTACCGGCTTGTCACAGGATCACCCTCTCTAAAGAGATGTCTCCCAAGACTGATTTGGAGAGGGATCGCATGTCTATTATACCCTACGCTTCTGCGGTAGGCTCTATAATGTATGCGATGTTGTGTACCAGACCGGATGTAGCTTATGCACTGAGTGTAGTAAGCCGGTATCAGTCAAACCCTGGGGAGAAACATTGGATAGCGGTAAAGAACATTCTCAAGTACCTGAGGAGGACTAAGGAGATGTTTTTGGTGTATGGCGGAAAAGACCTCCAGATTGAGGCCTTTGCTGACTCCAGCTTCCAGAGTGACAAGGATGATTCCAAGTCCATGTCGGGTTTTGTCTTTACCCTCAATGGAGGGGCGGTGTGTTGGAAGAGTTCCAAACAGGAAACCGTTGCAGACTCGACTATGGAAGCGGAATACATCGCTGCATCTGATGCCGCAAAAGAAGCTGTCTGGATAAGGAAGTTCTTAAAGGAACTTCAGGTGGTTCCGTCCATTGTTGACCCAGTACCTCTGTATTGCGACAACAACGGGGCTATAGCTTTAGCAAAGGAACCCAGGTCCCATCAAAGATCCAGGCACATCTTGAGGCGGTATCACCTGATCAGGGAGATCGTGGATCGCAAGGAGATCGAGGTTCGGAGAGTTGCTTCAGAAGACAACACTGCAGATCCATTCACCAAGGCCCTGCCCCAGACTCAGTTCGAGCGGCTGATCGAGATGATTGGTCTTCGATACGCCAGTACATGGCCTTAGTGCAAGTGGGAGATTGTTAGTGTATATGCCCTAGAGGCCATTACTGTATCATACTAGTTTGTATATTACTTAATGGATGCTTGGGATATTCACCTTGTATATACAATCTTGCTCAAAATAGTAGTATGCTACTTGGTTTGTTTCTACTTCAATGTGTACTTGTGTTTATTTCAGTATATCACTTATACGCATTAGTGGAGCCCTTAGGATCTTTGCTTGATTACCAGCGTTGTGATGGCAGTCACACTAGTGGGGGCTGGGTAATCTATAAGCACATCCTTATTCAGGTCCCTGGTCGCAGGACTATCGAGACAGGGCATCGATACTCCGGAGTAGACCAGCGCATGCGCTTCTCATCCCAGTGTGGGAGACGGTCTGTCCCACAGCCGTCAGTACGTCGTACTTGAGATAGTATGCGGGTGCTCGTTAGGTTACGGGTACACTGGACAGGACTCGTCGGGAACTGACTAGTTGGTATTATACCTATCGTCAGTTATCAGTTCCCAGGTGACATGAGTACAGCTTAGTCCGCTGACTTGACACTGTCACTTCGCCTCGGGTGTGTTCCCACTGTACTTTGATCACTACCCTACCACGGCTCAAAGGAGTCGTGCAAACAGGTGGTAGTTGAGTGCAGTCCCGAAGCACTTGGAGGCAGTGACGGTTAGACAGGATTCGTCTCTCCCGGTATTGGGGGTTGACATCGCGCTGTGTCTAGGAGAGCCATTACACGAGTAGTCCCTGGCCAGGGCAAACGAGATATACTGGTAGGTTTCCAGTGTTATCTCAGGGTGTATTGGGCTTCACTCCGGCACGACTTGTACCGCTATTGGGGGACTGACGTTTACCGCCCCCTAGGCCCGCCATGCGATGTATCAGACGAACAGACTGGACTGTACGGAGAATGTCACGCTCAGGCTCAGTAGGAGTTCAGATGGGTTTCGCCTCGTCGGTCTTCTTGTCGGCATTACCTGGGGACCGTTACGCACAGCTAGTGCCGCTTGCGGTCTGTGGTTAAACCCACTGCCAGCGTAGTGTTGAGTCTTTAGAGTCCCACACAGAAAGCTTTTCGCCTTTAGGCAAAAGAGTAGAGGTCGCATGGTATTGCGACAGGTCGCATGGTTTTGCGACAGGGTTCGGTCACATCCGTGCACTTGTGCACGTACAGTGTCCGGACAGTTTACACTAGCGGGCTTTGGTTTAAGCCAGATCCTAGTGTACTTTATGGGATTGGATTTATCCAGTTTGCATTCGTGTTCCTCGGAACGCGGATGCGGGTGTGTATGCACAGTTGACAGGGAGGCAGAGGCAGCGGATTCTCATTAGGGTTGTTGACAGTTGACCGTTGACTTTTTGACTTTATGCTCAACCCTAATGAGAATATGATATGTGATTAACTATTATATTAATTAAGTATTATGGTGATATGGTTGTTGACTTGTTGACTTTTGTTGACTTGTTGACTTTGGTGACTTGTTGACTTTTGTTGACTTGTTGACCGGTTGACTAGGCTTGACTAGTTGACCATCATGATAACCATGGTTATCATTTCATGCCAAAGACTTTTTCTTGCTTGTTCATTTGAGTAAAATGAGTGCATGACATGATAAGGTTATGGTTACTTCAACCATCACATAAGACTTTTGTTGATATGATGAGTTATCATTGCTTTGGATTATGAGAGGGTGAGAGACAAAATACTTGCTCATTCTTTCTTGCTCATTCTCTCTCTTGTTCTTGAGCTCTCCTCTTGCTCTCATCCTCAACCTCTTGCTCCCTCTCTTGATCTATGGTTCTCTTGTCTCATGAGTTGAGAATCAAGAACCATAGATAAAATCCCATTCTAAATCATCTCTACTCATTCTAGTTCACTAGGTTTAGCAAACCAAGTGAACTAGTTTCTTCAAAGAACGAAGAAGGAGCTAAAGGTTGGAGCTTTCAAGTGGATCTATCTTCGGCGTACGGAGACAACGAGAAGGAGCCATCGAACCACCATCGGAGCTTGAAGAGAAGGAGTTCAAGTTTAGGTATAACCATCTTCATCCGAGTAGCTAACTCTCTTTAGCATAGTTTGCTAGTTTTAGTTTAGACAACGATCCCGACCATAGTTTAGTCCATGTTGCCTCTTGCGATAAAAATTCGTTTTTTATACCGTTTCCGCCTCCCCGTAAGAACCGGGGGTCGCAATATGGACTTACAAGACCATGCTAGGGTTAATGTTAGGGTTTATATTTATCATTAAGTAATTCAAATAAAGTGGAACGAGTCATGGTTATGAGCTTGGATGAAGCTCGTAGAACATTGACTAAGTCCACCTCTTTTGTTTCTACTTAAGATATTTATTAACCTAACCTTTAACCCTTAGCCATGGTTTATTCTCTACAAGGGTTAAGCATTACATAACTCACCATGGTTGCATTTCTAACCTCATCTCAATTATTCATCCATCACTTGATCATCTTCTTCTTCATCTCATTCTAGCTCTCTAGCTTGTGATGATTTGATGAAATATTGTGAGAAAATAAAATCTAAAGTGAGCAAAATTCCTACTTCATCATCCTCTTTTATACTAACCATGTAGTTTAGGGTGTTAGCTTCACTAGTTCCACATTAATGAAGAGATAGCTTAAGTTTGTGTTTCCTCGAAGTAGATCATCTTAGATTTCGAAGACTATAAGCAAGCATGCATCATACACCTTGTGGAGCCTCTCAAAAGTCTGGGAGTTCGTTGATCGCAGCGAAGGGACCACAACATGGAGCTATAGAAGTGAAGGAACGGACTACAAAGGTTGTAATCCCTACTCACTTAGTTGTAAAGTTGTTTACATTTCGATTCCGTATAATTCTCTAGTTAAACATCCTAGGTTAGGGTTCTTTTAGCATGGCAAATTTTTAATTTGGCATGGATGATGCCACCCGAAACCTTGTTGTCGTGCTTATGAACCCTACAGGATTACCGTACGCGATGAGATATACCGGATGATTGGTCCGCGCTAATGATTTGAGGATGAGGATCGATGATTTTTTTCATATCGGATGTTATGAGGCGGGATCACCGATATAAAGATTCCCACCTGAACCATACCGATTTTAAAAACGACGATGTGTATCGTGTAAAAATTGACCGTACGATTCTTGTGTAGATAGATATACCCATTTATTGTTCATGTTGTATAGGATATTACCCCTCATGATGCACACGCCACGTACCGGTATTTAATGCTATATAATATTATTTGCTAGTACACCAGCACAATTACCGTTGATGCGCATTTTACACATACACAGATTTGCCGGCTCACACACATTCTTCATCGGTAACTTCCATGTCACTGACACAGTAGAATTGCCATGTCACTTATACAGTAGAATTGTCAGGCCATTTACACAGGTGAACTGCCCTATCATGATATTAATCTTAAAAGTAAAAGTACATTCATTGTTCAGTATTATCACTTGATATGATTACATGATATACCCGATATGCTCATATTACTACTCTATGCTGCATACATCGTACCTTATGGTTATATGCTTGCATGATATACCCGATATGTTCATATTACTACTCTATGTTGCATACATCGTACTTTATTGTTATATGCATTGATATGCTATTTTTATGAGATTTTTGGATTTGAGAACTGTGGTATATTTCAAAGAAAATGGTGTATTGTTTTACAAACCCGGTTTCTCTTGATATGATATTTCAGTGCAACCACCATGAGTTTTCTCGGTTCTGAGACTTGTGTTAGAAACCCGATTCGAGGAGCGGGAGGCACCGTCTGCGGGTACATGGTAGACCCGGTATGGTACCCCGGGCAAAGAAATGATTTTTGTGGTATAGACAATGAGCCTGGCAGAGGGAGCCCTACCTATCGGTGATTGTATAGAGCTCGGCGGATATCCGGAGGAAGCCGTTTTGGAGTTATGATATGAGTTGGATATGAGGGTCGATCTGAGGATGCGACGCCTGAGATGAGATAGATATGAGGGCCGATTTGAGTATGCGGTGCCTGAGATATAAGGATTTACGTGTCGATGCTGGACACGGGTTTTCATGATGTTTCGAGTGTCGGTGTTAGACACTCAGGTTCCATGATTTTGATGTGTCGTTGATGGACACACATGGTTGATATCCTCATATATATATACAGGCATATGTTTTCATGATGTTCGAGTGTCGATGTGGGACACTCAGGTTCCATGATATTGTTTTGTGTCGTTGATAGACACGTGGATGGTATCCATATGCATACAGGCATATGATGTCAGATGTTTATTTATATATGTCATTGCATTGACTTGAATGTTGACATATATTCATACATGGTCACCCTAGATATCATAGTATTACCTTCAGGATATAGTGACCTAGGAAATCGTTGTTTTATTTGTTGGATATGTATGCCCAAGTGGCTACTATTGTATAGTACTAGTTTGTATAATACATTTTTGAAGCATGGGATATATACACGGGTTTACAACAATCTTGCTCGATATAGTAGTATGCTACTTGTTTTGTATCTATCTTAATATGTGTATACGTTTCTTTTAACATATCGCTAAAAACTTACTGATGGAGCCCTTAGGATCTTTGCTTGACTACCGCGTTGTGATGGCGATCACACTAGTAGGGGTTGGGTAGTCTATAAGCACATCCTTATTTTGGTCCCTAGTCGTAGGATTTTCGAGATGGAGCATCGATACTCCAGAGTATACTGGTGCATACGCTTCTCGTCCCAGCAGGAGAGATGGTCTGTCCCACAGCCATCAGTACGTCGTATTGGAGATAGTATGCAGGTGCTCGTTAGGTTACGAGTACACTGGACATGACTCGTCGGGAACTGTTGGTTGGTATTGTTGGAGATAGTGCCCTCATAGTCAATTATTGGATCGCAGGTACGTGATTGCAATGATTGCGGAGGACCTATCCCGGTAGGACAGTCTTACTCGAAATGATAGTATGCTATCTGGTTTGCCTTTATCAGTCGTGTACATGTTCAGGTGACTGATTGCATGTTACACTTTGATAGAGCCCTTAGGATCTTGCTTTACTACCAACAGTATGATGGCGATCATATACGTGAGAGTTGGGTAGTTTATATGCATATCCTTAATTTTGGTCCCTGGTCGTGGGAGTTTCGAGACAGGGCATCGATACTCCGGAGTAGACTAGTGTATACAGTCGAGACCCCGACGAGGGGCGGTGGCCGGTCTCACAAGCCACTGGTGTCAGTTGGATCACCTAAGATGTATACAGGTGCTCATTGAGTTATGAGTACACCGGACAGGACTCACCGGGAATCTGCTAGTTAGTACTATACCTATCGTCAGATAGCAGTTCTCAGGTGACATGTGTACAGGTTAGTTCATCGACCTGAGGTTGTCATTTGTCTCGTGTGAGTTCCCACTGTGCTTTGATTTCTACCCTACCACGGCTCAAAGGAGTCGTGCAAACAGGTAGCTTTTGGGTACAGTCCTGAGCCATATGGAGGCACGTGAGCGGATCGGCAGGGGATTCGTCTCTCCCGGTATTGGGGGCGAGGTCGTGCTGTGTCTAGGAGAGCCATTACACAAAGTCCATGGCCATGGCAGGAGATTTACTGGTAGGTACTCCAGTAGTATCTCAGGGTGTTATTGGGCTACACTCCGACACGACTTATACTGCTATTGGGGGTCTGACGTTTCTAGCCCCCTAGGCGGATATGCGATACTCATTGACGAACGGACCGGACTGTATATACATTGTCACTGTTAGGCTCGGTAGGGTTTCCGGATGTGTTAGCTCATCGGCCACCCTTGAGTTCGCTCATCAGTCTCCCTTGAGGTCAGTCCGTGGGCAACCGTTACGCATAGCTAGTGCCGCTGACGGTTTGTGGTTAAACCCACTGCCAGGGTACTGACGAGTCATTAGAGTCCCCCACAGACAGTTTCCCAAGTTCGGACGAAACGTTGTAGAGGCCGTATGGTTTTATGGCAGGGTTCGGAAAATGCACGTGCGTTTACGCACGTGTCAGTTTTCGGGCAGATGATACTGGTCGGCTTTGGTTTAAGCCGGATCCGAGTATTATATTGAGTAGGTATAATATCTTTGTCTCTGTTGCATTTGTATTCGGTCGTAATACAAATGCGGGTATATTTATACAGTTACGGGGTTATCCTGAAAAGTTGTTTCGGGATCACTTTTGGAAGTTGCCAGTTTCCAGTTTTCTATCAGCCGTCTTTTAACATTTGGTTAAAGACGGGTTTATCTTTTCTTGAGATGAGTATGGATTCTTCTAGAAGATTCTAGATGAGGTGACTAGGATTAATTGGTGTTGAGTTTTCATTGGATGCATTAAAGGCTTGATGATGTGTATTAGTGACTCATGCTTTGATTTCCTCCATTTTTTTGTTAAGCTTAAGATATTTGTTCTTCAAGATAAGCTTCATGTCTTATGGTCACCCTCTTTCTCCTACGGTCACCTCCCTCCTTCTATAAAGTGGCCGGCCCTCTCTCTCCTCCTCACTTCACTTGGTTGATTTCATTTTAGAGAGAAAAAGATTATGATAGTATTTGGGGTGCATGGAATTTTACAGTTCATTTCATTCCATCACCCAATTCCCTCGGCAACTTCATTAACCGTCCGTCCACAGTTTTGGACGGAACGAGACAAAGTCATCTACTCATTCTCTACATCATTCTTGGTCGTCTCTTCTAGCAAACTTGACGACCGAGTTGCCTCAAGTCAGAGGCGGGAGCCCGTTTAAAGAATCAGTGATGTGGTGCCACCTCGACGAGGATATCGGAGATCGACGAGATCGGAGCAGCCTCAACGGAGCGTGGGATGATGGTTAAAGAACGAAGGACTCGGATCGTTCGGTATAACCTTTCTACACTCTTTACAGTTTGTTAGTTTAGCAATAATGGCAGATCCGGGTTAAAGTATACGATAGCGCCAGTTAAAAAGTTTTTGTTCCGCATTTGGCGTCTGTAGACGGCCGGGGCGCTAGCGTAGACTTACAGTGGTATCAGAGCCTCACCATTTTGCTATGCTAACTTGTGCTAACGCGTTTAAAACATCGATCGAACCGGAAATCGAAAATTGCAAAATCCTACCTTGACAGTTTCTGTTGATTTTAAATGGTCTCAAAAATTATTTCTGCATGTCTTAAAAATCCGTGCAGGGTTTTTTAAGTGCACGGACAAAATTTGAGCATGTGATCTCACCAGAGCGCCGCGGATTAGCGGCCAAACCCATGGTTTGGCCGCGCATCCGCGGCCGTTCTAGGGGATCAGTGTAACAAATTTTTTCTGTGTGTTCTCTGTTGGATTTTGGGGTTTTTGGTAAATATCGTTTTGGCCCAGGTTTTGTTACTGTTCACCAGTAAGCAGTGGGGCCCACTTTTTGATATTTGGTCGATCGAAATTTAAACACGTTAGTTTACAGTGCTTACATTATATCTCCGACCGGGAATGTCATTTGATCGGTAAAGTGCGTCTGATTGCTATAGTTCTTTTAGACGGGTTTGCGAACGTGACATTCGCGTTGATGTTCTGTTTTGTGCTGTGATGTTGCGGATTTGTCGTGGTGGATAGCAGTGTGCTATGGTAGTACAGTTTGAGTTTATTTACATTTGATATTGCGGGGCGAGCGTCCAACTTGTGGACTGCCGTCACTGCCTGTTGTATAATATTCTTTTGGGGCACGACCAGGTTGCGGTCGATGTACCTGTTGTACTATTTTTCATTACTGTACTAGGTTTTACCCCGCGACGGAGTGCACGGATAGCCGGGTTCTGGAGGGCAACGGGTCCGCATCTCATGGCTTTGGGAGGCAGAGGGGCCCCACTCTAAAATTGGCAGACTATTCGCCGCACTCGTAGGGGGTACAGGTTGACCCAAGAAGGGGTGCCCAAGATTACCGGATTCCGTGAAGTGCCGGGTGTTCCATTCACTATGCTGTGGGGACTACCTCGCTTCAGGTTTTGGCGGGTAACTTGCCGCACCCGTAGGGGTCTAGGTTTCATTGCACAGGCTATCCACATGACAGGGGAACGTCGGGTTTCAGCAGCGGCTCTGTGAATCCCGGGGATCCCAGATATCTGTATTGTTCTGTGATGCTTATTACTTTTCTGTAATGTTGCATACTATCACGCCTGGAACGATTATTGTATATTGGTTTATATACTATTAGATGTTGTATATGTTTTACACCCGCGCTAGTCCAGTCCCCGCTCTGTCGTTAGTTAAGTAACCTAACGGGTGATGACGGGACCCAGTGACGAATGCGGATGGCATATACGTACATTTTATTTTCGTTCTTTTCTGGTGTGATTGATTGATGGGACTGCGTTGATTCTGATCAATGCAAAGTAAAACAAACCTGTTTTAGTTGTTGGAACAAATTTAAAAAGTGTTATTGCAAAGACGTTTCCTTTTGTTTTGCATAGCGGTATTCAATGGAATATCCTGCACCTCATTCGACGGGGCAAGGGCCGATATCCCTTCACCGGGACTGACCCCTTGGGCAGAAGTTTGCGTCAGGGTAATAACTTCACTATAGTCGATTACAAGTTGCTTTGCATAGCGGTATTCAGTGGAATATCCTGCACCTCATTCCACAAGGAAAGAGCCGAGATCCCTTCACCGGGAGTGACCTCTTTAGCAAAAGGTTTTCGCCACTATATTTTAAAAAAGCTATCAGGTTCCTTCAGCGATATCAAGTTCACTACGCTAAAGGTTTTTCGCCAAAAACCAGCCGTAGCCCTCCGTCACTTCTTTTGAGTATTCAGTAGTATTCAAGCTATGTATTTTAGCCAAAGTTAAGGCATAGTGTTTGGTAGCTGCTGGGTATTTCAATTGTTGCATAGATAGATGAGTTGGTTTAGGACAGTCGTTCTGCCGATTGGCCAAAGTCAGGGGCATGTGCGGGTGGGTTCAAATTGACAAGATAGTGATGGGTAGAACTTGGCATGTGACTTATGACATTTTGACCAAAGCCAAGGTTATAAGAGCATGGGGCAAAAATCAGATCGGGAGTTTCTAAAGAAACTGAAACTTGCCAAGTATGCGCATACCTTCTGGAGTATGAGTAGCGTGGATGCATTCCATCACGTTATCATGCGATGAGAGTTGGATCCCGATTCCCACTGATGAGTTGGTTTACTCTTCGGGTGATCCCGATTGATTCTTCTTTCAGGTTTGGAGGAGAATTTGACAGGACAGTGGGAGGTTTCCGGATTAGATAAAGTGATAACCATTCTGATCTAGGTTAGAGTGCACGCAGAGTGTTTCTTTTCTCTCTCTCTCTTTGGCAGCGACCTTTGACCGACCCTAGACTATGACTCAGTTGACCGAACCTTCTTAAAATACTGGCTTTTTGGATTGTCTATGTTGCATAAGTCATTGCCACTCCTTCTTTTACCCTTTGCATTTCTCAGAACACCCGTTTTACTACGGATATCCACTTCTATTGGATAGATCCATCGTATGGTTATATACGAACTCGAAGGGACTTCTTCGAGGATGGATCCAGGTTCAGGAGAAATAGAATTGGTTTATTCAGTTGTCTTTTATTATCACCTTCTCTCAGGTTGCGAGGGCTCCTTGGTTTAGGAGAGTACACCTATTACGCTTATTGGATAGTCTTATTCCAAACCATAAGCAGGTGCCGAAAGGTAGGGAATGAAGAAAACCAATTAGCCTAAGTAGGGTGTGCAGAAGGCAATAACTAAAGACAAAATAAAGGGATTAGAAAGAGGGCAAAGTAAATTGCGACTGATATCATTCACGACCAAACCGCGTACTTCATCGCCACTACTATTTCACCTTTAAAGGAATAAGGTATTATTCAGTTGTCTTTTATCATCACCTTCTCTCAAGATACGAGTACTCCTTGGTTTAGGAGGGTACACCTATTATGCTTACTGGATAGTCTTCTTCCAAACCATAGGCTGGTGCCGAACGGTAGGGAAGGAAGAAAACCATTTAGCCTAACAATGGTGTACAGAAGGTAACGACTAAAGACAAATAAAGGGATTTGGAGAGATGGCAATAAAATATACGGTTGAAGTCATGAATTGGATTATGGAAGAGGCATTGCTATGAATACCAGGATACCCCTATGAAACATTTTCATGTTTCAGTGCATTGTTAAAGGAAAACTGTTTTCCCGATTAGACACTTACTCCAAGGGTATGTATTTACCAGGTTTCATTATCATATCTGTATGGTTTTACAGAAGATGAGTGGGAGTAAGATATTGGGAATTGGGTGATCATCCTCATTATATCGGAATTCGTTGTAATTGGTGATATTTGAGGAAATCGCCAGGGTACAGTTTTCAACCTACGACGCACAAGTTTTGAGTTGTTTAACTCAGCGGACTTATACAGAGTATTGTATGTTGTCCAAGTGTCCTTCAGGACAAAGGGGTAGGTCCTCGTACTATGTTCTGTTTACTTATAACTTCTCTAGTATTTAGACAAGTGTTTCGTAGAAATACAAGGTCTAAGTTTTGAGAAGTTGTGGGTATAAGAATAAAGTAGAAAACCAGGTATCACAAGTGTCGGGATTCTTCAAAGAGATCGAAGATGTAGATTCTTGTGATTGGTATTCAGATGATAGTGATGGTTTTGAGAAACGAGTTTCTCTTTCAGGTTACTCATAATTGGATGGATTCCTAAGTTGAGTAATGCTGATTAGCCTCTTTCCATTAAGTTGATATGCACTGGAGACAGCTGCATGATTTGAATATAGTTCCAATTAAATAAGTGCCAAAGTTTCTGTATTGGATATAGAATGGATCGTACCTTAAAAGATGTTAAGGTACGGGGAGTTGTCCAGCTTTTGCTTAAAACCAGACTCTGGATAACTCAGGGCACGTTTCTGTAATGGCTGTTTGTGGGTTGACCCTGGCTATGACGAGGGTTAATATTCTACCATATGGAAGATCAATAGTGATATTGTCCTTGACTCGCCACAGTTTTCGTAAAATGGATCTTTTTCAGAAAACAGTAATGGGAGTATGGTAGAACTGGAAGTGATTCCAGAACCGCGAACGATTACGGAAAATTTAATAGGACTTATATATTCAAACAGGTTTGACATTCCAATAGCCACTCCGCAGATATGGTGGGTAACCTCAGACACCCGAGAGGTACTTCGGTAGCCTCAAGGACGGTGACAGGGAGGTTCTTATCTACCCAGACTTGACATTACTGTTGTTCCAGGTTATGAGACCCGGTAGGAGAGTTGTCGTATTCAGTGGGAGCAGCGGAAGCATAGTGGGCAAGTAGCTTATGTCTATTTATAGACTAGAGCAGTTGTAGCGGAGATAGATCATCTAATTTTGATGTGACAGTCATGGGTTTGACTTCAATCAGAATAGGGGATGGATCTGTTAAGAAGGTAGTAGGGTGTGATGTCATGGTATTTGGATGATATACACAGAGTAGGAAGTAAAATTCCTATACTACGATCGGTTGTACTGTGATCGTCACACAGTTGTTTCTCCAGACAGGATATGGATATAATATTTGACATTCTGGTTTCTGGATCTATGGTTTTAGATCTGGATTTGGGTAGTTTCCCAATGTGGGTACTTTGACAGATATTCTAATGGTTTTTAGAATAGTTGACTCCTAGCATGGTCGTGTACCTGCAGGATATGGAGTCACCCTCTCTAAAGGTGTCGTATAGACTAAAGGGGAGAGGGAAGTGCATGATTGGCAGATCACTTGCTTAGGCAATTGAGTCAATCATGAGATGTCAAGTACCACACCAGATGTTGTTTTTGCACTAGATGCAATGAGTTTGTATTAATCCAATCCTGGAGAAACATAAGGAAGCAGTTTTAGAACATAAGTACATGTTCTACGGATTTGATGACGGCAGCCTCCTTCGGGAGACGGTTATCATTCCAAGCTTCAAAGGTGACATGGATGACAGAGTGATTGTCAGAGTTATAGTTTTCCCTCTGATGAGGAACATTATTATGGACAGGTGGTCCAAGAGGATACTGTGGGTGGCAAGGTGCCCGATACTGATTAGGTTCAGTGATCGATTCAGTCTAAGAAGTTTGGATATGGAGTTCATTTATGAACTAAGGTCCCATCAGATATCCAGACATATTCTAAGACGGGTATTACTCGATTCGGGAGATGGCTTTCTCCGCGAACTTGAGACAAAAGAGATAAAGAAAGATACTTCTAGGCGGATCCACTCACTGAGGCTATTTCTCGAACACAATAGTTTTACAAACGGGCTTTGTGAAACTGATTAGTAGAGGAGTTGGATATTCGGTTTCACACGGGCTGTGAGTAGTCGACATCGCAATATTAGTCTTGAGTGCAAGTGGGAGATTGTTGGAGATAGTGCCCTCATAGTCAATTATTGGATCGCAGGTACGTGATTGCAATGATTGCGGAGGACCTATCCCGGTAGGATAGTCTTACTCGAAATGATAGTATGCTATCTGGTTTGCCTTTATCAGTCGTGTACATGTTCAGGTGACTGATTGCATGTTACACTTTGATAGAGCCCTTAGGATCTTTCTTTACTACCAACAGTATGATGGCGATCATATACGTGAGAGTTGGGTAGTTTATATGCATATCCTTAATTTTGGTCCCTGGTCGTAGGAGTTTCGAGACAGGGCATCGATACTCCGGAGTAGACTAGTGTATACAGTCGAGACCCCGACGAGGGGCGGTGGCCGGTCTCACAAGCCACTGGTGTCAGTTGGATCACCTAAGATGTATACAGGTGCTCATTGGGTTATGAGTACACCGGACAGGACTCGCCAGGAATCTGCTAGTTAGTACTATACCTATCGTCAGATAGCAGTTCCCAGGTGACATGTGTACAGGTTAGTTCATCGACCTGAGGTCATCATTTGTCTCGTGTGAGTTCCCACTGTGCTTTGATTTCTACCCTACCACGGCTCAAAGGAGTCGTGCAAACAGGTAGCTTTTGGGTACAGTCCCGAGCCATATGGAGGCACGTGAGCGGATCGGCAGGGAATTCGTCTCTCCCGGTATTGGGGGCGAGGTCGTGCTGTGTCTAGGAGAGCCATTACACAAAGTCCATGGCCATGGCAGGAGATTTACTGGTAGGTACTCCAGTAGTATCTCAGGGTGTTATTGGGCTACACTCCGACACGACTTATACTGCTATTGGGGGTCTGACGTTTCTAGCCCCCTAGGCGGATATGCGATACTCATTGACGAACGGACCGGACTGTATATACATTGTCACTGTTAGGCTCGGTAGGGTTTCCGGATGTGTTAGCTCATCGGCCACCCTTGAGTTCGCTCATCAGTCTCCCTTGAGGTCAGTCCGTGGGCAACCGTTACGCATAGCTAGTGCCGCTGACGGTTTGTGGTTAAACCCACTGCCAGGGTACTGACGAGTCATTAGAGTCCCCCACAGACAGTTTCCCAAGTTCGGGCGAAACGTTGTAGAGGCCGTATGGTTTTATGGCAGGGTTCGGAAAATGCACGTGCGTTTACGCACGTGTCAGTTTTCGGGCAGATGATACTGGTCGGCTTTGGTTTAAGCCGGATCCGAGTATTATATTGAGTAGGTATAATATCTTTGTCTCTGTTGCATTTGTATTCGGTCGTAATACAAATGCGGGTATATTTATACAGTTACGGGGTTATCCTGAAAAGTTGTTTCGGGATCACTTTTGGAAGTTGCCAGTTTCCAGTTTTCTATCAGCCGTCTTTTAACATTTGGTTAAAGACGGGTTTATCTTTTCTTGAGATGAGTATGGATTCTTCTAGAAGATTCTAGATGAGGTGACTAGGATTAATTGGTGTTGAGTTTTCATTGGATGCATTAAAGGCTTGATGATGTGTATTAGTGACTCATGCTTTGATTTCCTCCATTTTTTTGTTAAGCTTAAGATATTTGTTCTTCAAGATAAGCTTCATGTCTTATGGTCACCCTCTTTCTCCTACGGTCACCTCCCTCCTTCTATAAAGTGGCCGGCCCTCTCTCTCCTCCTCACTTCACTTGGTTGATTTCATTTTAGAGAGAAAAAGATTATGATAGTATTTGAGGTGCATGGAATTTTACAGTTCATTTCATTCCATCACCCAATTCCCTCGGCAACTTCATTAACCGTCCGTCCACAGTTTTGGACGGAACGAGACAAAGTCATCTACTCATTCTCTACATCATTCTTGGTCGTCTCTTCTAGCAAACTTGACGACCGAGTTGCCTCAAGTCAGAGGCGGGAGCCCGTTTAAAGAATCAGTGATGTGGTGCCACCTCGACGAGGATATCGGAGATCGACGAGATCGGAGCAGCCTCAACGGAGCGTGGGATGATGGTTAAAGAACGAAGGACTCGGATCGTTCGGTATAACCTTTCTACACTCTTTACAGTTTGTTAGTTTAGCAATAATGGCAGATCCGGGTTAAAGTATACGATAGCGCCAGTTAAAAAGTTTTTGTTCCGCATTTGGCGTCTGTAGACGGCCGGGGCGCTAGCGTAGACTTACAGGTATTATACCTATCGTCAGTTAACAGTTCTCAGGTGACATGAGCACAGCTTAGTCCGCTAACTTGACACTGTCACTTCGCCTCAAGTGTGTTCCCACTGTTCTTAGATTACTACCCTACCACGGCTCTACTGAGTCGTGCAAACAGGTAGTAGTTGGGTGCAGTCCCGAAGCACTTGGAGGCAGTGACGGTTAGACAGGATTTGTCTCTCCCGGTATTCGGAGTTGATATCGCGCTGTGTCTAGGAGAGCCATTACACATAGTCGACCCTTGCCAGGGCAAGCGAGATTTGTTGGTAGTGTTACCAGTAGTTTCTCAAGGTGTTCTGGGCTACACTCCAACACGACTTGTACAGCTATTAGGGGACTGACGTTTACCGCCCCCTAGGCCCGCCATGCGATACTCTCAGACGAACAGATCGGACTGTACGGAGATTGTCACATTCAGGCTCAGTAGGAGTTCAGATGGTTCACCTCATCGGTCTTCTTGTCGGCATCTACCTGGGGACTGTTACGTACAGCTAGTACCGCTTGCGGCCTGTGGTTAAACCCACTGCCAGCGTAGTGTCGAGCCTTTAGAGTCCCACACAGAAGGTTATTCGCCTTTAGGCTAAACAAAGTAGAGGTCACATGGTTTTGCGACGGGGTTCGTTCACATCCGCGCACTTGTGCACCTTTGGTGTCCGGGCAGTTATTACTAGCGGGCTTTGGTTTAAGCCAGATCCTAGTTTTTTTTTGGGGATTTGTTTTGTCTCATTGTATTCGTGTTCCTCGGAACACGAATGCTGGTGTGTATGCACAGTTGACAGAGGCAAAGGCAGAGAATTCTCATTAGGGTTGTTGACCGTTTACTTTTTCTAAACCCTAATGAGAATGAGAAATATGATAAATAATATTAATTAAGGATAATTGTGCCATGGTTGAGTTGAACATTTGACTTTTGTTGACTTGTTGACTTTGTTGACCGGTTGACCATTGTTGACTTGTTGACCATCATAATTTCATTTCAAAGATACTTCTTGTTTCTTGCAAATGCATTAAATGATGAAATGATAATGGTCATTCATAAACTAACAATCACAATTTCTTAATTATTATTATTATTATCATTATTCTTATTATGTGAGCATGGTTGTAAAAAAGGCTTATTCTCTCTTGCTCTTTCTCTCTCATGCTTAGAGTTCTCCCTCTTCCTCTCAAAGCTTAAGTGTTCCATGTGTTGGAAATCATAAGCTCTAGAGACAAAAACACCAAAACTTCTCTCTAATCTTTCTAGGGTTCTTTGTCTAGCAAACCAAGCACTCTAGTTACCTCTTGGATGAGGTAGGAGCTCAAGGTAGAGGCCCTTGGGTGGATCTATCTTCGGCAAAGAGAAGACGACGAGGAGGAGCCGTCTACGCCACTACAAGGAGCAAGCAAGAAGGAGAACCATAACAAGAAGAGAAGGAGTTCAAGATCTAGGTATAACCATTCTACATAGTAGCTAGAACTTGTAGTTTATGTGTTAGTTTTTGTTTAGCAAAGATCCATCATGGATGGTCCATGTCACCTTGTTAGAAAATTTTGATTTTTACCTATTCCGCCTCCCCGAAAGAACCGGGGTAGGTAACATGGACCTAACAGTGGTATCAGAGCCTGGCTAAACAACAACTAGCATGTTAGCAAAGTATTTAAAACTTCGATCCAAGAAAAAATCGCAAAACACACCGAAATCTTGAACTTTCTGCCGATTTTAAAAACTGCCCTAAAAATATTTCCACATATCTTAAAAATCAGTGTAGGGTTTTTTAGAAACTGACAAGAAAAACGAGCCGCTGACTCGGTCAAAGCGCCGCGGAAGCGCGGCGAAACCAAGCGTTTCGCTGCGGTTCCGCGGTCGAGTTGACTCGGCCGCGACTTGGTTTTCTGCAGTTTGTTCAGTATGTGGTTTTGTGATTTTTTAGATATTTTGTTTCTGCCCAGATTATCCAGAGAAAAATGTAATGTTTGGGGCAATTGCAAATTGGTATTTTGATCGGAGTTCTACAAACTTTGGCTAAATGGTTATATCTGTAATGTGATATGTGCACTGAACGTCGGCTAATCGCTATACGTCGATTAGTGGGGGTTGTGCATATCTGTGATCTGTAATGTTGTTGGATTGTGTATATGAACTTGTTGGATTGTCGCGGATGAATAGCCGGGGTTTTGTGAGATGAGGGTTTCTTTATCTTTCATTTGATGTAAAATGTAAATTGATGTAATGTTATTTTAAGGCCGCACATCCGGGATGAGGTTGTAGCCGCCATTGTATATTATTTCTTTTACTGTTTTTGCTCCTAGGATAGACCCAAGGTAGGGTGCACAAACTACCGGGTACGTTGAAGTGCTGAGTGGCCTACTCACGTTGTTGAGGGTGGCTTCTTCACTTCAGGTATTTGGCGGGTAGTTTGCCACACCCGTAGGGCTCTAGGGTGGGGTTTGGCTATTCATCGCGACCGTGTAATCCGTCTTTCGTTGCAGGTTTGAACGAAACGCGGATTCCTAGCATATCCAATGTGTTCATCTGTGATCTGGAATGGCTATCATTGCATCTGACGAATGTATATATCTATATATGATATCTAGTAGGCGTTGCTTATGTTTTGCATCCGCGCTAGTCCATCCACCGCTCTATCGTTAGTTAAGTAACCTAACGGGTGATGACGGGCCTGTTAGTTGTATGTATGCCCTAGAGGCCAGTATTGTACAGATTATGTATATTATATTGGATGCTTGGACATATATAGAGATGACTTTCTTGCTCGACATGATAGTATGCTATCTGGTTACTCTTTATCTTAACATGTACACTAGTCTCTTTATACTGTCTTATAGTTACATGTTGGTAAAGCCCTTAGGATTTGTACTTGACTGCCTGGACTATGATGTAGATCATACTAGTGGGGACATGGTAGTCCATAAGTACATCCTTCAAGGTCCCTAGTCGTGGGTGTATCGAGACGGGGCATCGATATACCAGAGTAGACTAGCGTATACGCTTCTCGACCCATGTGATGGGCGATGGATGATCCCATATCCATAGGTGTTTGACATCAGAGATGGTATACGGGTGCTCAGTGGAGACTGAGTACACTGGACGGACTCGCCGAGAACTCCCAGATGGTATTATACCTCACGTCAGATGGCAGTTCTCAGGTGACACTTGTACAGGTTAGTCTGTAGACCCGAGATCGTCATGGAGTCTTGTGTGATTCCCACCGTGCTTTGATCTCCACCTTACCACGTCCATGAGGGCGTGCAAAACGGTGGTCTTTGGGTACAGTCCCGAGTCACATGGAGGCAATGAGCGATAGGAGGGGTTTCGTCTCTCCCGGTATTGGGGGTTGATGTTGCGCAGTGCTCGATTGGCCGTAACAGGGAAGTCCCTGGCCAGGGCTGATCAGAGATTTGCTGGTAAGTGTTACCAGTAGTTTCTCGACCCGTTACGAGCCTCGCATCGGCACGACTTATCGGGTTATTGGGGTCTGACGTTTACCACCCCTAGACCTGATATGCGACATATCAGACGAAGAGACCGGACTGTACGGTAAGTGTTACTGGTCGGATTCGCAGGAGTGTGAGCGGGCTAGCTCGTCGATCTTCTGATCGTTCAATACCCGGGTGGCCGTTACGTTTAGCAGACCGCTTGCGGCTTGTGGGTGCTTAATATGATCATCGTCTGCTGCCGGCGTATTGACGAGTCTTTAGAGTCCTACACAGAGGTTTCTTAGCTCAAGCGAAACGAAATAGGAGCGCATATGAGATATGTGCAGGACCGAGAATAATGCGTGTATGTGATACCGCATTTCATTCTCGCGATATATGTTTCGATTGGTTATATTCGATATGACCTAGTTATCGAATCATTGATTCGATAAGCCGATACATTGAATACTAGTCGGCCATGTGCGACATGACCGGATCATTGAATCAAGTGTTGATTTAATGATTTAATGTATAATTATATATTTAATATATTGCTTTACATTAACTAGTATTGGTTCACTTTAAACGGATTACTCTCTCTTGATGTACATGTTGTATATGTGATATACTTTAGTGCACATCTTTGTATCATGTTTGATGATACTTGATCATTTGGTTAAATGCATAGAATTAAACCATGGTTAATTGGGTCATTAGGGTTTTGCTTTATCATTTATTTATTTGATTATTTATTTAGAAATGAGTTATGATAAGAATGGTGGCTAAGTTTGTTTTATGTTGAAGCTTCATGAAGCCTTGACTTTATGCAACCATTGTTGTCCTCATGCTTAACCCTAACTCTCCAAATGACCATGGTTTATTCTCTACACTTAACCTTGGTTAAGATATGATAAGTATTGATTTAAATTTATTTTTATCATAAGACTTATCATATTCTTTCTTGAGCTCCATCTTCTTCTTCTTCTTCAAGCTTGCTACTCTAATGGCAACTTGAGATTTAGTGAGAGAAATCCAAATCTAAAGTGAACCCACCTCCTATTTCTTCATCCTCTACCTCTTGCCAAGTGGTTTTGGGTGTTTTCTTCACAAGTTTCACTACTTTGTGAAGTCGGAGCTTGAACTAGTGCAACCTCGACGTAGATCGTCTTTGACACGAAGCCGTCGAACTATTCCGCTCACTTCTCCGATGAAGCCGTCGCGAGAGTCCGAGGTTCGTGATGGACAGCGAGGGGACGACCACATGGAGCTAAGCAAGTGGATATCCGGATCTACAAAGGTTGTAGCATCTCAACTTCTAGTTAAATAGTTAACTAGTTTTGTTTTTCGCCTAGACTTCTAGCGACGATCCGTTAACTAGGGTTTCTCGGCTCCATAACTTTTAAATTTGGCATGTTCGATGCCTTGTGAGACCTCTATAGGATGCCTAGGAACCCTACAGTGGTTTCAGAGCCTAGCTAGAGCCTTAGGCGAAGTCTAGACGGAGTTTGAAACCCGGACGAACCGAAAACCCAACCCCAAAATAGCTCTCTGGAAATTTTCCGAATTTGTGGTTTTTTGTCAATTAAAAATGCCTAAAAAAATCAGCAATAAAATCTAAGAATTACTGTGTAAAAAGTTTCCTGTGAACAGTATAAACTGCGGCGCAACCGCGGCAGAAGCATGGCTTCTGCGGCGGTTCCGCGGCTCCTTGATGACGTCAGCCCCACTTCTTTGCACAGTAATACCTGATTTATTAATCTGAGTTTTCTGGGAATTTTAATTTCGCTCCAGGTTTGAGTATTCTGGGGTTGTATTGGGAATTGTCGATTCGATCGGATTATCGAACTTTGTCTAAGTGTTTTCCGGATAATTTTTGAATATGTTAAAAAGTTCGACCGGATATAAATACCCAATCTTTCCCCTGCCAAAAATATCCAAGTGTTGGATTATTGTGTGGTTTAAGAACATTCTGAGTAGTGCAAGTAACGCGATGGTCCCTCTAGAAGACAACAAACCTTAACTCGATTATGTGACCGTCTTGAACTGCCCTTTGAACCTTCGGGTTTGGGGCAGTACGGCGTGCCACATGTGAGGCGTTGGCTTGACCCTTCTACGGCTGGACCGTTGGTACTGAGGCATGAAACGAATGTCTTTGAACCTATTTCATGTGTTGGATGGTTTCGGGAAAACTTGGGTGTTCGAATGTTCGATCGGAAAGTTTAATATATTCTGTTTATCTGGAATGGGATACAATAATTGGAATTCACAAACAGTTATGTGATAACTGAATGAATAATATAAATCTAGCGGTTTAGTTTCATTTGATATTGAAAAGAGTTTTCGATAATGAGACTAAAATGCGGGATTTATATCTGTTAGGCATGTGATGTCTAAGTATTTCATTTGTTTAGGCATGCGATGTCTAAAGAAATTGCGGATTCCAATTGTTGTAGTTTTACACTTTCTTTTCTGTGACCGTAAGTGTAGTATGTTCATATCGCCGGTTTCGTTGCTATACGTCAACGACAATTGGGGTATGCATACTTACTTACGTTGATGACATGTGATGTTATGTGTTGCTGGATATGTTATATTGGATCGTCGTGTTTGAATAGCCGGGGGTTTTTATGTGAGATGGGTGTTTTTCATCTTCATTCATGTAAAAACTTGTATGTAATATTCTTTTATTTGGGGCACTTCCAGGTAGCGGAAGTTGTCACCCTTTGTATATTATTTACTTTTCCGCATTAGGATAGACCCAAGGAGGGGAGCACAAGTAACCGGGTTCTGGGGTCCAGTGGGAGACCAACTCGAGGAGTCGAGTCCGGGTCTCCTAAACCTAGAATTGGCAGGGTTGCTTGCCGCTCTCATAGGGGTCTAGGGGTGTGGGATTGGCTATTCATCACGACCGTGGAATCCGTGTTTTATACTGGCTCGTATTGAAAACACGGACGTCCTAGTATATCCAATATTTCATATGTTTATTCTGCTGCGATATCTGTGTTGTGATTCTGTGATGGATATAGTATATAGTATATATGATATATTATATAGACGTTACTTATGTTTTACACCCGCGCTAGCCCTGCCCTGTTCTGTCGTTAGTTACCTAACCTAACGGTGCACGAGGGGACATCGTGGCGAATGCGGATGGCATAAGTGTACGTCATATCTATCTGTGATGTTTAGGTATTAAATGATGGGACTTCATTAATGTGATTAATGAAAGAAAAGAAACCAAATGATGTTGTAGAATCAAATTTTAAACAAAACAGGTAGCTACAGTTCTTGCTTTGCATAGCGGTATATATGATATACCCTGCACCTTATTCGATGAGGAAAGGACCGAGATCCCTTCACCGGGAGTGACTCCTTTAGCAGTAACTGGCAGATGCTACACACACGGTTTGGCTTTGATTGCTTTTAAGAGTTTTTGCTTTGCACAGTGATATATATGATATATCCCGCACCTCATTCGACGAGGAAAGGGCCGACAATCCCTTCACCGGGAGTGACCCCTTTAGCAAAACTACAAAAGCCTCAAAATCACTCCATTTTTTAACTTCATTTGATTCTACAACGATATCAAGTTCATTACGCTCATGGTTTTATGAAAACCTGCGTAGCCCTCCGTCATTTCAGATAAGTACTAATTAGTATTCGTGCTACGGTAGTTTGGCATTCGTCAAGGCGTAGTGTACGGTAGCTAACTAGTATTTATCTGCTTATGCATATGATGCAGATTGGATTAGGGTATTCGTACGGCGTTGTTTGGCATTCGTCAAGGGTCGTGCGGGTGGGTTTAATTCAATCAAGAAATGTACGGGTTGAACTTGACTAGTGGACTATGGGTTGTTTGGCATTCGTCAAGGTCATAGAACACTAGGGGTAAAATATTATCGGGAATTTCAAGTGTTGAAATTTTCAATGAGATTGCATACCTTCTATGAGATAATTGGATCCCGATACCCACTGCGAGTAAGAGTTACTCCCGGGAGAGTTTTACACATTACAATTAGCTGATCAAGTAGGTGTCTAGAAAGGTGTTAACGAGGTTACGCCTCTGGGAAAACGAGGTTTACATTAATTAGGTTCGTGCGAAAGCACGGGGGACCTCCCTCAAAGTACCAACACTAGCCTGGCTGAAAGATTGGCGAACTTGTAGTGTGTAATTAATCCCGGCTAGTCTTTCCTTTTAGGGTTTGAAGGAAGATTTGATAAAAGGCAGTGGGAGCCATCCTGATTAGATAAGATAATAACCAATCTGATCTTGCACGAGCTTACGCTAAAGTGTTTTCTTCTCTCTCTCTCCAGGTAGCGACCATTTCATGCCTTAATAAAGATAATAATATGGATGTATTGACCGAACCCGCATGTTATACTGTGCAGGGGAACGTTGAACCCGTTCTATCTTATAAGTGTTATAAAAATGAACAGGAAACAGGAGAATATCTGGATTCTCAAGACGCCCAAAAGAACATGCATGTTGATGCATCTTCTAAAGGTGTGTTAGTTATTGAGAACTGTTTCTTAGTTCACCCTACGTCCTGGGTATTAGATACCGGATCAGGATCCCACATATGTAAACAGTTACATAGGCTACGAAAAGGTAAAGAACTGGGGAAAGGTGATCATTCCGTTCAAGTTGGGAACGGTGCAAGTGTTGCAGCCAAAGCAGTTGGCGAATATCACCTAGTATTACCAAGTGGTGATACAATAATTCTGAATGAGTGCTATTATATACCGAACATGATGTGCAACATTATATCAGTTTCTTTATTAAGTAAAGAAGGATATAATTTTGTAGTAAAGGATAATGTTATGAACATATTCCTAGATCAAAAGTTGATTGCATCAGGCTCGCTACATAATGGCATATTCATTCTAAATCAAAATACAGTCCTCAATATACAAAACACACACAAGAGGAAAAATTCAGAAATGAACGAATCCTTCTTGTGGCATTGTAGACTTGGTCATATCAATGCGACACGACTGGCTAAGTTACATAAGGATGGTTATTTGAATCCGTTCTTATTATCATCTTATGATACTTGCCATTCATGTCTCAAAGGAAAAATGACCAAAGCTCCGTTTAGTGGACACGGAGAAAGAGTTACTGAACTCTTAGGACTGATACATAGTGATGTATGCGGTCCTATGTCTACACATGCCAGGGATGGTTCTTCCTACTTCATTACATTCACTGACGATCTCTCTAGATACGGGCATGTGTTCCTGTTGAAACACAAGTCTGAAGCTTTTGAGAAATTCAGAGATTATAAGCACGAAGTAGAGAACCAAACGGGCAAAAGTATTAAGATCCTTCGATCTGATCGAGGAGGAGAATACTTGAGCAATGAGTTCCAAGATTATCTAAAAGAGAATGGGATTCTCTCTCAGCTTACTCCACCTTATACACCACAGCACAACGGTGTATCGGAACGAAGGAATCGCACCCTATTAGATATGGTGCGTTCAATGATGAGCACAGCTGAGTTACCTATTTCCTTCTGGGGGTATGCGCTTGAGACAGCCATACACCTATTGAATATGGTTCCTACCAAATTAGTACCTACCACTCCATATGAGATATGGAGAGGGAAGAGACCATCTCTTAAGTATGTTAAGATATGGGGTTGTCCAGCCTATGTCAAAAGACAAAATCCGGACAAACTCGAGGCAAGATCGGTCTTATGTAAGTTTGTAGGATATCCCAAAAATTCACAAGGGTATATCTTCTACCACCCCGAGGAACAAAAGATGTTTGTTTCTCGACATGCCACTTTCTTAGAAAAAGGTTTTCTTATGAAACAGATTAGTGGCATTGAGGTAGAACTGGAAGAAGTTCCAGCAACACAAACTGTAACAGAAGACTTGGTGGAACCAGAGGATTCAGTAGAACTCAACGAACCCCAGCCTCTCCGCTGATCTAGTAGGGTATCTCGTCCACCTGAGAGATACTACGGTTTTCTCATTGATGGTGGAAGCGAGGATTGCATCATGGAGGATGATGACCCAACTAGCTTCGAGCAGGCCATCACGAGTAGGGACTCAGTGAAATGGCTGGATGCTATGCGGTCCGAGATGGAATCCATGTACACCAACAAAGTATGGACTTTGGACGTTGCTCCTGAAGGGGTAAAACCCATTGGGAGCAAGTGGATCTTTAAGAAGAAACTTGGTGTAGATGGGAAAGTGGAGACTTTCAAAGCTAGACTTGTAGCAAAGGGTTTTCGTCAAAGACCAGGTGTGGACTATGACGAGACCTTTTCTCCAGTGGCTATGCTTAAATCCATCCGGATCATGCTTGCCATCGCTGCTTACCATGATTACGAAATCTGGCAAATGGATGTTAAGACCGCCTTTCTAAACGGTGATTTAGAAGAGTGCGTGTACATGACTCAGCCAGAGGGCTTCGTAGACAGTGGGAGCAGCGGGAAGGTGTGCAAGCTGCTTAAATCCATTTATGGATTAAAGCAAGCATCGCGGAGTTGGAACATCTGCTTTGACGTCGTTATCAAAGAGTTTGATTTCGTCAAAAATCCAGATGAACCTTGTATCTACAAGAAGGTGGCAGAGAGTAAGGTTGTCTTCCTCGTATTGTACGTGGACGACATATTCTTGATAGGAAATGATATTCCTATGCTGCAATCGGTCAAGCTCTTCTTATCATAAAGATTCTCGATGAAAGATCTTGGTGATGCCTCCTGCATATTGGGAATTAGGATCTATAGAGATAGATCCAAACGGATTTTGGGATTGTCCCAATCCAGGTACATTGACACCATACTAAAGATGTTTAGTATGGAAGAGTCCAAGCGTGGGAACTTGCCCACGATATCTGGAGTCACTCTCTCCAAAGAGATGTCTCCCAAGACTGATTTGGAGAGAGCTCGCATGCAAGGGATACCCTATGCTTCGGCAGTAGGCTCTATCATGTATGCGATGCTATGTACCAGACCCGATGTAGCATACTCACTAAGTGTAGTGAGCAGGTATCAAGCTGATCCTGGAGAGAGTCACTGGACAGCTGTGAAGAGCATTCTCAAGTACTTGCGAAGGACTAGAGATATGTTCTTGGTGTATGGTAACGGAGAGCTCCAAGTGGAGTCCTTTACCGATTCGAGCTTCCAGAGTGATAAGGACGACTCTAAGTCGCGGTCGGGCTTTGTCTTTACCCTTTACGGAGGGGCGGTTAGCTGGAAGAGTTCCAAGCAGGAAATCATGGCAGACTCGACGATGGAGGCTGAATACATCGCTGCCAACGATGCTGCCAAAGAGGCTGTCTGGGTCAAGAAGTTCATTACTGAACTTGGAGTGGTTCCATCCATTGAGCATCCAATACCTTTGTATTGCGATAACAATGGAGCGGTGGCTTTGGCCAAGGAACCCAGGTCCCATCAGCGGTCCAGGCACATTCTGAGGCGGTATCACCTGATCCGGGAGATAGTTGATCGCCGGGAGATCGAGGTCAGGAGAGTTGACACGAAGAACAACACGGCGGATCCACTCACGAAGGCCATTCCCCAGATACAGTTTGAGAGACTCTTCGGGATGCTCGGTATGAGATACTACAGCAGCTGGCCCTAGTGCAAGTGGGAGATTGTTAGTTGTATGTATGCCCTAGAGGCCAGTATTGTACAGATTATGTATATTATATTGGATGCTTGGACATATATAGAGATGTCTTTCTTGCTCGACATGATAGTATGCTATCTGGTTACTCTTTATCTTAACATGTACACTAGTCTCTTTATACTGTCTTATAGTTACATGTTGGTAAAGCCCTTAGGATTTGTACTTGACTGCCTGGACTATGATGTAGATCATACTAGTGGGGACATGGTAGTCCATAAGTACATCCTTCAAGGTCCCTAGTCGTGGGTGTATCGAGACGGGGCATCGATATACCAGAGTAGACTAGCGTATACGCTTCTCGACCCATGTGATGGGCGATGGATGATCCCATATCCATTGGTGTTTGACATCAGAGATGGTATACGGGTGCTCAGTGGAGACTGAGTACACTGGACGGACTCGCCGAGAACTCCCAGATGGTATTATACCTCACGTCAGATGGCAGTTCTCAGGTGACACTTGTACAGGTTAGTCTGTAGACCTGAGATCGTCATGGAGTCTTATGTGATTCCCACTGTGCTTTGATCTCCACCTTACCACGTCCATGAGGGCGTGCAAAACGGTGGTCTTTGGGTACAGTCCCGAGTCACATGGAGGCAATGAGCGATAGGAGGGGTTTCGTCTCTCCCGGTATTGGGGGTTGATGTTGCGCAGTGCTCGATTGGCCGTAACAGGGAACTCCCTGGCCAGGGCTGATCAGAGATTTGCTGGTAAGTGTTACCAGTAGTTTCTTGACCCGTTACGAGCCTCGCATCGGCACGACTTATCGGGTTATTGGGGTCTGACGTTTACCACCCCTAGACCTGATATGCGACATATCAGACGAAGAGACCGGACTGTACGGTAAGTGTTACTGGTCGGATTCGCAGGAGTGTGAGCGGGCTAGCTCGTCGATCTTCTGATCGTTCAATACCCGGGTGGCCGTTACGTTTAGCAGACCGCTTGCGGCTTGTGGGTGCTTGATATGATCATCGTCTGCTGCCGGCGTATTGACGAGTCTTTAGAGTCCTACACAGAGGTTTCTTAGCTCAAGCGAAACGAAATAGGAGCGCATATGAGATATGTGCAGGACCGACAATAATGCGTGTATGTGATACCGCATTTCATTCTCGCGATATATGTTTCGATTGGTTATATTCGATATGAACTAGTTATCGAATCATTGATTCGATAAGCCGATACATTGAATACTAGTCGGCCATGTGCGACATGACCGGATCATTGAATCAAGTGTTGATTTAATGATTTAATGTATAATTATATATTTGATATATTGCTTTACATTAACTAGTATTGGTTCACTTTAAACGGATTACTCTCTCTTGATGTACATGTTGTATATGTGATATACTTTAGTGCACATCTTTGTATCATGTTTGATGATACTTGATCATTTGGTTAAATGCATAGAATTAAACCATGGTTAATTGGGTCATTAGGGTTTTGCTTTATCATTTATTTATTTGATTATTTATTTAGAAATGAGTTATGATAAGAATGGTGGCTAAGTTTGTTTTATGTTGAAGCTTCATGAAGCCTTGACTTTATGCAACCATTCTTGTCCTCATGCTTAACCCTAACTCTCCAAATGACCATGGTTTATTCTCTACACTTAACCTTGGTTAAGATATCATAAGTATTGATTTAAATTTATTTTTATCATAAGACTTATCATATTCTTTCTTGAGCTCCATCTTCTTCTTCTTCTTCAAGCTTGCTACTCTAATGGCAACTTGAGATTTAGTGAGAGAAATCCAAATCTAAAGTGAACCCACCTCCTATTTCTTCATCCTCTACCTCTTGCCAAGTGGTTTTGGGTGTTTTCTTCACAAGTTTCACTACTTTGTGAAGTCGGAGCTTGAACTAGTGCAACCTCGACGTAGATCGTCTTTGACACGAAGCCGTCGAACTATTCCGCTCACTTCTCCGATGAAGCCGTCGCGAGAGTCCGAGGTTCGTGATGGACAGCGAGGGGACGACCACATGGAGCTAAGCAAGTGGATATCCAGATCTACAAAGGTTGTAGCATCTCAACTTCTAGTTAAATAGTTAACTAGTTTTGTTTTTCGCCTAGACTTCTAGCGACGATCCGTTAACTAGGGTTTCTCGGCTCCATAATTTTTAAATTTGGCATGTTCGATGCCTTGTGAGACCTCTATAGGATGCCTAGGAACCCTACAGGGCCCCGTGGCGAATGCGGATGGTATAAGCGTACGTCATATTTTCATTGTTTTCTGCAATGGTAGGATTAATTTATGGGACGCATTATATTAATGCAAAGAAAAACAAACCTAAAATACGTTGGAAAATTTTTCAAAAAGCTGTTATTGCAAGGACGTTCTCTTTTGTTTTGCACAGAGGTATTCAGTTATGAATGCCTAGCACCTCATTCGACGAGGCAGAGGCCGAGATCCCATCATCGGGAGTGACCCCTTGGACAAAAGTTTACGCCAGGGTAACAACTTCACTATAGTCGATTATTCATGCTTTGCATCTAGGTATTCAGTTTGGAATATCCCACACCTCATTCGACGAGGAAAGAGCCGAGATCCCTTCACAGGGAGTGACCTCTTTAGCAAAAGTTTTCGCCACTAATTTTTTAAAAAAAAAGGGAATCATGTTCCTTCAACGACATCAAGTTCATTACGTTAACGGGTTTTTCGCCAAAAACCCAGCCATAGCCCTCCGTCATTTCGGATTGTTATTATTTAGTATTCGTGCTGCATTTGTTGACCTAGTCAAGGCGTAGTGAACGGTAGCTAAGTGATATTTTTCTGCGCATTGCAAATGTGATTGGTTAGGACAGTCGTGCGGCCTTGTTGACCTAGTCAAGGCCACGTACGGGTGGGTTTAATGCAATCAAGATAATGACGGGTATAACTTGACTAACGGTTTATGGTTTGTTGACCTAGTCAAGGTCATAAACCGTTAGGGGCAAAAATCCACATCGGGAGTTTCTAAAGAAACTGAAACTTGCAGATTTAGCATACCTTCTGGTGTATGGTGACTAGATTGGATTCCATCTAGGTCAACGCACAATGATAGTTGGATCCCGATCCCACAGATGAGTTGGATTACTCTCGGGAGATTATTTCACTTAACAATCAATGCTATAAACCAAGTAGGTGTCTAGAACGGTGTTAGCGGGGCTATGCCTCCAGGGAAAAGAGGTTATTTAATTAAGGAACTTCGTGAAAGCGTTAGAAAACCTCCCTCGAAGTACCAGCACTAGCCTGGCTGAAAGGTAAGCAAGTATTGTGACGTGCGATTAATCCTTACTAGTTCTTCATTTAGGGTTTGAAGAAGAATTTGAGGAAACAGTGGGAGCCATCCTGATTAGATAAATTAATAAACCGATCTAATCTTGCAAGAGCGCACACTGAGTGTTTCTTTTCCCTCTCTGTCCAGGAAGCAACCATTTCACGCCCTAATCAAGATAATAAAATGTATCGCTTGACCGATCCGAATTCTTATTCGGGGCTGGGGAACGTCGGTTCGGCTCTAACTTGTGACAACAGTCACAAGTATGAGCAAGGGAAGAGGATTGTATGGATTCCAAGGATACCCAGTTGAAGAAGAAGCATAGTTTTGCATCTAGTTCAGGTGTTCTTGTAATTGAGAACTACTTTACGGTCTGCCCTACCTCCTGGGTACATGATACCGGATCACGATCTCATATCTGTAATTTATTGCAGGGACTGAGAAAAAGTAGGAAAGTTGTACCTGGTGATATGTCGCTCAGGGTAGCGAACGGAGCACAAGTTAATGCTGCAGCCGTCGGTGAATATCACTTAGTGTTGCCAAATGGCAATATTATGATTTTGAACGAATGCTACTATGTACCTTCCATGGTTTGCAACATCATATCAGTTTCTTTACTCAATAAAGATGGATATAACTTTTTTCTTGATAAAAATATCATGAACATTTACCTTCATAAGGTACTGGTTGCAGAAGGTACACTGTGTAATGGTATGTACGTTCTAAATCAGAATACAGTTCTCAATGTACAAAACACACGCAAGAGGAAGAATTTAGATACGAATGAATCCTACTTGTAGCATTGTAGACTTGGTCATATCGGAGAGAAAAGACTAAGCAAGTTGCATAAAGATGGACTCTTGAATACGTTCGAGTTTTCATCTTACGAAACCTGTCGGTCTTTTCACAAAGGAAAGATGACCACATCTCCGTTCACCGGACATGGAGAAAGAGCAACAGAGCTCTTGGGACTCATACACAGTGATGTATGTGGTCCGATGTCTATACATGCATAGGGTGGGTTCTCGTACTTCATCACATTCACTGACGATCTCTCAAGGTTCGGATATGTGTATCTGATGAAACACAAATCTGAAGCTTTTGAGAAATTCAAGGAATTCAGAAACAGAGTAGAGAACCAGACTCGCAAAAGTATCAAAATCCTCCGATCGGATAGGGGAGGGGAGTACTTAAGCACGGAATTCCTAGATTACTTAAAAGAGAATGGTATTCTCTCTCAGCTTACTCCTCCTTATACACCACAGCACAACGGTGTACCGGAATGGAGGAATCGTACCCTATTGGATATGGTTCGCTCCATAATGAGTAGTGCCGAGTTGCCTTTTTCATTTTGGGGACATGCGCTTTTAACAACAGCATATCAATTGAATGATGTTCCGTCGAAATCAGTGCCTAAGACTCCATTCGAGATATGGAATGGAAAAAGGCCATATCTTAAAAGATTTAAGATATGGGGTTGTCCTGCTTATGTTAAAAAGCATAAACCAGATAAGCTGGAGGCACGGTCAGTTTTATTTAAGTTTGTGGGATATCCAAAGAATGGTTATGGATATCTGTTCTACCACACCGAGGAACAGAATGTGTTTGTTGCTCAGCATGCCGTTTTCTTAGAAATGGAGTTTCTTGCAAAAGAAATTAGTGGAAGCATGGTAGAATTGGAAGAAATTCAGTGACTACAAACTGAAACTGAAGATTTCACAGAACCTCAGGATTCAATAACCCCAGACGAACCTCAGTCACTCCGCAGATCTGGTAGGATTTCTCATACGCCCGAGAGATACTACGGTTTTCTCATAGACGGGGATTGAGAGGATTGCATCTTAGAAGAAGATGACCCAACCAGTTTCAGGCAGGCCATTATCAGTACGGACTCTGATAAGTGGCTAGATGCTATGCAATCCGAAATGGAGTCCATGAACACCAATAAAGTGTGGACCTTGGATATTGCTCCACCTAGGGTAAAACCCGTTGGATGCAAATGGATCTATAAAAGGAAACTTGGTGTAGATGGGCAGGTGAAAACCTATAAGGCTAGACTCATTGCAAAAGGTTTTCGTCAAAGACCTGGTGTGGACTATGATGAAACTTTTTCTCCAGTGGCTATGCTCAAATCCATTCGGATCCTACTTTCCATTGCTGCCTTCCATGACTATGAAATCTGGCAGATGGACGTTAAAACAGCTTTTCTAAACGGCTGTTTGGAAGAGTGCGTTTACATGGATCAGCCAGAAGGATTCGTAGACAGTGGGAGCAGCGGGAAGGTGTGCAAGTTGCTTAAATCCATTTATGGATTGAAGCAGGCATCGCGGAGCTGGAACATCTGTTTTGATGAGGCAATCAAGGAATTTGATTTCATCAAGAATGAAGATGAACCTTGTGTCTATAAGAAGATTGTAGGACAAACTGTCGTGTTCCTAGTCTTGTACGTGGACGACATTCTTTTGATAGGAAATGACATTCCTATGCTACAATCGGTCAGGCTATTCTTGTCACAACGGTTCTCCATGAAGGACCTGGGTGATGCCTCATACATTCTGGGAATCAAGATCTACAGAGATAGATCCAAGTGACTACTGGGACTTTCGCAGTCCAGGTACATAGAGACCGTACTAAAGAGATTTAGTATGGAAGATTCCAAGCACGGTAATATACCCGCATTGCACGGAATCACCCTCTCTAAGAAAATGTCTCCTAAGACTGACGAGGAGAGGGTTCGCATGAGCACTATACCCTACGCTCGGCGGTAGGATCTATAATGTATGCGATGCTATGTACAAGACCAGATGTAGCTTACGCGCTGAGCGTAGTGAGCCGGTATCAGTCAGACCCAGGTGAGGACCACTGGACGGCAGTGAAGAACATTCTCAAGTACCTGAGAAGGACTAAGGAGATGTTCCTGGTTTAAGGTAATGAAGACCTCAAGGTCGAGTCCTTTACCGATTCAAGCTTCCAGAGTGACAAAGATGACAGCAAGTTTGTTTCGAGTTTTGTGTTTACCCTCAATGGAGGGGCGGTGTGTTGGGGGAGTTCCAAACAGGATATCGTCGCAGACTCGACGATGGAGGCTGAATACATTGCTGCAAGCGATGCCGCAAAAGAGGCAGTCTGGATGAAGAAATTCATTAGTGAACTTCAGGTGGTTCTGTCCATTGTTGACTCAATACCTTTGTATTGCGATAACAATGGGGCTATAGCTTTAGCGAAGGAACCAAGGTCCCATCAGAAATCCAGACATATCTTAAGGCGGTATCACCTGATCAAGGAGATCATTGATCGCCAGGAGATCGAGGTATGGAGAGTGGACACAAAAGACAATACGGCGGATCCATTCACAAAGGCCCTCCCTCAAACACAGTTCGAGCGACTTTTTGAGCTATTGGGTATGGGGTACGCCAGCAGCTGGCCTTAGTGCAGACGTTGGGTATGCGGTACACCAATTACTGGCCTTTAATGCAAGTGGGAGATAGTTGGATATGTATGCCCTAGAGGCCATTATTGTATGGTACTAGTTTGTATAATACATTTTGGAAGCTTGGGATATATACACGGGTTTACAACATTCTTGCTCGATATAGTAGTATGCTACTTGTTTTGTATCTATCTTAATATGTGTATATGTTTCTTTTAACATATCGCTAAAAACATATTGATGGAGCCCTTAGGATCTTTGCTTGACTACCGGCGTTGTGATGGCGATCACACTAGCGGGGGCTGGGTAGTCTATAAGCACATCCTTATTTTGGTCCGTAGTCGTAGGATTATCGAGACAGGGCATCGATACTCCAGAGTAGACTGGTGCATACGCTTCTCGTCCCAGCAGGGGAGATGGTCTATCCAACAGCCATCAGTATGTCATACTGGAGATAGTATGCAGGTGCTCGTTAGGTTACGAGTACACTGGACAGGACTCGTCGGGAACTGTTGGTTGGTATTATACCAATCGTCAGTTAACAGTTCCCAGTTGACATGAGTACAGCTTAGTACGCTGACTTGACACTGTCACTTCGCCTCAAGTGTGTTCCCACTGTTCTTAGATTACTACCCTACCACGGCTCTACTGAGTCGTGCAAACAGGTAGTAGTTGGGTGCAGTCCCGAAGCACTTGGAGGCAGTGACAGTTAGACATGATTCACCTCTCCTGGTATTGGGAGTTGATATCGCGCTGTGTCTAGGAGAGCCATTACACATAGTCGTCCCTTGCCAGGGCAAGAGAGATTTGCTGGTATTATTACCAGTAGTTTCTCAGGGTGTTCTGGGCTACACTCCGACACGACTTGTACCGCTATTAGGAGACTGACTTTTACCGCCCCCTTAGGCCCGCCATGCGATACTCTCAGACGAACAGACCGGACTGTACGGAGATTGTCACATTCAGGCTCAGTAGGAGTTCGGATGGGTTTACCTCATCGGTCTTCTTGTCGGCCTCTACCTGGGGACCGTTACGTACAGCTAGTACCGCTTGCAGCCTCTGGTTAAACCCACTGCCATCGTAGTGTCGAGCCTTTAGAGTCCGACACAGAGGGTTATTCGCCTTTGGGCAAAATAGAGTAGAGGTCGCATGGTTTTGCGACGGGGTTCGTTCACATCCGCGCACTTGTGCACGTTTGGCGTCCGGGCAGTTATTACTAGCGGGCTTTGGTTTAAGCCAGATCCTAGTATTAGTTTTGGGATTGGTTTTGTCTCATTGTATTCGCGTTCCTCGGAACACGAATGCTGGTGTGTATGCACAGTTGACAGAGGCAGAGGCAGAGGATTCTCATTAGGGTTGTTGACCGTTGACTTTTTCTAAACCCGAATGAGAATGAGAAATATGATTAATAATATTAATTAAGGATAATTGTGCCATGGTTGAGTTGAACATTTGACTTTTGTTGACTTGTTGACTTTGTTGACCGGTTGACCATTGTTGACTTGTTGACCATCATCATTTCATTTCAAAGATACTTCTTGTTTCTTGCAAATGCATTAAATGATGAAATGATGATGGTCATTCATAAACTAACCATCACAATTTTTTAATTATTATTATTATTATCATTATTCTTATTATGTGAGCATGGTTGTAAAAAAGGCTCATTCTCTCTTGCTCTTTCTCTCTCATGCTTGGAGCTCTCCCTCTTCCTCTCAAAGCTTAAGTGTTCCATGTGTTGGAAATCATAATTTCTTGAGATAAAACCACCAAAACTTCTCTCTACTCTTTCTAGGGTTCTTTGTCTAGCAAACCAAGCACTCTAGTTACCTCTTGGATGAGGTAGGAGCTCAAGGTAGAGGCCCTCGGGTGGATCTATCTTAGGCAAAGAGAAGACGGAGGAGCCGTCGACGCCACTACGAGGAGAAAGCAAGAAGGAGAACCATAACAAGAAAGGAAGGAGTTCAAGACCTAGGTATAACCATTCTACATACTAGCTAGAACTTGTAGTTTATGTGTTAGTTTTTGTTTAGCAAAGATCCATCATGGATTGTCCATGTCAGCTTGTTAGAAAATTTTGATTTTTACCTATTCCGGCTCCCCGAAAGAACCGGGGTGGGTAACGTGGACCTAACATTATTCAATTTCTACTTATTGATATTTTCTACTCACGAGTTGGCAACTCACCCCCGTTGTGCCACAGTTCTTGTAGGTTGACCGCTTGGGATCAGTTGCGGTATCGCTGGCACACAGCTTCTTCCAGGGTGGTTTGCTTAGGTAGGTGGGACACTTATTGGATAGTGCCCACTTTCGTACTGTTATATTCTATTGTATCTAGATAAACACCATCACATCATATCAGATCAGATCAAAACGAGAACTCGAAATTGTATATTGGTAGACCTAGTCAGGCTTGGGTTTTGTGCGAGACTTAGAGCGATGGGTTATGCTCGCTTTTCTTAAGTTTTGATGTCTTGCTTTCTTTATTAGTTCTTCCTGGATTGATTCTTCACCGTTGGGCATCGTATATATGTTATTGCGTGGTTGTGATTCCGCCAGTTGGCGAAGAGCTAGCTCCCGCTTGGGGATGCCTATATATTGTTGTATATATGTTTTTGGATCAAAATATATTAGGGAGGTGCTGCCCGAAATTTTAAATGGACAAAACAGGATTCATTATACCTTTATTTCAAAACTGCACCCCCACTATTTTCCGCAAAAGGATTTAGATTTTTTAGGCTTCAGCTTACTTGATTTACGTCACGCCTTTAGACGTTGCGTAATTTAAGTGCCGGTCATGTGCTAAATTACGGGTTGTGACATCTCTGTGATCGACTGATCTCCACCAAGGATCGAATCATCTGACATAAGTCCTTAATACTGGCCTCTAGCCTAGCAATATGTCCTGGAGAAGGTGGGTCAATATGCTAGTGAAAAATAGGCATACCGACCTGGTCAGACCTTGTCTCGGACGAGCCTGCCCTGACCTCATCTCTAGCGGCAGCTCTCTATGCCCTCATAGTCTTTGGCGGCAATGTGGCTGGAACAAGGAAACAGGAATCGATAAGAACATAGAAATTGAATCATAAGGATATATGGAATCAAGAAAGGAATTACAAGAAAATATGTCCTAAGGTCACTTAGGCGGAGTACCGTGTCGTAAGTATACCGCGGAACATACACACGCTACGTCACTCTACTTAAGTTACCTACTCCATCATACCAAAAGTCATCCTATATTCCGAAAGGTAAGCCCTAACGCTCTGATACAAATTTTGTCACGGCCCAAATTAGGAACGCGACCGGCACTTAAATCACACAACGTCTAAAGGCGTAACGTAATTCAAGTAAGCCGAAAACCCAGAAATCTAAACCATGAAAAGATAGAGTGATAAAACATTAGTTAAAAACATTGAAAATCTGAAGTTAAAAATCTCAAAACTTAAATTTATTATCTTAAAAATTTCAGCACCATCTCCTTTGTAAAAACTAGCCCCAAACGGGTACAAAACATAGAATAAAAAGGCATCCCCAAACGGGAGCAACTCACGCTTAAAGGCGGAACACAACCATAATAGGTAAATATACGACGCCGTAGCGAAGAATAAGCAAATAAGAAGCAAAACCAGCATAATAAGAGGTAAAACATCATCGCAGCATGAAATAAAGCTGGTGTTCATATTAGAAAACTGCATTTTAATACCGCTCATTCATTATCTATTTGTTGTATTTATCGGTACTATTAACCAATGTCTGCTCAGTAATACAGATTACATGTATCCGTGACAAAATACTGGAAATACATTCAAAATCACGGATATATCATTTGAGAGCCGACACTGCAAGCAGAACCGCAAAACGACCGATACTTCATGAGTTGATTTTTGTAACAAGTTTGTGTACACACTTTTTATCTAAATGGTCCAACACATACAAGTGTGTACACAAGACTTTTTTGGCATGGACCTAGAGGGGGGCTGCCCAAGGCTAGAGCATGTAGATTTGTGCAAGTGGGCATGAATGTGACATGCATTAAATGCTACATGTGTTGACTTAATTTGAAATATCAAGGTTTCCCTCCAAGCCTGAGTGCAACCCAAGCTTCTACAGACAAATCCAACAGGACCAAAGTGATGTAGGGGAGCACACAAACCAACACACCAAGAACAAGCCCATTTCCCTGCAATATGGTCGGCCACATCATCATTATGGCCAAGCTGGCCGTCCCCACATGCTCCAGTAGGCCCCAGTTTTTCACAGACCCTCCCTTGCTGCCATCTCATCTCATTTTTATTGTTTGTTTAATTTTCTTTGGAGCCTATAAATACAGAACAAAGGCCAAAGAGGAAGCATACTTTTTTCTCTAGTTTTGTATTAGAACTCGTGTAATTTGTAATTTGTTTCTCTTTGAACTCTTGAGCTCTTGCCCCTTTGTCTTAACCTTGCAACTTCTCATATGAACTTGCAAGCTTAAGGCTTAGGTTCTTAACTTCAAGAAGACTTGTAACTTGTTTGAAATTCAATAAAAAGTTCTCATTTCATATGTCTTGTTCTATTTTACATATTTGAACTTGTGAAAATCTTGCTTTACTTTGATCTTGCAAACTCTTAAGTGAGCTTGCAAGCTTAAAGTTTGGTATTTGGATTTCACACTGCACCGGGCTTAAGAACACATGGAGATATTCGCACTTGGATTCATTGGTTCTCTCTTTATCTTTCTTTTCTCGTATTTTTCATTATGTTCCATACTCTTTTCTCTTTTCTTTATTTTTACTTTGTAAATATGTTTGAGTAGTCGCTTTACTTGTTAAAGGTATAATACGGTTAGTTTGCGTTAGGAAATGTTTTGCTAAAACCTTAAAAACCTTAACCTTGAAATTGAAACTCTGAGCAAACCACTCGCAATTCCGCTCCGTTAGACATCCTATCCTACCATGATAGTGATGAATTCTAATCATGACCGGATTGCAAGTGGTTTGCCGAAGGCTAAAGTCAAGAGACATCAACGGAAGGATAAGGGACAAGGAATACGGATTTAGCTTTAAACCGCAAAATACCGTATTTCAAAATCCCTAATCCGCATTGTTGCCTATTACCTTAGCGTCAATGTCAAGGTTGGGTCTATCAGGAACCGACAAATATCATCCTAACACAAGATAACCTAAAAATACCCTTAACAAGTATTGTAATTGAACATATCCTAGTTACGACTCTTAGCTTAACCAACAACTCAAAACACGGTATTAACCCTTTAAAACAAGCCTAAAAACTTACCATCTCCCTGCGGACGACCCGTACTCATCGCGGCTCCCTACACGCGACAATATTTTGATTGCGGTAATTTCAAAACTCTTTCTAAATACGACACGGTAAAACCGTAACAATCAGCCGGCTCACACGAGCACGACAACCAGAAGCACAAATAATATACAAATACCGAATGACTCAGTCTAGTCTCTAAGTCAAATACATGTAAGTGGTAGATGGAGAGTACTAGATACAAAATATGATATACAAGCGGAAGTATATGGATACCCGCACAAAACCCCACCCACAAAAAGTCTCACACCGAACAGTAGCGGTATCCACGGAAAATGTTGTAATAAAGAGCCCTGCCGCGACTATACTGAGGGTCAACCCTGCAAAACACTGTGGCACAACGGGGGTAAGTTGCCAACTCATAAGAAGTAAATAATATCGTACAGGTAATCACATGCATGCATGATAAACAACCAATCCTACGTAAGCAATCATGATGGCATATATACAATAATATGAGATGCAGTAAAATCATAATCAAGATACTACATCGGGGTACAACAACTATGTGTACAGAGTATATCATAAAAATCTTGAGTGTGGGATAAAAACAGAGTCCTCATCAATAAATCATCATCATGGAAATCCATTGTCCATCAAGGCACCCCAAATCCCAATATCTCAGGCACCGTCACTATGATCGGCCCTCATATCCATCTCATCATATAACTCCGAATGTTATCCTCCGGATATCTGCCGAGTTTCCATAGAATCACTGGTAGGTAGTGCTCCCCCTATTAGGCTCATTGTCATCCACACAAACTTCTTGCCCCGGGGTACTTCACCGGGTCCGCCATGTACCCGCAGACGGCTCGTCCACGTCCTCGAATCGGGTAATCGAAAAAGCTCAGAACCGAGAAAACTCATGGTGGACACAATTTTTATATCAAAGGAAAACCGCACTTTTAAATATTCAAGTTTTCAAAATGTACTTTGCGATTTCCCAAATCCACGAAACAGAAATCTTATGAAAACATCATATGAGATAAATCACTATAGCAATGTATGTATGATGGAAATCATGATGCGTACTAGTACCAGAATCGTTATCCACTATCAATAATGAATACAGTACAACAAATATTTATCCATAGCAGTTTCTATAGTGTACGTGGTATGGCAATTACCAACGGTGTGTATGGCATATAAATCAGTACTGATGTAACATAAACCGTTAGTAATGGTACAGTGCCCTATTAATGATATGTCGATGTACAACATGGTACTCATGCACAATCAGTATATATATAAACATATAAGCATATCGCACAATATTATATAACTTGAATCTAACCTTCGGTGTTTAACGCCATACAGGCGATTCCCCCGTTGATGTTAAATCTACTCACCGGACAATCTCGAGCTATGTGAATCCGATCACCTCCTTCCCCTTCCTGGCTGCGTCTGAAGTCCCGCCTATGATCCTAATATCTTACAAAACCAAAACTCTTGAAATTAGTAAACTGACGATAACACACGGATACAAACGGCAACTAACGAATCGACTCCCACAAGCTACAAAATGTTAGCTTAGCGGGCTAAACGTGTGCAGCGACATCCTAGACCTTACATATGGCTGTTAAACGTACGAAACACTTAAACCAAAGTCGGATAAATCTGTATCGCACGTCGCCAAAATGCTTGAATTCTAGCTAAATGATACCAGATTTTTATACACAAAGAATTAATGAAAGTATCCCAAAAGCCTAAACATTTCCCTAGAGACCCTACGACCAAGAAAGGCCAAACACTTCGGCCTAACTGGAATCACGAACCCCAGCTCCCCAATCTGGCCACAATTTGCTGCCAGAAACAATAAATCTGCGGCCAAGAATTTTGGGAATGGTCTCAGGTTTTTGGTGTAGGTTCTAGGTATCTAAATTAGCACTCTGTGATGGCAACTTCCTAAATAAATAACTAGGTCGATAGAAGATTCAACAGAGACTCTAAGTTTAACCAAAACACGATATTAACACTAATTTAAAAACAACATGGTATAAAACTAAAACTAATTAACACATAAGCCATCCTTAGAGCATAAACAATGGTTTAGGATCATTACCTCACCAAACTTGGATGAAACCCTAGCTATCAAGCTCCAAGGCATCACAAGAGGGCTTAAGCATGATTTGTGAAGGTTTTAGTGAGGTTTGATGAAGATTTAGTCTTGAGGTTATCGAGAAAAAGAGATCAAGTGGAGATTTTTAGTGAAGAAGAAGAAGAAGAAAATGAGAGGGTGGGTGAGGGTTGTGAGGGAAAATTATAGATGAGAGGGGGTTGAGACGAGACATGGCTTTTGATAGCCATGCTCTCTCTCTCTCTCTCTCTCTCTCTCTCTCTCTTCATTAAATGCATCCCATGCTTGTCCCATGCCTCATCATGCCTCCAATATTCTATTCTTTTCCTTTTCTTTTAAAAGTGTAAAACCTTTTTACTTAAAACAAAATAGATACATGACATAATAAGGTTAAGTGCCATGGCTATCAAAGCATGGTTAACACATCCTTAACCCTAGATTACCATGCACATGTGTGTGTATTTACAAAAATAATTAATTAAATTATTAATTAATTAAAATAAAATATATGAAAACAATTATTGGTTAAATTTATTAAAACCCCGCATTATCTCGCTTAATTAACTCTAATCGCGTTTTAAGATGTTACATTTGCGACGGGATCAGTCTCCAGTACAATGAAATCTACGGGGAATATGAATTCCTCGATCTTAATTAAAATGTAATTGATCTCTCCCCTCGGTATTTTTGTGGATCGGTTTGCCAAATGCAGTGTCACTTTGGTCGGCTTCAATTCTCCTAAACCCAATTGTTCGTAAACTGAGTAATGGAGTAGGTTCACGCTTACCCCTAAGTCTAACAAGGCTCAATTGATTTGCTTGTCCCCGATAGTGTAAGAAATAGTAGGACAGCCAGGGTCCATATATTTTACCGGAATGGATTTAGACAATACATCGCTTAAAGTGGCGGCCAAGAAGACTGTTTTTGGTACATTCGTGCGTCGTTTCTGTGTGCACAAATCCTTAAGAAATTTTGCATACGCCGGGACTTGTTGGACCACGTTCAACAGCGGAATGTTGACTTCACAACGTTTGAAGAATTCTAACGCCTTTTCCATACTTGCAGAGGGCTTCTTTGATTTTAACCTATTGGGATAGGGAGCCTTGGGCTCAAACATTTGGTTCGAAGAAATTATAGATGGATGAGGTGTAGAAGGTGTAAGCGTTCTAGCTGGAACAGCTGGACGAATTTGCATTGGTAAATCTAGTTGTTTTGAAGGATTTGCAGCTGACGACGAAGAATTAGAAGGTGAAGAGGAAGACAGAAAAGAAGACGAAGAAGTAAATGAACCGGAAGCAGGAACAGGTGATGAGACATGTGCCGGTAAATTGACAACCGCACGTTTGGATTGTAGGGTACCTAGGCACACACATGAGGTTCCACAAGGCATCAACCATGCCAAATTAAAAATTTTCCGGTGCCGAGAAACCCTAAACTAGATCGATTACTAGAGGTAAAGGCAAAACAACAACAAGTTAACAACTTAACTACTAAGTGAAAGGAAATACAATCTTTGTAGATCCGGTCCTCCACTTCTCTAGCTCCGTGTTGACGTCCCTCCGCTGTGATCATCGGAATCCCGGACTCTAGCGTCGGTTTCATCGGAGAAATGGGCGGTCTAGGTCGTTGACTTCGATGCCGAAAATGATCTACGTCGAGGCGACTCAAACTCAAGCTCCACCTTCACTAGGTCATGGAACTTGTGAAGATAACACACTCTACTACATGGCAAGTGGTAGAGGATGAAGAAATAGGAAGTGGGTTCACTTTGGATTTGGATTTCTCACTTGGAATCATCACTTAGAATTTTCTAGTAAGCATTCTTCAACTCATGAAGAAGATGAAGAAGAAGAAAAGAAAATGAATTATCTTAAAAAGAAAATTCAAGTGATGCTTATCATATAGCAACCATGGGTTAGTAAACTTATGTAGAGAATAAACTAGGGTTTAGGTAATGGTTAGGTTTAGGATAAAACAAAATGGTAGATAATGCCAAGAAGCTTCATGAAGCTTAAAGCAAAAAACAAAGTTAGCCACCATTTTATTTTTGCCAAAAATAAATGAAATAAAACAAATGAAACCCTAACCATTATCTAAACATGGTGTATAGCATACACACACCCAAGTTTGCATGTATCATCAAACATGATACAATCAAGTGCACAAAAATATATCACATAAACTACTTGTGCAAATCAAGTGAGATAATCAATCTTAAGTGAACAATACTAGTCAATGTAAAGTAAATATCTAATATATAATTATACACTAAATCATTAAATAAATCACTTAATTTAATGATCCGGTCATATCGCATATAACCGACTAATATCAAGTATATCAATGTATCGAAGCAACACTTGATTCGGTAACCCGGCTATATCTCATATAACCGTCCAATGATACAAATCGCGAGAATAGAATACAGTATCACATACTCGTATTATTCTCGGTCCCGCACATATCTCATATGCGCTCCTATTTTATTTCACTTGAGCCAGGAAACCTCTGTGTAAGACTCTAAAGACTCGTCAATACGCCGGCAGTAGGCGATGATCATATCAAACACCCACAAGCCGCAAGCGGTCTGCTAAACGTAACGGCCACCCGGGTATTAAGCGATCAGAAGATCAACGAGCAAGCCCGCTCACACTCCTGTGAATCCAACCAGTAACACTTACCGTACAGTCCGGTCTGTTCGTCTGATATGTCGCATATCTCGCCTAGGGGTGTTAAACGTCAGACCCCAGTAGCTCGATAAGTCGTGTCGATATGAGGTTTATAACAGTTCGAGAAACTACTGGTAACACTTACCAGTAAATCTCAACAACCCTGGCCAGGGATTTCCGGTTATAGCCAATCGAACACAGCGCAACATCAACTCCCTATACCGGGAGAGACGAATCCCCTCCTATCGCTCATTGCCTCCATGTGATTCGGGACTGTACCCAAAAATCACCGTTTTGCACGCCCTCTTGGACGTGGTAAGGTGGAAATCAAAGCACAGTGGGAATCACACAAGGCTTTATGACGATCTCGGGTCTACAGACTAACCTTTACCAGTGTCACCAGAGAACTGCTGATCTTATGCTTTTGGCCTGTCGGATGTTCAAAGTTCTAAAGTTATAACCGCGATCAGGACGGTGTCACTATGCAGCTAGCCGGTTGAGCACGGGTCGATCCACAGGGAGATGGTTGTATGTCCGTTCGAGTTTTAGACGAGTCGATGAAGAATTTTATATGTTTGTTCAAATCTAACCTATGTGTTTTATATGCAAGTATAAAGTTGTTAAGAAAAAGATACGAAAGTGTAAGCTAAGGAAATCCACACTCAAAACCTTTGAGCCGAGTCTTGACCAATTGAAGCTAGAGCAATCGGCAACAACGTGGATTAGGGGATTTAAGCACGGTATTCGTGGAATCCGGCTTATTTACTGTTAGTTATGTATATGCCCTAGAGGCCATTGTTGTACATATGATGTATATTATAATGGATGCTTGGTTATATATAGAGATGACTTTCTTGCTCGTCATGATAGTATGCTATTTGGTTTCACTTTATCTTAACATGTTGACTTGTATTGGTTTACTGTTTTACTCTCACATGTTGATAAAGCCCTTAGGATCTGTACTCGACTACTGGGACTATGATGAGATCATACTAGTGGGGCCGCGGTAGTCGATGAGTACATCCTATAACTGTTCCTAGTCGAGGGTATATCGAGACAGGGCATCGATACACCAGAGTAGACTAGCGTATACGCATCTTGACCCATATGATGGGCGATGGATGATCCCATATCCATCGGTGTTAGACATCAGAGATGGTGTACGGGTGCTCAGTGGAGACTGGGTACACTGGACGGACTCGCCGAGAACTCCCAGATGGTGATATACCACACGTCAGATGGCAGTTCTCCGGTGACACTGGTACAGGGTAGTCTGTAGACCCGAGATCGTCATAGAGTCTTGTGTGATTCCCACTATGCTTTGATTTCCACCTTACCACGTCCAAGAGGGCGTGCAAAACGGTGGCTTTTGGGTACAGTCCCGAATCACATGGAGGCAATAAGCGATAGGAGGGGATTCGTCTATCCCGGTATAGGGAGTTGATGTTGTGCTGTGTTCGATTGGCTATAACTGGAAGTCCCTGGCCAGGGCTGATATAGAGATTTACTGGTAAGTGTTACTAGTAGTTTCTCGACCCGTTATGAGCCACACATCGACACGACTTATCGGTTACTGGGGTCTGACGTATGCCACCCCTAGACTTGATATGCGACATATCAGACGAACAGACCGGACTGTACGGGAGTGTTACTGGTTGGATTCACAGGAGAACGCACAGGCTAGCTTATTGATCTTCTGATCGCTCAATACCTGGGTGGCTGTTACGTTTAGCTGACCGCTTGCAGCTTGTGGGTGTTTGATATGATCATCACCTGCTACCGGCGTATTGACGATTCTTTAGAGTCCTACACAGAAGTTTCTTGGCTCAGGCGAAACGGAGTAGAGGCACATATGTGATATGTGCAGGAACGAGAATAATGCGATATGGGATACCGTATTATATTCTCGCGATATTTAGAAATGAACCGGGTCATCGGATCAAGTGTTGATTCGATGAATCGGTACATGATATATTAGTCGGTAATATTCGATATAGCCGGATCGTCGGATCAAGTGTTGATTCGATGATTTAGTGTATAATAATATATATGATATATTATTACATTATCTAATATTGGCTCGCTTTATTATTTCATTTTCTCACTGGATGATACATTGATATATATGCGATATATGTTAATTGTATTATTTTCTTTTGTTGCAAATATATAATATATATGTGATATATATTATTGTGACATGATATGATTAATTGTTAAACATGTTTAAGGATGATTAATTGAGGTTAGGGTTTGTTTTGGGTTAGATGCTTCATGCATCTTCTAGAAGCTTTTTCTTTTGTCATTCTTAAGATATTTTAGGATGACACATTCTTAACCCAACCAAACCCTAACTCTAGTTTATTCTCTACTAAATCCTAGCCACTCATCCTTGACCATGGTTTACAAATCAATCAAATAGCTTTTATTCTATTCATCACAAAAGAAAATAATTCATTATCCTTTCCATTATCATCTTCTTCTCTCTTGAAGAAAGCTTACTAGATTTTCTTCATGTGATGAAATAATATGAGAAAATGATTTAAAAAGAAAGCAAAAATACTACTCTCTCATCCTCATCTCATCTAGCCCATGAGATTAGTGTGTTCATCTCTTTAGAGTGAGATAGCTTGAGTCTTTGCAACTTCGAGGTAGATCATCGGAGATTTGGAATACTTCGAGCTAGCATGGATCGTTCGAGTCGTGGAGCCTCTCATGAGTCCGGGAGATCGTGGATCGCGGCAAAGGGACTTCTACTCGGAGCTTGTGAAGCGAAGGAGCGGACTACAAAGGTTGTAATCCCTCACACTTAGATAAAAGTTATCATCTTGCATGTTAAACCCTAATAATCTAGCAAAGATCCTGGCTTTGGGTTGTTCGGCACGTCTAAATTTTTATCCGGGCATGTTTGATGCCTTATGAACCTTCACAAGAGTGCCTAGGAAACCTACAGTGGTATCAGAGCCTAGCTAGAGCATTAGGAGATGTGTTTATGAAGTTAAAACTCCGATCGAACCCGAAACGACGAAACTAGACCCCTCTCTGGAAATTTTTAAAATTTTGGGATTTTTCTGAATTAAAAATATGTAAAAAAATCAGCAGGGAATTCTAAGAATTACCATAAAACCCGAGCCCCCAATTCGATCAAACGGCGGCGGAACCGCGGCGTAAGCATGCTTACGTGGCGGTTCCGCGGCGGATTGATAGGATTGTGACACGTGGCTTTTATGGTAATGTCCGTAGGTGCTTGTTGATGCTTCTGGGTATTTTTAATCTGTTTCAGGTGTTGAAAATTCTGGGGTTTGTTTTGTAATAGTAGACTCGATAGGAAATTTTAAATTCGTATTTCTTTCCGGATATTTAGAAATTGTTAAACTATTTGAACGGATATCATTAACTCACTGTTTCCCGGTACGGCAAACTTTCAAGTGTTGAAATTTCTTCGGGTTTAAATCTTTCGGAAAAATTGTACAAGTTAAGCGGTGGACCCTCTAGAAGACAACAAACCTTAACTCGATTATGTGACCGTCTTGAACTGCCTTTTGAACCTTCGGGTTTGGGGCAGTACGGCGTGCCACATGTGAGGCGTTGGCTTGACCCTTCTACGGCTGGATCACCGGTACTGTGACATATTCTGGGATTATTTGAACTCCGCTCAAGAGTTGAGCACTTTGGGAAGTTTTGGGTGTTTGATTATCTGTTCGGAATGTTTAATACTGTCTATTTATCTGGAATGTGATACAATATGTGGAATTCATAGAGTTAGGCATGAAATGCGAAGTATGTGATATTTCGGATTTACGATGTCTAAAGTGATTGTGGATTCCAAATGTTGTAGTTTTACACTTTCTTTTCTGTGACCGTAAGTGTAATATGTGATATCGCCGGTTTCGTTGCTATATGTCAACGACAATTGGGATGCGCATATTTACTTACGTTGATGATATGTGATATTATGTGTTGCTGTGATATGTTATATTGGATCGTCGCGTTCAGAATAGCCGGGGGTTTTATGTGAGATGAGGGTTTTTATTTTCATTCATGTAAAATTCATTTGTAATGTAATATTCTTTTATTTGGGGCGCTTCCAGGTTGCGGTTGCTGTCACCAGTGTATATTATTTACTTTTCCGCATTAGGTAGACCCAAGGAGGGGAGCACAAGTAACCGGGTTCTAGGGTCCAGTGGGAGGCCATCTCGAGGAGTCGAGACCGGGTCTCCTAACCCTAGAATTGGCAGTGTTACTTGCCGCTCTCGTAGGGGTCTTGGGATGTGGGTTTGGCTATTCGTCGCGACCGTGGAATCCGTGTTTTATACAGGCTCGTATTGAAAACACGGACGTCCTAGTATATCCAATATTTCATATATGTTCTTCTGCTGCAATGTTCTGTGATGAGATCATATTACTGCCTGAGACGAATGCTTATACTATATATATATGCTGATATATAAATATTACTGCTTTCGTTTCTTCTGTGATGCTTAGGAAGCATAAGCTGATGGGATATTTATTAATGAGATTAATAAAAAGAAAAGAAACCTAAAGATGTTGTACAATCAAAAACTTTATAAAAGGGGTAGCTACAGTTTTTGCTTTGCACAGTGATATATACGATATATCCTGCACCTTATTCAATGGGGAAAGAGCCGACGATCCCTTCACCGGGAGTGACCTCTTTAGCGAAACTGGAAGATGCTACAAAACGCGGTTTGTCTTTTGAAATGCTTTTAGTGTTTTGCTTTGCACAGCGGTATATATGATATATCCTGCACCTTATTCAATGAGGAAAGGGCCGACGATCCCTTCACCGGGAGTGACCCCTTTAGCGAAACTAAGAAAAGCCTCAAAAACACTCCTTTTTTAAAACTTCACTCGATTCTACGACGATATCAAGTTCATTACGCTCAGGGTTTTCTGAGAAACCTGCGTAGCCCTCCGTCATTTCAGATAAAGACTATTTAGTATTCATGCTGCGTTTGTTGACCTCTGTCAAGGCGTAGTGTGCGGTAGCTAACTAGTAATTATCTGTAAAGCATGTGATGTGATTGGATTAGGGTAGTCGTACGACCTTGTTGACCTCTGTCAAGGGTCGTGCGAGTGGGTTTGATTCAATCAAGAAATGACGGGTTGAACTTGACTAGTGCACTATGGTTTGTTGACCTCTGTCAAGGTCATGGCACACTAGGGGCAAAATATTATCGGGAATTTCAAGTGTTGAAATTTTCAATGAGATTGCATACCTCCTATGAGATAGTTGGATCCCGATACCCACTGCGAGTAAGTGTTACTCCTGGGAGAGTTTTACACAGGACAATTAGTCATTCAAGTAGGTGTCTAGAAAAGTGTTAACGGGGTTACGCCTCTGGGAAAACGAGGTTTACTTTAATTAGGTCCGTGCGAAAGCACGGGGAACCTCCCTCAAAGTACCGACACTGATCTGGCTGAAAGATTGACGAAATTGTAAGGTGTAATTAATCCCGGCTAATCTTACCTTTTAGGGTTTTAAGGTAGATTTGATAAAAACAGTGGGAGACATCCTGATTAGATAAGATAATAACCAATCTAATCTTGCAAGAGCATACGCTAAAGTGTTTTTCTTCTCTCTCTCTCCAGGTAGCGACCATGTCATGCTATAATCAAGATAATAAAATGGATGTATTGACTGAACCCAATTATTGTACTGAGCTAGGGAATGTTGGACCCGTTCTTTATTATAAGAGTTATAAGACTGAACAGGAAACAGGAGAATATCTGGATTCTCACGCCGCCCAAAATAACATGCATGTTGATGCATCTTCTTCGGGTGTGTTAGTTATTGAGAACTGTTTCTCAGTTCACCCTACGTCCTGGGTATTAGATACCGGATCAGGATCCCACATATGTAAACAGTTACATGGGCTACGTAAAGGTAGAGAACTAGGAAAAGGTGATCATTCCGTTCAAGTAGGGAACGGTGCAAGTATTGTAGCCAAAGCAGTTGGCGAATATCATCTTGTATTACCAAGTCGTAATACACTGATTCTAAATGAGTGCTATTATATACCGAACATGATGTGCAACATTATATCAGTCTCCTTATTAAGTAAAGAAGGATATAATTTTGTAGTAAAGGATAATGTTATGAACATATTCCTAGATCAAAAGATGATTGCATCAGGCTCGTTACATAATGGCATATTCATTCTAAATCAGAATACAGTCCTAAATATACAAAACACACACAAAAGGAAAAGTTCAGATATGAACGAATCCTACTTGTGGCATTGTAGACTTGGTCATATCAATGCGACACGACTGGCTAAGTTACATAAGGATGGTTATTTGAATCCGTTCGAATTATCATCTTATGATACTTGCCATTCATGTCTCAAAGGAAAAATGACCAAAGCTCCGTTTAGTGGACACGGAGAAAGAGTTACTGAACTCTTAGGACTAATACATAGTGATGTTTGTGGTCCCATGTCTACGCATGCCAGAAACGGTTCTTCCTACTTCATTACATTCACTGACGATCTCTCTAGATTCGGACATGTGTTCCTGATGAAACACAAGTCTGAAGCTTTTGAGAAATTCAGAGAATATAAGCACGAAGTAGAGAAACAAACGGGCAAAAGTATTAAGATCCTTCGATCTGATCGAGGAGGAGAATACTTAAGCAATGAGTTCCTAGATTATCTAAAAGAGAATGGGATTCTCTCTCAACTTACTCCTCCTTATACACCACAGCACAACGGTGTATCGGAGCGGAGGAATCGCACCCTATTAGATATGGTGCGCTCTATGATGAGTACAGCTGAGTTACCTATTTCCTTTTGGGGGTATGCGCTTGAGACAGCAGCATACCTATTGAATCAAGTTCCAATTAAATCTGTACCTACCACACCATATGAGATATGGAGTGGGAAGAGACCATGTCTTAAACGAGTTAAGATATGGGGTTGTCTGGCCTATGTCAAAAGGCAAAATCCAGACAAACTCGAGGCACGGTCAGTTCTATGTAAGTTTGTGGGATATCCTAAACATTCAAATGGATATTTTTTCTACCACAGTGAACAACAAAAGGTGTTTATTGCTCAACATGCCACCTTTTTAGAAAAGGAATTTCTTGAAAAAGAGATTAGTGGCTCTGAGGTAGAACTGGAAGAAGTTCCAGCAACACAAACTGTAACTGAAGATTTAGTAGAACCAGAGGATTCAGTAGTACCCGACGAACCCCAGCCTCTCCGCCGATCTAGCAGGGTTTCTCGTCCACCTGAGAGATACTACGGTTTTCTCATTGATGGTAGAAGCGAGGATTGCATCATGGATGATGATGACCCCACTAGTTTCGAGCAGGCCATCATGAGTGGTGACTCTGTGAAATGGCTGGATGCAATGCGATCAGAGATGAAATCCATGTACACCAATAAAGTATGGATTTTGGAAAATGCTCCTGAAGGGGTAAAACCCATTGGGAGCAAGTGGATTTTTAAAAGGAAATTTGGTGTAGATGGAAAAGTTGAGACTTTCAAAGCTAGACTTGTAGCAAAGGGTTTTCGTTAACGACCAGGTGTGGATTATGACGAAACCTTTTCTCCAGTAGCTATGCTTAAGTCCATCCGGATCTTACTTGCCATTGCTGCATACCATGACTATGAAATCTGGCAAATGGATGTTAAGACCGCCTTTCTAAACGGTGATTTAGAAGAGTGCGTGTACATGACTCAGCCAGAGGGCTTCGTAGATAGTGGGAGCAGCGGAAAGGTGTGCAAGCTGCTTAAATCCATTTATGGGTTAAAGCAAGCATCGCGGAGTTGGAACATCTGTTTTGATGTTGTAGTCAAAGAGTTTGACTTCATCAAAAATATAGATGAACCTTGTATCTATAAGAAGGTAGCAGAGGGTAAGGTAGTCTTCCTCGTATTGTACGTGGATGATATACTCTTGATAGGAAATGATATTCCTATGCTGCAATCAGTCAAGCTCTTCTTATCACAGAGATTCTCAATGAAAGATCTAGGTGATGCCTCCTGCATATTGGGAATCATGATCTATAGAGATAGATCTAAACGGATACTGGGATTGTCCCAATCCAGGTACATTGACACCATACTAAAGAGGTTTAGTATGGAAGAATCCAAGCGTGGGAACCAACCCACGATCTCTGGACTCACTCTCTCCAAAGAGATGTCTCCCAAGACTGATTTGGAGAGAGCTCGCATGCAAGGGATACCCTATGCTTCGGCAGTAGGCTCTATCATGTATGCGATGCTATGTACCAGACCCGATGTAGCATACTCACTAAGTGTAGCGAGTCGGTATCAAGCAGATCCTGGAGAGAGTCATTGGACAGCTGTGAAGAACATTCTCAAGTACTTACGAAGGACTAAGGAGATGTTCTTGGTGTATGGTAACGGAGAACTCCAGGTGGAGTCCTTTACCGATTCCAGCTTCCAAAGTGATAAGGACGACTCTAAGTCGCATTCGGGTTTTGTCTTTACCCTCAATGGAAGGGCGGTATGTTGGAAGAGTTCCAAACAGGATACCGTTGTAGACTCAACGATGGAGGCTGAATACATCGGTGCCAACGATGCTGCCAAAGAGGCTGTCTGGATCAAGAAGTTCATTACTGAACTTGGAGTGGTTCCATCCATTGAGCATCCAATACCTCTGTATTGCGATAACAATAGAGCTGTGGCGTTAGCCAAGGAACCCAGGTCCCATCAAAAGTCCAGACATATTCTGAGGCGGTATCACCTGATCAGGGAGATAGTTGATCGCCGGGAGATCGAGGTCAGGAGAGTAGATACGAAGGATAACACTGCGGATCCATTCACGAAGGCTATTCCCCAGATACAGTTTGAGAGATTATTCGGGATGCTAGGTATGAGGTACTACAGCAGCTGGCCTTAGTGCAAGTGGGAGATTGTTAGTTATGTATATGCCCTAGAGGCCATTGTTGTACATATAATGTATATTATAATGGATGCTTGGTTATATATAGAGATGACTTTCTTGCTCGTCATGATAGTATGCTATTTGGTTTCACTTTATCTTAACATGTTGACTTGTATTGGTTTACTGTTTTACTCTCACATGTTGATAAAGCCCTTAGGATCTGTACTCGACTACTGGGACTATGATGAGATCATACTAGTGGGGCCGCGGTAGTCGATGAGTACATCCTATAACTGTTCCTAGTCGAGGGTATATCGAGACAGGGCATCGATACACCAGAGTAGACTAGCGTATACGCATCTTGACCCATATGATGGGCGATGGATGATCCCATATCCATCGGTGTTAGACATCAGAGATGGTGTACGGGTGCTCAGTGGAGACTGGGTACACTGGACGGACTCTCCGAGAACTCCCAGATGGTGATATACCACACGTCAGATGGCAGTTCTCCGGTGACACTGGTACAGGGTAGTCTGTAGACCCGAGATCGTCATAGAGTCTTGTGTGATTCCCACTGTGCTTTGATTTCCACCTTACCACGTCCAAGAGGGCGTGCAAAATGGTGGCTTTTGGGTACAGTCCCGAATCACATGGAGGCAATGAGCGATAGGAGGGGATTCGTCTATCCCGGTATAGGGAGTTGATGTTGTGCTGTGTTCGATTGGCTATAACTGGAAGTCCCTGGCCAGGGCTGATATAGAGATTTACTGGTAAGTGTTACTAGTAGTTTCTCGACCCGTTATGAGCCACACATCGACACGACTTATCGGTTACTGGGGTCTGACGTATACCACCCCTAGACTTGATATGCGACATATCAGACGAACAGACCGGACTGTACGGGAGTGTTACTGGTTGGATTCACAGGAGAACGCACAGGCTAGCTTGTTGATCTTCTGATCGCTCAATACCTGGGTGGCTGTTACGTTTAGCTGACCGCTTGCAGCTTGTGGGTGTTTGATATGATCATCACCTGCTACCGGCGTATTGACGATTCTTTAGAGTCCTACACAGAGGTTTCTTGGCTCAGGCGAAACGGAGTAGAGGCACATATGTGATATGTGCAGGAACGAGAATAATGCGATATGGGATACCGTTTTATATTCTCGCGATATTTAGAAATGAACCGGGTCATCGGATCAAGTGTTGATTCGATGAATCGGTACATGATATATTAGTCGGTAATATTCGATATAGCCGGATCGTCGGATCAAGTGTTGATTCGATGATTTAGTGTATAATAATATATATGATATATTATTACATTATCTAATATTGGCTCGCTTTATTATTTCATTTTCTCACTGGATGATACATTGATATATATGCGATATATGTTAATTGTATTATTTTCTTTTGTTGCAAATATATAATATATATGTGATATATATTATTGTGACATGATATGATTAATTGTTAAACATGTTTAAGGATGATTAATTGAGGTTAGGGTTTGTTTTGGGTTAGATGCTTCATGCATCTTCTAGAAGCTTTTTCTTTTGTCATTCTTAAGATATTTTAGGATGACACATTCTAAACCCAACCAAACCCTAACTCTAGTTTATTCTCTACTAAATCCTAGCCACTCATCCTTGACCATGGTTTACAAATCAATCATATAGCTTTTATTCTATTCATCACAAAAGAAAATAATTCATTATCCTTTCCATTATCATCTTCTTCTCTCTTGAAGAAAGCTTACTAGATTTTCTTCATGTGATGAAATAATATGAGAAAATGATTTAAAAAGAAAGCAAAAATACTACTCTCTCATCCTCATCTCATCTAGCCCATGAGATTAGTGTGTTCATCTCTTTAGAGTGAGATAGCTTGAGTCTTTGCAGCTTCGAGGTAGATCATCGGAGATTTGGAATACTTCGAGCTAGCATGGATCGTTCGAGTCGTGGAGCCTCTCATGAGTCCGGGAGATCGTGGATCGCGGCAAAGGGACTTCTACTCGGAGCTTGTGAAGCGAAGGAGCGGACTACAAAGGTTGTAATCCCTCACACTTAGATAAAAGTTATCATCTTGCATGTTAAACCCTAATAATCTAGCAAAGATCCCGGCTTTGGGTTGTTCGGCACGTCTAAATTTTTATCCGGGCATGTTTGATGCCTTATGAACCTTCACAAGAGTGCCTAGGAAACCTACATTTACCCTTGTCCTTCCGTTTTTGTCTCTTGCTTTCGCCTCCGGTCAAACCGAACGCAACCGGTCGCGTTTAGGAATCACCGTTACCTTGGTAGGGTAGGGTGCCTAACGGAGCGCTTGCGTAATGTTTGGGCGGAGTTCAAAGGAAAATAACGGGAAAAGGAAATGAGCAAAGAAACATTAACTTACAATATCGTATTTATTCTTAACAACACATATTACAACCATTCATAAAACGAACCGAAAAGAGCAAAAGAAAAGATAAACAAAGAAAAGAAAAGATTACAAGCAAGTAATTAAAAGTGCATGGAATTTAAGTGCATGAATGTAAAGCAAGGTAATAAAAATCAAGAAAGAAATAAGCAAGAAAATAACAACAAGAACCATAGAACCAAATACAAGACATGGGTTCAATAACCAAATCTTAAACTTGCAAGCTCACTTAAGAGGTTGCAAGATCAAGAAAAGGAAAAGAACTCATGGAGAATGAATCACAAAAGAGAGAACAAAATGATACAACCCCTTGAGATCAATGACCAAAGCTTAAACTTGCAAGCTCACTTAAGAGGTTGCAAGATCAAGTTAAGGTAGAGAGCTCAAGGGGGAAACTAAGCCAAAAGAATGATACAAAAAACCCTCATCTTCATTTAACATCCACTCAAAAGCTCTCACAACAATTTAATGGAGGAAAGATGAAGAAGAAGAAGAAGAAGAAAACTAAAAGCTAACAAAAAGAGGGCATGAGAATGAACACCATAGCTTGGGAAGTTCTGGACTATTTATAGGCAGGAAACAGAGAACCTAGGGCAACATTCTGGCACTACATGTAATTACCAAACAGCCCCTGAAATTGTGTATACTGACGAGCCTATACGGCCGCAGTTCTGCGGCCTAAGCGCGCTTATGCCGCGGAACCGTGGCCATTTAGAGAGCTTGTGCCTTCATCTTTTGTCGTATCCCTTGTTTTGTGGTTCTCTTCTGTGTGGTATATGACTTTTCTCAGAAACTCTTCGCAATTCTTCCAGAATTTCAGTAGATCAAAAGGTGATGTGATGTGGATCTTTTGCCATGATTTCCTCGAGCTCCGCGTAGATTTCTTGGATCTTGTGATGACATTGAGCTTTGTGCATGAAAATGACAATCGATTTGCCATTTTGTCCCTTAAACTGGTATGCGGCAACACACGGATAGAGAGCGGAGACCCGTGTTTTATCTGTTGTTGGCAGTAATCCGGAATTTGTCGTACTTTTCCATGGATTTCAATGTTTAGAGCTGAGAACCAGTATTCTGCAAATATGTAGCAAACACTGATCAAAAGCACCTGCCTATAAACAAACGAGCGTAAGAATGGGTGGTATAAAATGCAATATTCTGGTATGAACAAATACCCCCAAACTTAACTTTTTCTCGTCCCGAGCAAAACCAATTATTCACAAAAAAGTCCTAACCGCACTTTCGCAGGGAACGCGATTGCACTGAGCATATGCAACAAGCCATTAAACCTCTAGGTGTCCCTGGTAGAAGGAGTGTTGTCTCCTGAGGGTTTTCAGCGGATACTACCCACAAAATCCGGTCAAGCTAGTTTTGCAAAATTACTATGATTCAAACCCTAAAGTTTTGTTTCAGAAAATAACAATTCTATTATCCTAAGTCTAGACTTTCGAACCTTAATTTTTCACATCTTGCTTCTTATTTAACTTAATATTTTATATGTCTTTACGTGCAGTGCAAATAGTGTCGTTAAGTTCCAGAAGTGTCGTTAACTAGGTCTTATTTTTCACTCCACCTTTTTCTTGTTTTCATTTCATACACACCTCTGTGAACGTGCAATAGTCTTTATCATAGAATAAAACCTTCATATCTCCGCTAGAAATATTTTTTATAAAATCCTGTTTTTTGTCAAGATTATTCTCACACAAAGAACCGTTAGGAATTTTAACTCGGAGAGAACACTTGCTTGACTTTGTTTTAATCTGGACTTTCTAGGCTTCTTAACGAGCTTTGGGCCAATGCACCCAAACCAGTTGGCTTTAGGGCATTAGGTGTAGTGATACCCCAGCGGACTTAATTACTCAAGTTACCTAGGCCCAAAAACAAAAGACAATTTAGCGTGAAAATCATGATTATTCAATGCGAACGGAGATATAACCGGCAGTTCAGTTATTTTTTTGGATAAAAGACGTGTTTTAGTGGGTTAGGTGTGTAATCATTCCAATCAAGTTTCAGATGGGTTATTCTTCAGACTTAGTTCCAATTAAGGCATCATTGACATTCCTTCATATTCACTTTACTTCATAAACTATTCTTGATATTACTTATTTCAGAACAAACCTATTTGATCCTCAGAAAATCATTTATCCATTTAAAAGTTTTTAGACATAAAAGACTTGTCATCTAATTTCCAAAACTTACGACACGTGTAGTGTGATGTAAAGACGTATATCAGCTTTAGTTAACTTCAAAGGAGAGTTATCTTTCAGGTTTTCAAAATCTAAAAGTAAGATTTAGTTATTCTTATCTTATCAAACAAAACCGTCGAAATGTTGAATCAGAGTTCTCCCACTAGCTAACTTGACAGAAAAGTTTTTATATTTTTAGAAAATTTTCTGATTTTTATGGATTTTTAAATAGGTATGCAAATGCAAAATATACAAATGAATGCGAAGGTAGAAAGCTTACCGAGCACACCCCCAAACTTAAACTTGACAGTGCCCTCACTGTCAGGCTACACCAAGAAGGTCAAAATTGTCGGCTCTCTCCAAAAGAAAATTTTATACAAAACAAAAAGAAAACCAAAAAAGATATATACAAAAAAGGGTTCCCCCCAAACTTAAGTGAAACAGTGTTTCCACTGTTTAAGCAGTGAAGTTCAGGATTAGGGGGGAAAGAGAACAATATCGAGCTATACAAGGCCTTACACAGGCCAAAAGTGAGCACCAACCATTCAAAGATTTTATTGCTATAATATACAGGTTGGTGGAAGAAGGCGTAGAGAAAAGAGAGGGAGAATACGTGAGACCGTAAGGAGATAGAAGTGGTATACGATCTAGGTATATGAGAAGAAGAATGGCGGAAGGGAGAAAGAAGTGGAATACAAACTTGAGGGTGGAAATGGATTGAATAAATTAGTACAATCTGTAATGATCGATATGAAAAGATGGATTGTACTAATCTATCAATATGGCGAGAAATGGGGTCAAATCCCTCAAGATTCGTAAGAAACCATGGGTACGCCGAACTCGGTAAACCAGATATATGAAATGAAAGTGAGACGGTTTCTTGCAAGGTCGGAACGATGGAAAGGATGGAGGTAGGTGATTGAGGAAGGTTATTGGTTAATGGTTCTGGAGGGTGTACACAGTCAATGAAAGGAACAGGATGAATTGGAAAATCCGACTCATCAATTAAAACTGGTTCATCCTCAGTACTATCCTCAATAGTCTCCTCAAAATTCTGTTTATCCATGCAAATTTCATCAAAATCAAGACGCATATGGGGTTCGGGAAAAACAGTTAATGACTCGGGATGATGAATTGGAGAGAAAAACTCTGCCAAATCTACAGGTTCATCATCCAAAATATTCCCGGCATCAATATCCTCAATCAAGTGAAAATTAATATTCTCAGACACCTCAACAAAAGCATGGATATTAATCAATTCAGGTTCTAGAGTGGAGGTGTAGAGGTCAAAAGGATTGGGTGCGGTTTCACTCGAAAGGGACCCTTCACAATCGGGCAAATCAAACACTACAAAGTCACACAACTCATTATCTGTTCTATCTTTAATCAATGAATCATTTGGAACACTAGATAGACATTCAAAACCGGAGTTGTGGGATGCAAGTTGAAACGGGTAGGCTTGATTCGGAAGGGGGTACAGATCACTTTCTCCACTTAAATTCTCAACCTGTCCTACCGCCTCTTCATACATCGGAAAATTTGGAGCAAGTTGAAAACTAGCTACCGGGTCACTAGGTTGTATGAGGGCGGCCATGGACGCATTCAAATCCATCATCTGTTGGTACAATGCTACCCTAAAATCTTCCAAAGACTGTTCCAGACTAGACATGGGTTGTGAAGGGGTTTCAGTAAAAGATTCAAAGTTGTTTGGATACTAAAAATTCCCAAATGGCGGTTCAGAAGCAATGTCTAGGGAAGGTGCAAAAGTCGGGTAGGACTGGTAGGAATTGAATGGCTGGACAGGAGCAGGATCAACATTTGGATAAGAAGGTGAATGGAATTGTTGATCCCAGGAATCTGTAGTGGTGAAAGGAGTGAAAGATCGGCTACAGGATTGTTCAATATGTTCAGCGATGGATAAAGGATGACTTGCAAAAGGGGTATCAACATAAGAGGGTGGGGGGTTGAAAAGGTTGATACAAAGTGGATTGCGAAGGGCAAGTGTTTGTCCTAGACGCGTCTATCCGATCTTTCAAAGAGATTTTGGGCATGGAGGGATCGTTCGACGTTCGGCCAAAGCAAAAACCGTAAGAAGTAATGTCTGGTTGTGGGTACCAAAGTTCGGCAAGAGTTTTGCGAGGTGGGGTGCCCATGATATGAAGAGAGAAAGAAAGAAAGGCAGAGAAAAGGAGGGGGAAAAGAATGTGATTTTTTTTAGTTAGATATTAACAAAAGAATGAAATATACATACAAAAAGAAAAAACAATCACGACACAAAAATATCACACACCTAATCGTTCTAGGGTTCACCTAGACCTGCTCCAGAACTTGATTGTCGAAGTAAAACTGTGTCGAGAAACGGGCTTAAGACACACTGATCACGAGGCCGGGTAAGTGCAGAGATAAGGGGAGGTTTTCCGACGCTTTCGCGAAGGTCCTTAATTAAATAACCCTTTCTCTTTTGGCGGTTTCGCCGTTAAGACTTTCCTAGACACCCCGTAAACAATATACCGTTAAGCGAGGTTCTTAACACAGTTAATTTCTCCTAGTGAGCGCGAAGTCCTTAAGGCTTAAAGTCTAGTTTCTTTTAAAGTTTGTGCGGGTAAACGTTATGCTCAAGTTCGTGATTTGTGGCCACGAAAAAGGTGATGAAATCCTTTACCGTATGTTGTGGGGTTCGCTTGCCCTTAAGTCCGTATTAATGTATGCAATGCACAATTCAATAAAAATTCTATAAAGAATCAAACAATCGTTTTTTAGTTTAAGCACGGCACTGCAACAAATACGGGTTAGTCAATATTTATTTTTTTTTGCGTTTGGTAGCGACTTGCAAAGAATCCTGCAAAGATATTATAGTGGATGTGTCGGATTTGAGAAGAAGGTGTTTAAGAAATACGTACCGTTAAGTTTTTGGGTTAGGAAACCCCCGTTGAATCAATTCCGGTAAGCTTGAAAAAGTTCGTTTGCGCGGATCAAACTACCCGGATCTTTGGCACTGTACTTCGTAATCACCTTAACCCTGAATGTACACTTTGCTCCCCACAATCGCGGTTTGCAAATCCGCAAAAATCTGCACAGTTGCACACAAAAATGATCAAAAATAACAAAAAGATTTTTTTTTATAAATATATACAAAAAGAATATTAACCCGAATAACAAGAAAGAAAATACGCTACCGTCTCCCCGGCAACGGCGCCATTTGATCTTACGCTTTTGGCCTGTCGGATGTTCAAAGTTCTAAAGTTATAACCGCGATCAGGATGGTGTCGCAATGCAGCTAGCCGGTTGAGCACGGGTCGATCCACAGGGAGATGGTTGTATGTCCGTTCGAGTTTTAGATGAGTCAATGAAGAATTTGTACATGTTTGTTCAAATCTAACATATGTGTTTTATATGCAAGTATAAAGTTGTTAAGAAAAAGATACGAAAGTGTAAGCTATAGAAATCCGCACTCAAAACCTTTGAGCCGAGTCTTGACCAATTGAAGCTAGAGCAATCGGCAACAACGTGGATTAGGGGATTTAAGCACGGTATTCGTGGAATCCGGCTTATTTACCCTTGTCCTTCCGTTCTTGTCTCTTGCTTTCGCCTCCGGTCAAACCGAACGCAACCGGTCGCGTTTAGGAATCACCGTTACCTTGGTAGGGTAAGGTGCCTAACGGAGCGCTTGCGTAATGTTTGGACGGAGTTCAAAGGAAAATAACGGGAAAAGGAAATGAGAAAAGAAACATTAACTTACAATATCGTATTTATTCCTAACAACACATATTACAACCATTCACAAAACGAACCGAAAAGAGCAAAAGAAAAGATAAACAAAGAAAAGAAAAGATTACAAGCAAGTAATTAAAAGTGCATGGAATTTAAGTGCATGAAAGTAAAGCAAGGTAATAAAAAGCAAGAAAGAAATAAGCAAGAAAATAACAACAAGAACCATAGAACCAAATACAAGACATGGGTTCAATAACCAAATCTTAAACTTGCAAGCTCACTTAAAAGGTTGCAAGATCAAGAAAAGACAAAGAACTCATGGAGAATGAATCACAAAACGGAGAACAAAATGATACAACCCCTTGAGATCAATGACCAAAACTTAAACTTGCAAGCTCACTTAAGAGGTTGCAAGATCAAGTTAAGGTAGAGAGCTCAAGGGGGAAACTAAGCTAAAAGAATGATACAAAAAACCCTCATCTTCATTTAACATCCACTCAAAAACTCTCACAACAATTTAATGGAGGAAAGATGAAGAAGAAGAAGAAGAAAACTAAAAGCTAACAAAAAGAGGGCATGAGAATGAACACCATAGCTTGGCAAGTTCTGGACTACTTATAGGCAGGAAACAGAGAACCTAGGGCAACATTCTGGCACTACATGTAATTACCAAACAGCCTCTGAAATTTTGTACACTGACGAGCCTATACGGCCGCGGTTCCGTGGCCTAAGCGCGCTTATGCCGCGGAACCGCAGCCATTTAGAGAGCTTGTGCCTTCATTTTTTGTTGTATCCCTTGTTTTGTGGTTCTTTTCTGTGCGGTATATGACTTTTCTCAGAAACTCTTCACAATTCTTCCAGAATTTCAGTAGATCAAAAGGTGATGTGATGTGGATCTTTTACCATGATTTCCTCGACCTACGCGTAGATTTCTTGGATCTTGTGTTGACATTGAGCTTTGTGCATGAAAATGACAATCGATTTACCATTTTGTCCCTTAAACTGGTATGTGGCAACACACGGATAGAGAGCGGAGACCCGTGTTTTATCTGTTGTTGGCAGTAATGCGGAATTTGTCGTATTTTTCCATGGATTTCACTGTTTAGAGCTGAGAACCAGTATTCTGCAAATATGTAGCAAACACTGATCAAAAGCACCTGCCTATAAACAAACGAGCGTAAGAATGGGAGGTATAAAATGCAATATTCTGGTATGAACAACTGCCATCTGACGTAAGGTATAATACCATTTAGGAGTTCTCGGTGAGTCCGTCCAGTGTACCCAGTCTCCACTGAGCACCTGTACACCATCTCTGATGTCAAACACCAATGGATATGGGATCATCTATCGCCCATCTGTATGAGTCGAGAAGGTATACGCTAGTCTACTCTGGTATATCGATGCCCCGTCTCGATACAACCACGACTAGGGACCTTTAAGGATGTACTTATGGACTACCATGTCCCCACTAGTATGATCCGCATCATAGTCCAGGTAGTCAAGTACACATCCTAAGGGCTTTACCAACATGTAACAGAAAGACAATCAGTGTACACGGTAAGGTAAAGAGCAACCAGATAGCATACTATCATGTCGAGCAAGAAAGTCCTCCCTATATATGTCCAAGCATCCACTACAATATACATCCTATGTATAGTAATGGCCTCTAGGGCATACATATAACTAACAATCTCCCACTTGCACTAGGGCCATCTGATAGCAGTGGTTGTAGTATCTCATACTCAACCATCCCATAAAAGTCTCTCTCTGGGAAAAGGCCTTTGTGAGTGGATCCGCCGTGTTGTCCTCTGAGTCTGCTCTCCTAACCTCGATCCCCTGGAGATCAACCATCTCCACGATCAGGTGACACTGCCTTAGAATATGTCTGGATCACAGATGGGACGGGCATTCCTTGGCATAAGCCACAACTCCATTGTCTCACAATGGTAGGAACGAAGTTCATCTCATGAACCTATATACACCCAGACTTCCTCTTTGGTAGCATCTTTGGTAGCGATGTATCCAGCCTTTATCATCTAGTAAGCCACGACATGTAGCTTGGAACTCTTCCAACATACCGTCCCTTTACTGAGGGTAAAGACAATGCCTGTGAATGACATTCAGTCATCCTTATCACCCTGGAACATTTCCAGTGATTCTCCCCAGGATCGATTGATACCATCTCACTACAACTAGTGAGAATCCTAACATCCAATTACTTCTATCTCATAGATCAAGACTCAGGATTTAGGAAGTATCACTTTGATCCCTTATGGAGAATCCTTGTGATAAGCGGAGATTGACCGAGCGTAGCATAGGAAACTCCTTCCCTATCAAGAGTATGTCATCCACGTACTCTACGAGGATCGTCTCCATACTCCCCACTACCTTTTTGTTTATACAAGGTTCATCTACCATTTTGATGATGTCAAACACTTTGACTACCACATCAAAACAGACGTTCCAACTCCGTGATGCCTGCTTTATCATATAAAACATCTTGCACACGTTTCTGTTGCTCCCACTGTCTACGAAGCCCTCTGGCTGTGTACTTATAGACGCTCTCTTCCAAATCATCATTTAGAAAAGCAGTCATGACACCCAACCACCAGATATCGTAGTCATGGTATGTAGCCGTGGCAAGTAGGATCTGGATGGACTTAAGCATAGCTACTTAGAAAAGGTTTCTACAAAATCCATACCTGGTCAATGATGCAAACCTTTAACAAGTCTAGCTTTGAAAGTCTCAACCTTTCCAAGTACACCAAGTAATCTTCTCAAGATATACTTGCTCCTGATGGGGATTTAACCCTTCAGATAAAGTAACTAAAGTCCATACTTTGTTGGTGTATAAGGATTCCATCTCAGATCGCTAAGCATCCAGCCATTCTTACAGAGTCCCTACTCTCGATGGCCTGCTCGAAACTAGTTGGGTCATCATCTCATGATGCAATCCTCGCTCCCACTGTCATAGAGAAACCGAAGTATCTTTCAGGTGGGTGAGGAACCCCAAATCTTAACTGACTTAAGAGATGGTCTCTTCCCTTATCATATCAAATATGAAGTGGTAGGCAACTGATTTGATTTGAACCCTATTCAATAGGTATGCAGCTTCTCAAGTGCATAACTCCCAAAAGGAAATAGGTAACTCAGTAGTACTCATCATAGAGAACACCTTATCATATAGGATGTGATTGCTCCGTCCCGATACACCGACGTGTTGTGGTGTTTATGGAGGAGTAATGCTGATAGAGAATCTCATTCTCCTTTAGAATATTCCAGGAATTCTATGCTCAAGTATTCTCTCCCTGATCACATCAAAGGACATAATACTTATACCCATATTTGGTACTCTACTTCTAACTTATATTCTGTGAATATCTCAAAAGGTTCGGACTTGTGTTTCAACAGGAACATATGTCTGAATCTTGAGAGATTATCAGAGAATGTAATGAAGTACAAAGGACCGGTCTTGGTATGTATAGACAGGGGACCTTCATACATCAGTATGTATCAATCCTAAGAGTTCACTAACTCTTTATCTGTTTCCAATAAACGGAGCTATGGTCATCTAAACTTTGTGACATGACTAGCAAGTTTCACAAGATGTAAATTCAAACAGATTTAAATATACATCTAAATGTAACTTCAGCTAGTCGGGTCGCATTGATATGACCTAGTCTACAATAACTCAAGAAGGATCCGTTCATTTCTGAACTATTCTTCTTGTGTGTGTTCTGTATACTAAGAACTGTAGTTTGATTTATAACATCAATGGTTTTAGATAACGTTCCTGAACCGATCAACTTTTGATATAGGAAATGTTCAAAACATTATCCAACAATACAAAATTTTATCATTTCTTTACTAATAAAGAGACTGATATAATTTTGTATATCAGGTTCGGTATCTAATAACATTCGTTCAGAAACAATGTATTTGGAATACAGGATGACAGTGACCAACAGACTTGGCTGCAACACTTGCACCGTTTTCTGTCTCATGAAACTTATCACCCGATCTCAGCTCTCTACCTTTCTGTAGCCCTATGTAACAGATTACATATCTCGGATCCTGATCCGGTATCAAATACCCAGGACGTAGAGGATACAGAGAAACAGTTCTTTGTAATGAACATACCCGAAGGAGATGCATCATATGCACTTTCTTCGTTTGGGCGGCATAGGAATTCTGGCATTCCTCAATTTCCTGCTCTGTCTTATAACAATTATAAGTTGGAGCGGGACCAACGTTCCCCAGCTCAGTATAACAAGCGGGTTCGGTCAATACATCCGTATTATTATCTTGATTAAGGCGTGATATGGTCGCTACCTGGAGAGAGAGAGAAGAAAACACTCAGCGTATGGTCTTGCAAGATCGGATTGGTTATTATTTTATCTAATTAGGATGGCTCCCACTGTTTTTATCAAATCATCATTCAAACCCTAAAAGGAAAGACTAGCCGGGATTAATTACACACTACAAGTTCGCCAATCTTTCAGCTAGGCCAGTGTCGGTACTTTGAGGGAGGTTCCCCGTGCTTTCGCACGGACCTAATTAATGTAAACCTCGTTTTCCCAGAGGCATAACCCCGTTGACACCTTTCTAGACACCTACTTGATCGGCTAATTGTAATGTGTAAAACTCTCCTAGGAGTAACAATTACTCACAATGGGTATCGGGATCCAACTATCTCATAGAAGGTATGCAATCTCATTGCAAATTTCAACACTTGAAATTCCCGATAATATTTTGCCCCTAACGTGCTATGACCTTGACGAAAGCCAACAAACCATAGCCCGCTAGTCAAGTTCAACCCGTCATTTTTTGATTAAATTAAACCCACCCGCGCGACCCTTGACGAAAGCCAACAAAGCCGCACGACTACCCTAATCCAATCGCATCATATGCAGCAGATAAGCAGCATATAGCTATCGCACACTGCACCTTGACGAAAGCCAACAAATGCAGCACGAATACTATATACAACTTATCTGAAATGACGGAGGGCTACGACAGGTTTTTAAGAAAACCTATTGCGTAATGTACTTGATATCGTTGTAGAATCAAATGATTTAAAAATGGAGCATTTTTTAGGCTTTTCTAGTTTTGCTAAAGGGGTCACTCCCGGTGAAGGGATCGTCGGCCCTTTCCTCATCGAATAAGGTGCAGGATATATCATATATACCACTGTGCAAAGCAAGAACTATAGAAGCAATCAAAAGACAAACCGAGGGTTGTAGCATCTTCCAGTTATTGCTAAAGGAGTCACTCCCGGTGAAGGGATCTCGGTCCTTTCCTTATCGAATAAGGTGCATGATGTTCTACTAGGAACACCGCGATGCAAAGCAAGAACTGTAGCTACCTGTTTTTCTTTTTGAAATTCGATTCCACAACATCTTTAGGTTTCTTTTTCTTTCATTAATCATATTAATGAAGTCCCATCATTTAAGTTATCTAAACATCACAGATAAATACGACGTACACTTATGTCATCCGCATTCGCCTCGATGTCCCCTCGTGCACTGTTAGGTTAGGTAACTAACGGCAGAGCGGGGCAGGGCTAGCACGGGTGTAAAACATAAGTAACGTCTATATAATATATCATATATACTATATACAATATCTATCTGAACATATCACATGATCACATCACAGATAACGCAGCAGAAAATATCATATGAAATGTTGGATATACTAGGACGTCTGTGTTTTCAATACGAGCCAGTATAAAACACGGATTCCACGGTCGCGATGAATAGACAAACCCACACCCCAAGACCCCTACGAGAGCGGCAAGCAACCCTACCAATTCTAGAGTTAGGAGACCCGGACTTGACTCCTCGAGTTGATCTCCCACTGGACTCCAGAACCCGGTTACTTGTGCCCTCCTCCTTGGGTCTATCCTAGTGCGGAAAAGTAAATAATATACAAATGGTGACATCATCCGCAACCTGGAAGTGCCCCAATAAAAGAATATTAAATGCAAGTTTTTACATGAATGAAAATGAAAAACACTCATCTCACATAAAAAACCCCGGCTATTCAAACACGACGATCCAATATAACATATCCAGCAACACATAACATCACATGTCATCAACGTAAGTAAATATGCGCATCCCAATTGTCGTTAACATATAGCAACGAAACCGGCGATATCATATATTCTACTTACGGTCGCAGAAAAGAAAGTGTAAAACTACAACAGTTGGAATCCGCAATCTTTTTAGACATCGCATGCCTAATCAAATGAATTCCTTAGACATCGCATGCCTAACAATTATAAACCCCGCATTTTAGTTTCATTATCGAAAACTATTTTCAATATCAAGTCGGGCAATTCAACACGATTCCCGACATTCTGATCGAATGCTCGTCGCAAACTTTAGTAGATGGCCGCACCCCCGACGCCGTCGACGAAGTGCACCAAGGCGGAACACCACTGCCGCGAGCACCCGAACGGATGCTTTCGGCGACGGGGTTCTCCTACAGTCACTTGGTCGGGGCTAAGGGGCGTGACTGTCTATTAAGTTTACCGGCGAGTATCCGCGTACGCTACGCGATTGCGACGGACTTTTGATCACATCAAAATTCCGTGGCAACCGATCAAGTGAAACTAGACTGCTAGATTTATAACATTCAAATGTTGTTGATTCCAATTATTGTATCACATTCCAGATAAATAGAAAATGTTAAACATTCCGATCGAAAAGTCAAACACCCAAGTTTTCCCGAAACAGCTCAACACTTGAAACAAGTTTTAAAACATTCACTTCATGCCACAGTACCAACGGTCCAGCCGTAGAAGGGTCAAGCCAACGCCTCACATGTGGCACGCCGTACTGCCCCAAACCCTAAGGTTCAAAGGGCAGTTCAAGACGGTCATATAATCGAGTTATGGTTTGTTGTCTTCTAGAGGGACCATCGCGTTACTTGCACTACTTAGAACGTTCTTAAACCACGGAAAGATCCAACACTAGGAAATTTCCCGACAGGGGAAAAAGTGAGTATTTATATCCGGTCAAACTTTTTAACATGTTCTAAAATTTACCCGGAAAAATAACGAATTTAAAATTCCCGATCGAATCGACGAGTGCAAAATAAACCCCAGAATACTCAACACTTGAGTCAGATTAAAAATACCCATAAAATAGTAACCACGGAGAAAAGAATTACTGTGCAAAAATAAAAACATAAACTCACTGTACGGCCGCGGATCCGCGGCACAAGCAGGCAATTGCCGCGGTTCCGCGGCCATCCGTACAGATGACGTCACCAAATTTGCATCGTAATTCTTAGAAAACCCTGCTGAATTTTTTAGGCATTTTTAATTCGGGGAAAACCCAGATTTTAAAAAATGTACAGAGAGGGGTTTGAAATGTCGTATTCAGGTTCGATCGGGATTTTAACTTCGTTAACACATCGCCTAATACTCTAGCTAGGCTCTGATACAACTGTAGGGCTCCTAGGCACACACATGAGGTTCCACAAGGCATCAACCATGCCAAATTAATAATTTTCCGGTGCCGAGAAACCCTAAACTAGATCGATTACTAGAGGTAAAGGCGAAACAACAACAAGTTAACAACTTAACTACTAAGTGAATGGAAATACAACCTTTGTAGATCCGGTCCTCCACTTCTCTAGCTCCGTGTTGACGTCCCTCCGCTGCGATCATCGGAATCCCGGACTCTAACGTCGGTTTCATCGGAGAAATGGGCGGGCTAGGTCGTTGACTTGGATGCCGAAGATGATCTACGTCGAGGCGACTCAAACTCAAGCTCCACCTTCACTAGGTCATGGAACTTGTGAAGATAACACACTCTACTACATGTCAAGTGGTAGAGGATGAAGAAATAGGAAGTGGGTTCACTTTGGATTTGGATTTCTCACTTAGAATTTTCTAGTAAGCATTCTTCAACTCATGAAGAAGATGAAGAAGAAGAAAAGAAAATGAATTATCTTAAAAAGAAAATTCAAGTGATGCTTATCATATAGCAACCATGGGTTAGTAAACTCATGTAGAGAATAAACTAGGGTTTAGGTAATGGTTAGGTTTAGGATAAAACAAAATGGTAGATAATACTAAGAAGCTTCATGAAGCTTAAAGCAAAAAACAAAGTTAGCCACCATTTTATTTTTGCCAAAAATAAATGAAATAAAACAAATGAAACCCTAACCATCATCTAAACATGGTGTATAGCATACACACACCCAAGTTTGCATGTATCATCAAACATGATACAATCAAGTGCACAAAAATATATCACATATATTACTTGTGCAAATCAAGTGAGATAATCAATCTTAAGTGAACAATACTAGTCAATGTAAAGTAATATATCTAATATATAATTATACAATAAATCTTTAAATCAATCACTTGATTTAATGATCTGGTCATATCGCATATAACCGACTAATATCAAGTATATCAATGTATCGAATCAACACTTGATTCGGTAACCCGGCTATATCTCATATAACCGTCCAATGATACAAATCGCGAGAATAGAATACAGTATCACATACTCGTATTATTCTCGGTCCCGCACATATCTCATATGCGCTCCTATTTCGTTTCGCTTGAGCCAGGAAACCTCTGTGTAGGACTCTAAAGACTCGTCAATACGCCGGCAGTAGGCGATGATCATATCAAACACCTACAAGCCGCAAGCGGTCTGCTAAACGTAACGGCCACCCGGGTATTGAGCGATCAGAAGATCAACGAGCAAGCCCGCTCACACTCCTGTGAATCCAACCAGTAACACTTACCGTACAGTCCGGTCTGTTCGTCTGATATGTCGCATATCTCGCCTAGGGGTAGTAAACGTCAGACCCCAGTAGCTCGATAAGTCGTGTCGATATGAGGTCTATAACAGTTCGAGAAACTACTGGTAACACTTACCAGTAAATCTCAATAACCCTGGCCAAGGATTTCCGGTTATAGACAATCGAACACAGCGCAACATCAACTCCCTATACCCGGAGAGACGAATCCCCTCCTATCGCTCATTGCCTCCATGTGATTCGGGACTGTACCCAAAAACCACCGTTTTGCACGCCCTTTTGGACGTGGTAAGGTGGAAATCAAAGCACAGTGGGAATCACACAAGGCACTATGACGATCTCGGGTCTACAGACTAACCTGTACCAGTGTCACCAGAGAACTGCCATCTGACGTAAGGTATAATACCATCTGGGAGTTCTCGGCGAGTCCGTCCAGTGTACCCAGTCTCCACTGAGCACCCGTACACCATCTCTGATGTCAAACACTAATGGATATGGGATCATCCATCACCCATCTGTATGGGTCGAGAAGGTATACGCTAGTCTACTCTGGTATATCGATGCCCCGTCTCGATACACCCACGACTAGGGACCTTGAAAGATGTACTTATGGACTACCATGTCCCCACTAGTATGATCCGCATCATAGTCCAGGTAGTCAAGTACACATCCTAAGGGCTTTACCAACATGTAACAGAGAGACAATCAGTGTACACGTTAAGGTAAAGAGCAACCAGATAGCATACTATCATGTCGAGCAAGAAAGTCCTCCTTATATATGTCCAAGCATCCACTACAATATACATCCTATGTATAGTAATGGCCTCTAGGGCATACATATAACTAACATGGATGAGTCGTTAGGTTTGATAACCTTGTTGTCAATCGTGCATCCTAACCTTAGGACGGTGATGGAATTCGCATTCTTAACGTTATTCTGTTGAACAATATGAGCGTTGTAGTTTCTCTGTTCTCTCGGATTTGTTACCAATTGGGAAGGGAATGTTCCCTTTTCACATTCATTCACTGCAGCAGCGAGTTGACCGATTTGAATTTCTAGCCTGGCTATCGCTTTTGTGTTAGTGCTAAGCAACTGACCAGACGTTTTCATGAAAGTAGCCAGACTAGATATAGTCTGCACGGAGGTTTTAATCAAAGCTTCCAACCCCTTTTCAATGGTTGACACCCTCTTGTCGTCTTGGACAAACCCAGGGGGTGTAAAGGTTGGGTTGAGCTGATTCGGCTGTTGGGGCTGGTTGTTGGAGTATCCCAGTTTCTGATTTTGAAAAATTGAATTTTGAAACTGTTGGAAAGGCGGGTTTGAATTGTTGTTTTGAAAAGGTGCCTAATTCCAAGAAAAATTGGGATGATTCTTCCAACCAGGATTGTATGTTTGTGAGAAAGGGTCGTTCCTGGGACGCTGGTTTTGATAAAGCGCATTAACTTTTTCATGTCCCTAGGACCCGATGACAAACGGACATTCATCTGCTCTGTGGCTAAGATCCTGACAATTAGCACACACTGTTTAAGAGACTTGGTTAACTGGTGACGGTGAATTTTTGCACTCTAAAGGTTCCATTTGCCGTACAAGAGAGGCGATTTTTGCTTCAGCTGATATAGAGGTGTCAACTATATGTGCACCGCCCGTAGTCAACGATGATGGTTTCTCACTCATACTCTCCCACTGAATGGTTTTATCAGCCAATTCTTCTAAAAATTTCCATGTGTTCTTAGCACCATAACTCAGGAATTTGAATTAATACATGGATTCTAACATCATGCATGAACTGGAGTCTAAACCCTCGTAGACAATCTGACAAAGCCTCCATTGCTCTAAACCATGGTGGGGACATTTGATTAAAATATCATTGAATCTTTCCAAGCATTTCCAAAAGATTTCACCCACTTTTTGTTTGAAATTGTGAATTTCATTTTGGATTCGCACCGTTTTGCGAATAGGGTAAAATTTCTTGAGAAACACTTTCACAAAGTCGTCCCACTTCGTAATCGATCGAACTGGTAAATAGTTTGACCAATTCTTTGCATTGTCCTTAAGCGCAAAAGGAATGAATATGAGCTTAACAACATCCTCTCCTACTCCTTGGATTTTTATCATAGCGCATACTCTCTCGAATTCACTGATTAGAAGGTAAGCATCCTCGGACTCGAGTCCGTAGAATTTTAGGAGTAGCGGTATGAATTGCGGTTTGATTTCATAGAGTCGCGATGGTGGGAAATACTATGCACGAAGGTAGGGATGAACGGTTAGGGTAGCATCTGTCCAGCAACGCTGCTTCTTGCTGCTCTATGATTGTTTGTTCCGCCATCGTCGGTGAAGTGGGAGAAGAAGAAGGTGACGCTGAACGAAGAATAGATTCAGACGGCTCCGATAAAACAGAAGGTGAGAAGGTCACGGACGGTTCCAAGGAATTCGATGTTAAAGAAGAGTCGGAAGATACAATCTCGAACCGGACTAATCGATATTTTGAATCTCTAGTCCAAGCTGACATGCACTATACGAACGTGGTTAGGAAAAGACTAAAGGAATGGAAGAAAGTGTTGTTTACAAATCATAATTTTTGTGTTATTTTTTTTATATATTTACAAATGAGAAATATCACACAAAAAGGCACATCAAGAACACAATCATGACACACTTCTTACACCTAAACATTCTAGGATTCACCTAGGTCAACTAGACCTGTTCAAAAAACTTGATTTGTGAAGTAAAAGTGTATCACAAAACGAACCCAAGATAGACTGATCAAGAAGCCAGGTCAGTGCAGAGAGGAAGAGAGGTTGTCCAACGCTTTCGCAAAATTCCTTAATTAGAATAACCTTCTCACTTTCGGCGGTTGCGACTTTTACATTTTTCTAGACACTTCTTGAACAATATAACAATAGGCGGTGTTCAAAATACAATCAACTTTTCCCTATTGAGCGTGAAATCCTTAGAGGATGAAGTCTAATTTCTTTTAATATTACCCGGGGTGTGAAAAATGCTCGTTCTTTGTGGTTTGTAGGCCATAGAGAAGGGTGATGAAATTCCTTACCGTATCTTCTTGGGGTTCTTTACCCTTAAATCCGTATTAAATTCATACAATGCGCAAACAATAAAAAGTTGTTCAAATCATCAATCAATCATTTTTTAAGTTATAAGCGATGCGCTGCAAAAAATACGGTTAGTTTCTTTGGCACTTGTGCGGCGGAGTTTGCAAAAGAAATCCTGCAGAAAATCGAAATATTGGAGTGTCGGATTGAGAAGAAGTGTTTTTAGAAAAGTACGTATCTCAAATTATGGGTTGACAAACCCCCGTTGAGTTGATCTGTGATTTCTTGTGTCACGACCCGAAAATACGGAACATGACCGGCACTTAGACTACGAAACGTCTCGAGGCGTACGTAATCTAAGTAAGCCGAAAACCCAGAAATCCAAAACCAAGAAAAGCAGTAAAGTGAAGAAAAACCAATTTAAATCAAGTAGTTTTAATAGCATAAGCCGAATTATGCGTTTTTTTTTTAAAAACATCAAATATTTCCTGAAAATTTCGGCAGAGTCTCTTTTGTAAATACTGGCCCTCAAACGGGATACAACATGAATAGTATACGAAATCAATAAAAGGCATCCCCAAGCGGGAGCTAGCTCTTCGTCAATCGACGGTCACAACCACACAAGCAATATAATATACAACGCCAAGGGCAAGGATCAAAACTCAAAAGTAAACTCAAAACCACCAGAAATCCACAGAAATATAACGCGCGACTCTAAGGTCGAAAGAATAACATCACTGGTCTCTATCTCTAAAATAAATACATGTTTGGTAGATGGAATTTACTAGATACAACTGAATAATATTATACAAGGTAATATGATGGGAACGATACCAATAAACCCACCTACTAGCAAGTCACCCGAAAGAAGCAGTGCCAGCAAAGCCGTAATGAAACCTGTACGGCAAACCTGCAAGGAACTGTGGCACAACGGGGGTGAGTTGCCAACTCATGAGTAGAAAAACATCTACGAACAGAAACCGCATGAACAACGCAAACCTAGGTCAACGATCATAATATATCCTTAAAATATAACCAGCAGCCTATAACCATGGCTAGGGTATACCACTAAACAACAGTAATACCAAGTGCTCATGTCAGTGCTTCAGATAGCAATATATCATATGGATGATGTAGGAATGCATGAAAACAGAATACATGTACTGAAGAAACTGCTTTCATAACTATGTGAGATTACTTTATTTTTAAAGTGAGGTATCATAAATGAAATCACCATAAACAGTGTCTAGCATCGACACAAAACATAAATCCCAATGTCTCAAAGATCCGAGGCACCGGCTATCCGGACTGGCCTGTATCATCAAATCTCAGTACCTTAATATCTCAAAATCTCAGTATCAATCTCACTATCTAAGGCGTCGTCAGTCCTGACCGGCCCCTACCATCAATCTCAAGACCACGACGGTATCCTCCGGATATCCGACGCGTCGGGTAAAATCACCGGTCGGTAGTGCTCCCCTGCCAGGCTCAACGTCAACAACACGGCCTTCTCGCCCCGGGGTACCGCACCGGGCCCACCATGTACCCGAAACGGTTCATCCAACTCCTCGAATCGGGTCTCGAAATCCATCAGCAAACTCATGGTGGACGACTCATACATCATGGGAAAACCGCACTTTTTATTTAAAAGAGAGGAAAGAAGCTTATACAAGTTTTGCGGTTTTCCCCCAAATCCAGAAAATCTCATGGAAATCCGAATCCAAATCATCAATAGCATGTAAAACCATGAATATAGGCATGAGAATCCATGAATACGGCATAACACTGAATAACAGTATGCATGAAGTGACAAGTAATAACAACAATATCTAAGAAGGTAAGTACACTAATATCATGTCAAACTACTAGCTAACAAGCTAAGTTAAGCCATAATATTTTCTAAGGTGTACGTGACATGGCAATTACCGATGAAGATGTGTGTGAGCCGGCAAGTAAGTGTACGTGGTACATACGTATCATCGGTAATGGTGCTGGTGTCCTAACAGCATAATATCAATAATGCAATATGAAATAACAATGTAAGTATGCGATGCGGAGCGAGCAACCATAATGAGCGGGAACTAAATATTAAACAATGGTGCCATTTGAAATAACACGAATCGTGGGGTTTTGAAAATAAGGGCTACGGTGGTTTTAAGAAAGGATATGTCTTTTGAAATATCCGTAGATCCCTTGACCTGTCTTTTAAAATACCCACGATCCGCTAGTTTTTGAAATAGGTAGGAGTCTAATCTAATCTAACAACTACGCTAAACTATACGGCTGAACTAACAAGCTGAACTACAGGTAAGGAAACCGCCTATCATCTGAGTCGATTCATATACATACATGTATATGTATAGTCGGTGATCCCGCCTCAATAATATCATTTCCGATACCATATTTATAGTCAGACATCCCAAATCAAGGGTGCGGATAATTCATCAATATATAGCTCGTACGTAAATCCGTCGTACGGCATCCCAAATCTGGGTACGGATCAATATCACATTCATCATACTATTCATCTGGTATTCTCTTTATCAAATATCATGATCGGGGTACTGACCTACGTCTAGTACAATACTGATACCACCTATGTATGCATGCACGTGTGTGAAACACTACGTCAAAGGACCCGCTACAACGTCATGTCGTATCTCAAATACGAACCCTGCCAAATCACCGATCTCACGGCCTCAAATTAAATCTCATCGACACATCTCAGATCCCAAGTACTATCCTCAAATCCAGTATATGAACACATAGTCTCATACCCACGTGAACACATAACTATATAACCCCATATAAGCACATATGAAGAAGAATGTATGCAAGTATGGGTGTGTGTGTAAATGTGGTGCAACCTCTACTCTAGGGTCTCGCAACACTAAATCTATCCATTCACACCTAAAATCTATCTTTATCATCAATAACCTCAATAATAAATAATCAATATATGTGTGTATACGTATTCGTATACATCACCACGGACTGCGGGGGTGCTATACGCCATCCACCCGACTTCTCCCCGTAGAAATAAATCTACTCACCTAGTCCTCGCTCGCCGGTGCCGACGTCGCCACGCACTTGCTTGTCGTCTCGAAGTCCACATGGGGTACCTATATATCATAACGCACTGTATCGCATTAAAACCAAATTCGAAATCGAAACGGCATACGAAAATCAAATCGGCACGCGTATCACGCATAGGTCAAAACCTATCGCCTACGCAGGCAAGAATAGCAAACCAACCCTCGATGTCGATGTACAAACTTCAAACCATCGAGAAAACCCCAAACACTCTCATTTGCGCATTCACGAACACTAATTTTAATATAAAATAGGTTTGAATTCACAAAAACCACAAATTCACCTTAAAAGCCATTTTTCCGAAAATCTAGCAAGCAAAAATTACCCGTTTTAGTACAAAACTCGACGTTTAAACAAATCTAGCGGCCATAATACTTGTTAAATATCTTAAATAAGTCATAAAAACAATTCCCATAATTTAATCTCATTAAATTCCATTGACCCCAAAATTCTAGTTTACAAAATACCCAATTTTTGTAGGGTTCCCAGGCACGCTAAAAAGGTTTCACAAGGCATCAACCATGCCAATTTCAAAAATTACGGGTGCCGAGAAACCCTAATACGGATCCTTAACTAGATATTTTAGGCGACAAAAGCGAATAGTTAACAACTTAACTACGAGTTAACGAAAATACAACCTTTGTAGATCCGGTGCTTCACCTCCATAGCTCCGTGATGATGTCTCCTCGCTGCGATCATCGGATCCCGGACTCTAGCATCGGCTTCATCGGAGAAAAAGCGGGCTAGGTCATCGACGACGATGCCGAAGATGATCTACGTCGAGGCATCACAAGATCAAGCTCCACCTTCACCAAGCCATGAAAACTTGTGAAGGAAACACCATATACTACTTGGCAAGAGGTAGAGGATGAAGAAATAGGAGGTGGGTTCACTTTAGATTTGGATTTCTTACTCTTTTTCATCAAGTTGCCATTGATGGAGGCAAGCTTCTTCATGTGAAGAAAAAGAAGAAGAAGATGAAAAAGTTATGATAAGTTATTTTCAAAAAGAAAATAAAAACCATACTTATCATAATCCAACCATGGTCAAGTGTAGAGAATGAACTAGGGTTAAGTGGAATGGTTAGGGTTAAGCATGAGACAAAATGGTGACTTAGTCAAAGCTTCATGAAGCTTCAATATCAAACAAAGAAAGCCACCATTTTCTCATTATCATTTTCTTTTGTCAAAATGAACAAAAGAAATAAATAAATGAATAAGAAAACCAAAACCCTAACCATTTAAATAACCACGGTTCAATCTTTACACAAACTCAAGTAAACATGCATCATCAAACATGATACAATCATTTGCACAAAAAGTATATCACATATACAACTTGTACATTCAAGTGACAAAATCCATTTAAAGTGAACCAATACTAGTTAATGCAAAGTAATATATCAAATATATAATTATGCATTAAATCATTAAATCAATACTTGATTCAATGATCCGGTCATGTCGCACACAACCGACTAGTATACAATGTATCGATTTATCGAATCAATCCTTGATTCGATAACTAGGTTATATCGCATACAACCATTCGACACACTCATCGCGAGAATGAAATACGGTATCACATACACGCATTATTCTCGGTCCCGCACATATCTCATATGCGTACCTATTTCGTTTTGCTTGAGCCAGGAAACCTCTGTGTAGGACTCTAAAGACTCGTCAATACGCCGGCAGCAGGTGATGATCATATGAAACACCCACAAGCCGCAAGCGGTCTGCTAAACGTAACGGCCACCCGGGTATTGAGCGATCAGAAGATCGACGAGCAAGCCCACTCACACTCCTGTGAATCCAACCAGTAACACTTACCGTACAGTCCGGTCTCGTCGTCTGATATGTCGCATATGTCGCCTAGGGGTGGTAAACGTCAGACCCCAATAGCTCGATAAGTCGTGTCGATATGAGGTCTATAACAATTCGAGATACTACTGGTAACACTTACCAGTAAATCTCAGCAACCCTGGCCAGGGATTTCCTGTTATAGCCAATCGAACACAGCGCAACATCAACTCCCTATACCGGGAGAGACGAATCCCCTCCATTCGCTCATTGCCTCCATGTGACTCGGGACTGTACCCAAAAACCACCGTTTTGCACGCCCTCTTGGACGTGGTAAGATGAAAATCAAAGCACAGTGGGAACCACACAAGACTCTATGACGATCTCGGGTCAACAGACTACTCTGTACCAGTGTCACCAGAGAACTGCCATCTGACGTAAGGTATAATACCATCTGGGAGTTCTCGGCGAGTCCGTCCAGTGTACCCAGTCTCTACTGAGCACCCGTATATCATCTCTGATGTCAAACACCAATGGATATGGGATCATCCATCGCCCATCTGTATGGGTTGAGATGGTATACGCTAGTCTACTCTGGTATATCGATGCCCCGTCTCGATACACCCACGACTAGGGACTTTGAAGGATGTACTTATGGACTACCATGTCCCCACTAGTATGATCCGCATCATAGTACAGATAGTCAAGTACACATCCTAAGTGCTTTACCAACATGTAACAGAGAGACAATCAGTGTACACGTTAAGGTCAAGATCAACCAGATAGCATACTATCATGTCGAGCAAGAAAGTCCTCGCTATATATGTCCCAGCATCCACTACAATATACATCCAATGTACAGTAATGGCCTCTAGGGCATACATATAACTAACAATCTCCCACTTGCACTCGGGCTATCTGATAGCAGTGGTTGTAGTATCTCATACTCAACCATCCCATAAAAGTCTCTCTCTGGGAAAAGGTCTTTGTGAGTGGATCCGCCGTGTTGTCCTCTGAGTCTGCTCTCCTAACCTTGATCACCCTGGAGATCAACCATCTCCATGATCAGGTGATACTGCCATAGATTATGTCTGGATCACTGATGGGACCGGCGTTCCTTGGCATAAGCCACAACTCCATTGTCTCACAATGGTAGGAACGTAGTTCATCTCATGAACCAATATACACCCAAACAGCCTCTTTGGTAGCATCTTAAGTAGCGATGTATCCTGCCTTTATCGTCTAGTATGTCACGGTATCTAGCTTGGAACTCTTCCAACATACCGTCCCTTTACTGAGGGTAAAGACAATGCCTTTGACTGACATTCAGTCGTCCTTATCACTCTGGAACCCTTCCAGTGATTCTCCCCAGGATCGATTGATACCATCTCACTACAACTAGTGAGAATCCTAACATCCATTTAGATCTATCTCATAGATCCAAAATCCAGGATTTAGGAGGTATCATTTTGATCCTATATGGAGAATTATTGTGATAAGCGGAGATTGACCGAGAGTAGCATAGGAAACTCCTTCCCTATCAAGAGTATGTCATCCACGTACTCTACGAGGATCATCACCATACTCCCTACTACCTTTTTGTATATACAAGGTTCATCTACCATTTTGATGATGTCAAACTGTTTGACTATTTCATCAAAACAGATGTTCCAACTCCGCGATGTCTGCTGTATCCTATAAAGCATCTTGCACACGTTTCTGCTGCTCCCACTGTCTACGAAGCCCTCTGGCTGTGTACTTATAGGCGCACTCTTCTAAAACATCATTTAGAAGAGCAGTCATGGCACCCAACCGCCAGATATCGTAGTCATGGTATGCAGCCGTGGCAAGTAGGATCTGGATGGACTTAAGCATAGTCACTTGAAAAGGTTTCATCATTATCCACGCCTGGTCGATGACGAAAAGCTTTAACAAGTCTAGCTTTGAAAGTCTCAACTTTTCCATCTACACCAAGTAATCTTCTCAAGATATACTTGCTCCTGATGGGGATTTAACACTTCAGATATAGCAACCAAAGTCCATACTTTGTTGGTGTATAAGGATTCCATCTCAGATCGCTAAGCATCCAGCCATTCTTACAGAGTCCCTACTCTCGATGGCCTGCTCGAAACTAGTTGGGTCATCATCTTATGATGCCATCCTCGCTCCCACTGTCATAGAGAAACCGAAGTATCTCTCAGGTGGGTGAGGAACCCTACTAGATCGGCGGAGAGGCTGAGGTTCGTTGGTAACCATTGAATCCTTTGGTTCTTTCAAATCATCAGCTGCAGTTTGTATAGCTGGAACCTTTCCAGTTGTACATAACAGACCTTGCCTCGAGCCTGTCCGGATTATGCTTTTAGACATAGCCCGGACAACCCTAAATCTTAACCAACTTAAGATATGGGCTCTTCCCTTTCCATATCAAATATGAAGTGGTAGGCAACTGATTTGATCGGAACCCTATTCAATAGGTATGCAACTTCATAAGTGCATAACTCCCAAAAGGAAAAAGGTAACTCAGCAGTACTCATCATAGAGCACACCATATCAAATAGGGTGTATCTGCTCCGCCCCGCTATACCATCGTGCTATGGTGTATACGGTGGAGTAATGCTGAGAGAGAATCTCATTCTCCTTTAGAATAGTCCAGGAATTCCGTTCTCAAGTATTCTCCTCCCTGATCACATCAAAGTACATAATACTTGTACCCTTATTGGTTCTCTACTTCTAACTTATATTCTGTGAATATCTCAAAAGGTTCAGACTTGAGTTTCAACAGGAACATATGTCTGAATCTTGAGAGATTATCAGAGAACGTAATGAAGTATAAAGAACCGGTCCTGGCATGTGTAGACAGGGGACCTTACATACATCAACATGTATCAATCCCAAGAGTTCACTAACTCTTTCTCTGTTTCCATTAAACAGAGCTCTGGTCATCTTATCTTTGTGACATGACTGGCAAGTTTCACAAGATGTAAATTCAAACTGATTTAAATATGCATCTACATGTAACTTCAGCTAGTCGGGTCGCAGTGATATGACCTAGTCTACAATGCCTCAAGAAGGATTCGTTCATTTCTGAACTCTTCCTCTTGTGTGTGTTCCGTATACTAAGAACTGTAGTTTGATTTAGAACATCAACGCTTTTAGATAACGTGCCTGAACCGATCAACTTTTGATATAGGAAATGTTCAAAACATTATCCAACAGTACAGAATTTTATCATTTCTTTACTAATAAAGAGACTGATATGATTTTGTATATCAGGTTCGGTATCTAATAACATTCGTTCAGAATCAATGTATTTGGAATACAGGGTGACAGTGACCAACAGACTTGGCTGCAACTCTTGCCCCGTTTTCTGTCTTATGAAACTTATCACCCGTTCTCAGTTCTCTACCTTTCTGTAGCCCTATGTAACAGATTACATATCTGGGATCCTGATCTGTTATCACAAACCCAGGACGTAGAGGATACAGAGAAACAGTTCTTTGTAATGAACACACCCGAAGATGATGCATCAGCATGCACTCTCTTCGTTTGGGCGGCAAGGGAATTCTGGTAATCACCAATTTCCTGCTCTGTCTTATAACAATTAAAAGTTGGAGCGGGACCAACATTCCCCAGCTCAGTATAACAAGCGGGTTCGGTCAATATTCCGTATTATTATCTTGATTAAGGCGTGATATGGTCGCTACCTGGAGAGAGAGAGAAGAAAACACTCAGCGTGCGCTCTTGCAAGAATAGATTAGTTATTATTTTATTTAATCAGGATGGCTCCCACTGGTTTTTATCAACTCTTCCTTCAAACCCTAAAAGGGAAGACTAGCCGGGATTAATTACACACTACAAGTTCGCCAATCTTTCAGCCAGGCCAGTGTCGGTACTTTGAGGGAGGTCCCCCGTGCTTTCGCACGAACCTAATTAATGTAAACCTCATTTTCCCAGAGGCGTAACCCCGTTAACACCTTTCTAGACACCTACTTGATCGGCTAATTGTAATGTATAAAACTCTCCCAGGAGTAACTCTTACTCGCAGCGGATATCGGGATCCAACTATCTCATAGAAGGTATGCAATCTCATTGCAAATTTCAACACTTGAAATTCCCGATAATATTTTGCCCCTAGCGTCCTATGACCTTGACGGAGGCCAAACAACCCATAGTCCGCTAGTCAAGTTCAACCCGTCATTTCCTGATTGAATTAAACCAACCCGCACGACCCTTGACGGAGGCCAAACAACGCCGTACGAATACCTTAATCCAATCGCATCATATGCTAGCAGATAAACACTAGTTAGCTACCGTATACTACGCCTTGACGGAGGCCAAACAACCGCAGCACGAATACTAACTAGTACGTATCTGAAATGACGGAGGGCTACGACAGGTTTTTCTGAAAACCTATTGAGTAATGAACTTGATATCGTTGTAGAATCAAATGATTTTGAAAATGGAGTGCTTTTGAGGCTTTCCTAGTTTTGCTAAAGGAGTCACTCCCGGTGAAGGGATCGTCGGTCCTTTCCTCGTCGAATGAGGTGCGGGATATATCATATATATCACTGTGCAAAGCAAAAACACTTAAAAGCAATCAAAAGACAAACCGAGTTTGTAGCATCTGCCAGTTATTGCTAAAGAAGTCACTCCCGGTGAAGGGATCTCGGTCCTTTCCTCATCGAATAAGGTGCAGGATATATCTCATATACCGCTATGCAAAGCAAGAACTGTAGCTACCTGTTTTATTTTTGAAATTCGATTCTACAACATCTTAGGTTTCTTTTATTTCATTAATCATATTAATGAAGTCCCATCATTTAAGTACCTAAACATCACAGATAAATACGACGTACACTTATGCCATCCGCATTCGCCTCGATGTCCCCTCGTGCACCGTTAGGTTAGGTAACTAACGACAGAGCGGGGCAGGGCTAGCGCGGGTGTAAAACATAAGTAACGCCTATATAATATATCATATATACTATATACTGTATCTATCACAGAACATAACATGATCACATCACAGATATCGCAGCAGAAGAAACATATGAAATATTGGATATACTAGGACGTCCGTGTTTTTAATACGAGCCAGTATAAAGAACGGATTCCACGGTCGTGATGAATAGCCAAACCCACACCCCTAGACCCCTACGAGAGCAGCAAGCAACCCTACCAATTCTGGAGTTAGGAGACCCGGACTCGACTCCTCGAGTTGGTCTCCCACTGGACTCCAGAACCCGGTTACTTTTGCTCCCCTCCTTGGGTCTATCCTAGTGCTGAAAAGTAAATAATATACAAACGGTGACAACTTCTGCAACCTGGAAGTGCCCCAATAAAAGAATATTACATACAAGTTTTTACATGAATGAAAATGAAAAACACTCATCTCACATAAAAACCCCCCGGCTATTCAAACACGACGATCCAATATAACTTATCCAGCAACACATAACATCACATGTCATCAACGTAAGTAAATATGCGCATCCTAATTGTCGTTGACATATAGCAACGAAACCGGCGACATCACATATTACACTTACGGTCACAGAAAAGAAAGTGTAAAACTACAACAGTTGGAATCCGCAACCACCTCAGACGTCGCATGCCTGACCAAATGAATTCTTTAGACATCGCATGCCTAACAATTATAAACCCCGCATTTTAATCTCATTATCAAAAACACTTTTCAATAAAAAGTCGGGCAATTCAACAAGATTCCCGACATCCTGATCGAATGCTCGTCGCAAACTTCAGTAGGCAGTCGCACCCCCGATGCCGTCGACGAAGTGCACCAAGGAGGAACACCGCTGCCGCGAGCACCCAAACGGATGCTTTCGGCGACGGGGTTCTCCTACAGTCACTTGGTCGAGGCTATGGGGTGAGGCTGTCTATTAAGTTTACCCGGCGAGTATCCGCGTACGCTACGTGATTGCGATGGACTTTTGATCACATCAAAACTCCGTGGCAACCGATCAAATGAGACTAAACTGCTATGTTTATAACATTCATTCCGTTATCTCATAACTACTTATGAATTCCAATTATTGTATCACATTCCGGATAAATAGAAAATGTTAAACTTTCCGATCGAACATTCAAACACCCAAGTTTTCCCGATACAGCTCAACACATGAAACAAGTCTAAAAACATTCAGTTCGTGCCTCAGTACCAACGGTCCAGCCGTAGAAGGGTCAAGCCAACGCCTCACATGTGGCACGCCGTACTGCCCCAAACCCGAAGGTTCAAAGGGCAGTTCAAGACGGTCACATAATCGAGTTAAGGTTTGTTGTCTTCTAGAGGGACTATCGCGTTACTTGCACTACTTAGAACGTCTTTAAACCTCGGAAAAATCCAACACTTGGAAATTTTCCGGCAGGGGAAAGATTGGGTATTTATATCCGGTCGAACTTTTTAACATATTCAAAAATTATCCGGAAAGCCACACAGACAAAATTTGATAATCCGATCGAACATTCAAATCCCCAAAACAACCCAGAAAATTCAACTCTTGAAAAAATATTAAAAATTCCCAGGAAAACCAGCACTGCAAATTATGAATTACCGTGCAAAATTCGATGCCACATAAGACAAAACCGCCGCGAAACCGCCGCACTAGCCATGCTGGTGCCGCGGAACCGCGGCGCATTGATGGAATTAGGCACACGAATTTTACAGAGACCCTTAGAATTTCCTGCTGATTTTTCTGCATATTTTTAATATCGAAAAACTCCAGATTTTGGAAAAAGTCCAGAGAGCATGTTTGTGTTAGGGTTTCGGGTTCGTTCGGGTTTCAAACTTCGTCTACGCATCGCCTAAGGCTCTAGCTAGGCTCTGATACCACAGTAGGGTTCCCAGGCACGCTAAAAAGGTCTCACAAGACATCAACCATGCCAATTTAAAAAATTACGGGTGCCGAGAAACCCTAATACGGATCGTTAACTAGATATTTTAGGCGACAAAAGCAAATAGTTAACAACTTAACTATGAGTTAACGAAAATACAACCTTTGTAGATCCGGTGCTTCACCTCCATAGCTCCGTGATGATGTCTCCTCGCTGCGATCATCGGATCCCGGGCTCTAGCGTCGGCTTCATCGGAGAAAAAGCGGGCTAGGTCATCGACGACGATGCCGAAGATGATCTACGTCGAGGCATCACAAGATCAAGCTCCACCTTCACCAAGCCATGAAAACTTGTGAAGGAAACACCCTATACTACTTGGCAAGAGGTAGAGGATGAAGAAATAGGAGGTGGGTTCACTTTAGATTTGGATTTCTCACTCTTTTTCATCAAGTTGCCATTGATGGAGGCAAGCTTCTTCATGTGAAGAAGAAGAAGAAGAAGAAGATGAAAAAGTTATGATAAGTTATTTTCAAAAAGAAAATAAAAACCATACTTATCATAATCCAACCATGGTAAAGTGTAGAGAATGAACTAGGGTTAAGTGGAATGGTTAGGGTTAAGCATGAGACAAAATGGTGACTTAGTCAAAGCTTCATGAAGCTTCAATATCAAACAAAGAAAGCCACCATTTTCTCATTATCATTTTCTTTTGTCAAAATGAACAAAAGAAATAAATAAATGAATAAGAAAACCAAAACCCTAACCATTTAAATAACCACGGTTCAATCTTTACACAAACTCAAGTAAACATGCATCATCAAACATGATACAATCATTTGCACAAAAAGTATATCACATATACAACTTGTACATTCAAGTGAGAAAATCCATTTAAAGTGAACCAATACTAGTTAATGCAGAGTAATATATCAAATATATAATTATGCATTAAATCATTAAATCAATACTTGATTACATGATCCGGTCATGTCGCACACAACCGACTAGTATACAATGTATCGATTTATCGAATCAATCCTTGATTCGATAACTAGGTTATATCGCATACAACCATTCGACACATTCATCGCGAGAATGAAATACGGTATCACATACACGCATTATTCTCGGTCCCGCACATATCTCATATGCGCTCCTATTTCGTTTCGCTTGAGCCAGGAAACCTCTGTGTAGAACTCTAAAGACTCGTCAATACGCCGGCAGCAGGTGATGATCATATGAAACACCCACAAGCCGCAAGCGGTCTGCTAAACGTAACGGCCACCCGGGTATTGAGCGATCAGAAGATCGACGAGCAAGCCCGCTCACACTCCTGTGAATCCAACCGGTAACACTTACCGTACAGTCCGGTCTCGTCGTCTGATATGTCGCATATCTCGCCTAGGGATGGTAAACGTCAGACCCTAATAGCTCGATAAGTCGTGTCGATATGAGGTCTATAACAATTCGAGATACTACTGGTAACACTTACCAGTAAATCTCAGCAACCCTGGCCAGGGATTTCCTGTTATAGCCAATCGAACACAGCGCAACATCAACTCCCTATACCGGGAGAGACGAATCCCCTCCTATCGCTCATTGCCTCCATGTGACTCGGGACTGTACCCAAAAACCACCGTTTTGCACGCCCTCTTAGACGTGGTAAGATGAAAATCAAAGCACAGTGGGAACCACACAAGACTCTATGACGACCTCGGGTCAACAGACTACTCTATACCAGTGTCACCAGAGAACTGCCATCTGACGTAAGGTATAATACCATCTGGGAGTTCTCGGCGAGTCCGTCCAGTGTACCCAGTCTCTACTGAGCACCCGTATATCATCTCTGATGTCAAACACCAATGGATATGGGATCATCCATCGCCCATCTATAAGGGTCGAGAAGGTATACGCTAGTCTACTCTGGTATCTCGATGCCCCGTCTCGATACACCCACGACTAGGGACTTTGAAGGATGTACTTATGGACTGCCATGTCCCCACTAGTATGATCCACATCATAGTCCAGATAGTCAAGTACACATCCTAAGGGCTTTACCAACATGTAACAGAGAGACAATCAGTGTACACGTTAAGGTCAAGATCAACCAGATAGCATACTATCATGTCGAGCAAGAAAGTCCTCCCTATATATGTCCCAGCATCCACTACAATATACATCCAATGTACAGTAATGGCCTCTAGGACATTCATATAACTAACAATTTTAACAATTTTATAGCAAAAATACACAAACAACAATTTATCTTGGATTTTCATGAACTAAAGGAATTAAACCACTCAATATAATATTAATAATGACATGAAACCATAATTATATTTTAACCTAAAGCATTTCATAATTTTCCAAAAACCCTAGTTAGCAAAATAACTTAATTAAGGCATTTTATAGTAATGGTTTGTAATTAACAACTAGATTAGCTTTCTACAATACTTAAGATGTTAATCCACATCACATAACCATGCACAATTTATCACAACCCAATTCCACAACAAAACCCTAACTTGAATTCCTTAATCATGCAATTAAACTCATCTAAAACCTAATTAATCACTTAATTAATTAGCTTTAAGAAATTAACTAACAAATTAAGCAAAAAGGGTTGGAATTTATACCCAATAATTTTGAAGATCCAGAAGCACACATAGCCTCCCAAATCGAAATTTTGTTCCCTAGATCCATGCAATTTTGGCTAATGAGAAATGGGTAGGAGTCGAATTTTTATTTTGGTGAGGTTTTACTTTGATTTTTGGCAATTTTTTTTTAGGATTTTTGTAGAAGAGATGAGATGAGGGAAAGAGGGGGGAGGGGCTGCTGAAATCAGCAGTGGGCTCGGCCAAATGGGGAAGAGAAGAGAATGTGAGGTGATTGGAGAGAGAATGGGGTCAAAAAGTCCACCTTTTACTTCTATCATTCTCTTTTCTTTTCTTTCTTTTCTTTTGCAACACAAGTGGGGACAATTGAGGGGGGCTGCTGAATTCAGCCATGGGGAAGGAAAAAATGGGTGTGTGTGAGTGTGGGTATGGGTTTGGGATGATGAAAAATGATAAATACTATAGCCCAAACATCCATTTACACTAAATTCACTAAAAAAAACCCTTTTTTCTTCAATAATTTCTAAACCGTTTTGGCAAACGATTTCGTTTCAGAAAAAATATTTAAAAATTTTGTTTAATGTGCCAAGAATTATAAAATTTGTATCAACCAATTCGAATTTGTAATTTTCCCTAATTAAATGTATTAGTGACGGCTTAAAATAATATTAAAATAATTGTTTTTCAGAAAATTTGAAATTTCACCGGTGGCTCAATAAACACCAAATATTAGCAATTACACAGCTAGAATATGTATATTTAATTTTATAATAAAGATATTTTTATTTTGACTTTTTACAGAAAACCCCCCTTATTTTACCGATATTCCGAAATTCCACCGAAACGATTTCAAAACGTTACATCTTGAGTGTTCACTTGCGCGGGTCAAACTATTTGGATCTTTGGCATTGTAACTCCTTAATGCATTGTTCTTGAATTTTCTCCTTGCTCCGCACGATCGTAGTTCATAATTTCGTCGAAATGTGAAAATGTTGGAACTACGATATTTAGTGCATAATACGATATTTTTGGCTAAAGTGCTGTAAACACATAATTACAAAATTTTGCATATTACAATGGATCAATAACAGAATAATAGAGAAAACACAAAAGAATTGGTGCAAAATGTCACATGCAGGCTGCAAATTGCGGCCAAAGGGATTAAAATTGCGGCCAATTTATCATGGTTTGGCTCCAGTTGCTTGGTGTGTTCTCTTAGTTCTATTAGTGTCTCCATTTTTATATGCAAAATATTTCATTAACATTCATAGCAACAGCAAATCAAAAACAGAGAGTAAAAGTCGTAATATTTGTGTTGTTTTTGACGTTTTTTAGATTTTTTGTTTGTTTTTCGAAAAGTATATACAGAGATAACTCAAAATAAATTTCGTGATTGATCGCACGCCAAAAGCGTGTCAGATATTTAATAGTTCTAATGTTTAACCGCGATCAGGACGGTGTCGCTTTGCAGCTAGCCGCGATGAGCACGGGTCGATCCACAGGGAGACGAAGCGTTTTATGTTCTTATTCTTACGAGTTAACGCACGTGGCGGATTTGTTCGTTATCTAACCTATGTGTTATATTCAAGTATAAAGCTTGTTGGGAAACGATAGGATAGTGTAAGTTAATGGATTCCGTATTCAAGTACTTTGAGCCGAACTTAACCAATGAAGCTAGAACAATCGGCAACAACGTGGATTAGGGGACTTAAGCACGGTATTCATGGAATCCGGCTTATTGACCCTTTTCCGTCCGTTCTTTTCTCTTGCTTTCGCCTCCGGCCAAACCGAATGCAACCGGTCACGGTTAGGAATCACCTTTACCTTGGTAGGGTAAGGTGCCTAACGGAGCGCTTGCGTAGGGTTTCGGCGGAGTTTCAAATGGAAAAAGGCGGGAAAAGGAAATGAGGAACGGAATGTTAACTTACAATAACTTTCTCTTTTCCTAACAACACATATTAACAACTATTCACAAAACAAACCAAAAAGAGCAAAAGAAAAGATATGCAAAGAAAAGAAAAGATTACAAGCAAATAATTAAAGTTCATGGAATTTAAGTGCATGAATGTAAAGCATGAATGTAAAGCAAGTAATAAAAAGCAAGAAAGAAGTAAGCAAGAAAGAGAACTAGGAACCATGGAACAAAACACAAGTCAAGGGATCAATAACCAACCCTTAAACTTGCAAGCCCAATGAAGGGGTTGCAAGATCAAAAGAAGAGTAAAGAACTCATGTGAAATGAAGGCACAAAAGAGAAGAGCTTTATTAATTCCATATGAAGATACAACCCCTTGAGATCAATGACCAAAGCTTAAACATGCAAGCTCAATGAAGAGATTGCAAGATCAAGTTAAGGTAGAGAGTGTTAGTTATATGTATGCTCTAGAGGCCATTGCTATACATAGGATGTATATTGTAGTGGATGCTTGGACATATATAGGGAGGACTTTCTTGCTCGACATGATAGTATGCTATCTGGTTGCTCTTTACCTTAACGTGTACACTGATTGTCTCTCTGTTACATGTTGGTAAAGCCCTTAGGATGTGTACTTGACTATCTGGACTATGATGCGGATCATACTAGTGGGGACATGGTAGTCCATAAGTACATCCTTCAAGGTCCCTAGTCGTGGGTGTATCGAGACGGGGCATCGATATACCAGAGTAGACTAGCGTATACCTTCTCGACCCATACAGATGGGCGATGGATGATCCCATATCCATTGGTGTTTGACATCAGAGATGATATACGGGTGCTCAGTGGAGACTGGGTAAACTGGACGGACTCGCCGAGAACTCCCAGATGGTATTATACCTTACGTCAGATGGCAGTTCTCAGGTGACACTGGTACAGAGTAGTCTGTTGACGCGAGATCGTCATAGAGTCTTGTGTGGTTCCCACCGCGCTTTGATTTCCACCTTACCACGTCCAAGAGGGCATGCAAAACAGTGGTTTTCGGGTACAGTCCCGAATCACATGGAGGCAATGAGCGATAGGAGGGGATTCGTCTCTCCTGGTATAGGGAGTTGATGTTGCGCTGTGTTCAATTGGCTATAACAGGAAATCCCTGGCCAGGGTTGCTGAGAATTACTTGTAAGTGTTACCAGTAGTTTCTCGAACTGTTATAGACCTCATATCGACACGACTTATCGAGCTATTGGGGTCTGACGTTTACCACCCCTAGGCAAGATATGCGACATATCAGACGACGAGACTGGACTGTACTGTAAGTGTTACTGGTTGGATTCACAGGTGTGTGAGCGGGCTTGCTCGTCGATCTTCTGATCGCTCAATACCCGGGTGTCCGTTACGTTTAGCAGACCGCTTGCGGCTTGTGGATGTTTGATATGATCATCACTTGCTGCCGGCGTATTGATGAGTCTTTAGAGTCCTACACAGTGGTTTCCTGGCTCAAGCGAAAAGAAATAGGAGCGCATATGAGATATGTGCGGGACCGAGAATAATACCAGTATGTGACACTGTATTTGATTCTCGCGATTTGTGACATTGATCGGTTATATGCGATATAGCCGGATTATCGGATCAAGTGTTGATTCGATAAGTTGTTACTATTGATATTAGTCGGTTATATGTGATATGACCGGATCATTAAGTCAAGTGTTGATTTAATGATTTAATGTATAATTATATATTTGATATATCACTTTACATTAACTAATATTGGTTCACTTAAGATGTTTTTCTCACCTGTTTGTACACATTGTATATGTGATATATTTTTGTGCACAAGTTTGTATCATGTTTGGTGATGCATACAAACTTTGGTGTATGTTTAATTAATCCATAGTTAGTTAATGGTTAGGGTTTCATTTGCTTTATTTGCTTATTCATTTATTTATTTATCCATTTTAGAAAGAAATATAATGGTGGCTAACTTTAGATTTTCTTTGAAGCTTCATGAAGCTTTAAAATGGTTGACCATTTTGTTTCTTTCCTTAACCCTAACCATTAACTTAAACCTTGGTTTTTTTTCTACACTTAACCATGGTTGATAAAATGATAAGAATGACTTGGTTTCCATTTATTTATAATTCTTATCATATTATCTTCTTCTTCTTCTTCTTCAAGAAAGAAGCTTGCTAGCTTCAATGGTGAAATGAGAAAAAGAGTTAGAAATCCAATTATAAAGTGAACCCACTTCCTATTTCTTCATCCTTTACCACTTGCCAAGTAGTATAGGGTGTTTTCTTCATAAGTTTCATGACTTGGTGAAGTTGGAGCTTGATCTTGTGTTGCCTCGACGTAGATCATCTTCGGCATCGAAGTCGACGACCTAGCCCGCCCATTTCTCAGATGAAGCCGACGCTAGAGTCCGGGATCCGATGATCGCAGCGAGGGGACGTCAACACGGAGCTAGAGAAGTGGAGGACCGGATCTACAAAGGTTGTATTTCCGTTCACTTAGCTCTAAAGTAGTTTAGTAACATTTAGTTTCGCCTAAATTCTAGTTAACGATCCGTATTAGGGTTTGTAGGCACAAGAAAAAATTTGAATTTGGCATGGTTGATGCCTTGTGAGACCTCATTAGCGTGCCTAGGAACCCTACAGTGGTATCAGAGCCTAGCTAGAGCCTTAGGCGAAGTGTAGACGAAGTTAGAAACCCGAACGAAACACGAAACCCTAATTCATACCCCTCTCTGTCCAATTTTTGAAAATGTGGATTTTTCTAAATTAAAAATATGCAGAAAAATCAGCAGGGTTTTATAAGAGTTACTGTGCAAAACGACCGTCTGATTCCACTAAACCGCCGCGGAACCGCGGCAAGATCCTGGCTCAGGCGGCGGTTCCGCGGCCATATAGTGCCATTATTTAATAATTTTTGCACAGTAATGTCTATCTGAAAGTGCTGAATTTTCTGGGATATTTTAACTTTTACTCAAGAGTTGAGTTTTCTGGGGTTGTTTTGGGAACTCGTGGATTCGATCGGATTGTCTAATCTTGTCTATGTGTTTTCCGGATAATTATTGAATATGTTAAAAAGTTCGACCGGATATAAATACCCACATTTTCCCCTGTCGGGAAATTTCCAGGTGTTGGATCTTTCCGTGGTTTAATAACGTTCTAAGTAGTGCAAGTAACGCGATGGACCCTCTAGAAGACAACAAACCTTAACTCGATTATGTGACCGACTTGAACTGCCCTTTGAACCTTAGGGTTTGGGGCAGTACGGCGTGCCACATGTGAGGCGATGGCTTGACCCTTCTACGGCTGGACCGTTGGTACTGAGGCATGAACTGGATATTTTTAAACTTGTTTCATGTGTTGATCTGTTTAGGGAAAACTTGGGTGTTTGATTGTTCGATCGGAAAGTTTAACATTTTCTATTTATCTGGAATGGGATACAATACTTGGAATCCACAAGCAGTTATGAGATAACTGATTTGAATGTTATAAACATAGCACTTTAGTCTCACTTGATCGGTTGCCACGGAATTTTGATGCGATCAAAAGTCCGTCGCAATCACGTAGCGTACGCGGATACTCGCCGGTAAACTTAATAGACAGCCACGCCCCATAGCCCCGACCAACTGACTGTAGGAGAACCCCGTCGCCGAAAGCATCCGTTCAGGTGCTCGCGGCAGCGATGTTCCTCCTTAGTGCACTTCGTCGACGGCATCGAGGGTGCTGCCGTCTACTGAAGTTTCCGACGAGCATTCGATCAGGATGTCGGGAATCTTGTTGAATTGCCCGACTTGATATTGAAAAGTGATTTCGATAATGAGACTAAAATGCGGGGTTTATAATTGTTAGGCATGCGATGTCTAAGGAATTCATTTGGTTAGGCATGCGATGTCTAAAGAGTTTGTGGATTCCAACTGTTGTAGTTTTACACTTTCTTTTCTGTGACCGTAAGTGTAATATGTGATATCGCCGGTTTCGTTGCTATATGTCAATGACAATTGGGATGCACATATTTACTTACGTTGATGACATGTGATGTTATGTATTGCTGGATATGTTATATTGGATCGTCGTGTTTGAATAGCCGGGGTTTTTTTATGTGAGATGAGTGTTTTTCATTTTCATTCATGTAAAAACTTGTATGTAATATTCTTTTATTGGGGCACTTCCAGGTTGCGGAAGATGTCACCCTTTGTATATTATTTACTTTTCCGCACTAGGACAGACCCAAGGAGGAGGGCACAAGTAACCGGGTTCTGGAGTCCAGTGGGAGACCAACTCGAGGAGTCGAGTCCGGGTCTCCTAACTCTAGAATTGGTAGGGTTGCTTGCCGCTCTTGTAGGGGTCTAGGGGTGTGGGTTTGGCTATTCATCGCGACCGTGGAATCCGTGTTTTATACTGGCTCGTATTGAAAACACGGACATCCTAGTATATCCAATATTTCATATGTTTCTTCTGCTGCGATATCTGTGATGTGATCATGTGATGTTCTGTGATAGATACTGTATATAGTATATATGATATATTATATAGATGTTACTTATGTTTTACACCCGCGCTAGCCCTGCCCTGCTCTGCCGTTAGTTACCTAACCTAACGGTGCACGAGGGGACATCGAGGCGAATGCGGATGGCATAAGTGTACGTCGTATTTATCTGTGATGTTTAGGTGACTTAAATGATGGGACTTCATTAATATGATTAATGAAAGAAAAGAAATCTAAGATGTTGTGGAATCGAATTTCAAAATTAAAAAAGGTAGCTACAGTTCTTGCTTTGCACAGTGATATATATGATATATCCAGCACCTTATTCGATGAGGAAAGGGCCGACGATCCCTTTACCGGGAGTGACCCCTTTAGCAATAATTGGTAGATGCTACAACACTCGGTTTGTCTTTTGATTGCTTTTAAGAGTTTTTGCTTTGCACAGTGATATATATGATATATCCCGCACCTTATTCGATGAGGAAAGGGCCGACGATCCCTTCACCGGGAGTGACCCCTTTAGCAAAACTAGAAAAGCCTCGAAAACACTCCATTTCAAAATCATTTGATTCTACAACGATATCAAGTTCATTACGCAATAGGTTTTCAGAAAAACCTGTCGTAGCCCTCCGTCATTTCAGATAAGTCCTGCTTAGTATCGTGCTGCGTTTGTTGACCATGTCAAGGCGCAGTGTGCGGTAGCTAACCAGTATTTATCTGCTTATGCATATGATGCAGATTGGATTAGGGTAGTCGTACGGCCTTGTTGACCTTGTCAAGGGTCATGCGGGTGGGTTTGATTCAATCAAGAAATGACGGGTTGAACTTGACTTACGGTCTATGGTTTGTTGACCTTGTCAAGGTCATAGATCGTTTGGGGCAAAATATTATCGGGAATTTCAAGTGTTGAAATTTGCAATGAGATTGCATACCTTCTATGAGATAGTTGGATCCCGATACCCACTGTGAGTAATTGTTACTCTTGGGAGAGTTTTACACTTTACAATTAGCCGATCTAGTAGGTGTCTAGAAAGGTGTCAACGGGGTTACGCCTCTGGGAAAACGAGGTTTACTGTAATTAGGTTCGTACGAAAGCACGGGGGACCTCCCTCAATGTACCGACACTGGCCTGGCTGAAAGATTGGCGAACTTGTAGCGTGTAATTAATCCCGGCTAGTCTTTCCTTTTAGGGTTTGAAGGAAGATTTGATAAAAACGGTGGGAGCCATCCTGATTAGATAAAATAATAACCAATCTATTCTTGCAAGAGCGCACGCTGAGAGTTTTCTTCTCTCTCTCTCTCCAGGTAGCGACCATATCACGCCATAATCAAGATAATAATACGGATTATTGACCGAACCCGCTTGTTATACTGAGCTGGGGAACGTTGGTCCCGCTCCAACATATAATTGTTATAAGACAGACCAGGAAATTGGGGATTACCCGAATTCCCGTGCCGTCCAAACGAAGAAAGTGCATACTGATGCATCATCTTCGGGTGTGTTCATTATACAGAACTGTTTCTCAGTATTCTTTACGTCCTGGATATGAGATACCGGATCAGGATCCCGCATATGTAATTTGTTACATGGGCTACAGATAGGTAAAGAACTGAGAACGGGTGATAAGTTTCATGAGACAGAAAACAGTTAGTGTATATACCCTAGAGGCCATTACTGTATCATACTAGTTTGTATATTACTTAATGGAAGCTTGGGATATTCACCTTGTATATACAATCTTGCTCAAAATAGTAGTATGCTAATTGGTTTGTTTCTACTTCAATGTGTACATGTGTTTATTTTAGTATATCGCATATACACATTAGTGGAGCCCTTAGGATCTTTGCTTGATTACCAGCGTTGTGATGGCAGTCACACTAGTGGGGCTGGGTAATCTATAAGCACATCCTTATGCAGGTCCCTGGTCGCAGGACTATCGAGATAGGGCATCGATACTCCGGAGTAGACTAGCGCATGCGCTTCTCATCTCAGTGTGGGAGACGGTCTGTCCCAAAGCCGTCGGTACGTCGTACTTGAGATAGTATGCGGGTGCTCGTTGGGTTACGAGTACACTGGACAGGACTCGTCGGGAACTGACTAGTTGGTATTATGCCTATCGTCAGTTATCAGTTCCCAGGTGACATGAGTACAGCTTAGTCCGCTGACTTGACACTGTCACTTCGCCTCGAGTGTGTTCCCACTGTACTTTGATTACTACCCTACCACGGCTCAAAGGAGTCGTGCAAACAGGTGGTAGTTGGGTGCAGTCCCGAAGCACTTGGAAGCAGTGACGGTTAGACAGGATTCGTCTCTCCCGGTATTGGGGGTTGACATCGCGCTGTGTCTAAGAGAGCCATTACATGAGTAGTCCCTGGCCAGGGCAAACGAGATATACTGGTAGGCTTCCAGTGTTATCTCAGGGTGTTTTGGGCTTCACTCAGACACGACTTGTACCGCTATTGGGGGACTGACGTTTACCGCCCCCTAGGCCCGCCATGCGATGTATCAGACAAACAGACCGGACTGTACGGAGAATGTCACATTCAGGCTCAGTAGGAGTTCATATGGGTTTCGCCTCGTCAGTCTTCTTGTCGGCATCTACCTGGGGACCGTTACGCACAGCTAGTGCCGCTTGCGGTCTGTGGTTAAACCCACTGCCAGCGTAGTGTCGAGTCTTTAGAGTCCCACACAGAAAGCTATTCGCCTTTAGGCAAAAGAGTAGAGGTCGCATGGTTTTGCGACAGGTCGCATGGTTTTGCGATAGGGTTCGGTCACATCCGTGCACTTGTGCACGTACAGTGTCCGGACAGTTTACACTAGCGGGCTTTGGTTTAAGCCAGATCCTAGTGTACCTTTTGGGATTGGATTTATCCAGTGTGTATTCGTGTTCCTCGGAACGCGGATGCGGGTGTGTATGCACAGTTGACGGAGAGACAGAGGCAGCGGATTCTCATTAGGGTTGTTGACCATTGACCGTTGACTATTGACTTTTTGCTCAACCCTAATGAGAAATGATATGTGATTAACAATTATATTAATTAAGTATTATGGTGACATGGTTGTTGAGGGATTGACTTTGTTGACTTGTTGACTTTTGTTGACTTGTTGACATTGTTGACCGGTTGACTAGGCTTGACTAGTTGACCATCATGATAACTATAGCTATTATTTCATGGCAAAGACTTTTGCTTGCTTGCTTTTTTGTGCAAAATGAGTGCATGAAATGATATGGCTATGGTTGCTTAAACCATCACATAATACTTGATTGATATGAGGTGTTATGATTGTTTTTGATTATGAGAGCCAAATGAGAAAAGTCTTCTCTCATTCTTTCATGCTCATTCCCTCTCTTGTTCTTGAGCTCTCATCTCCTCCTCTTGCTCTCCCTCTCTTGACACTATGGTTCACTTGTCTCATGAGTTGAGAACCAAGAACCATAGATAAAATTCCATACAAACTCTTCTCTACTCACTCTAGTTCACAAGGTTTAGCAAACCGAGTGAACTAGTTTCTTCAAAGTTCGAAGAAGGAGCCAAAGGTTGAAGCTTTCAGGTGGATCTATCTTCGGCGCAAGGAGACGACGGGGAGAAGCCAATTCGGACGACTATCGAAGCTTGAAGACGAAGGAGTTCGAGAAAAAGAAAGGTATAACCCCCTAACCGAGTAGTTAGCAACTCGTAGTTAGGTTGTTAGTTAGATGTTTAACAAAGATCCGGTTTTGAGTCCATGTTACCACCTCTAAGAAAATTATTTTTCACCAAATTCCGCATGCCCGAAAGTACCGGGAGAGGTAGCATGGACTTACAGTGGTATCAGAGCCTAGTTAAACTCTATCTAACATGTTAGCAAAGTAACTAGAAGATCGATCAAAGAAAAAGTCACAAAAAGAACCCGAGTAGTCAAGTTTCTGCCGATTTTTATTCTGTACAAAAGTTGATAATTTTCATCTTAAAAATCGGCTCAGGCTTTTGTTTGAATAACCACCAAATTTGGTCCCACGAACCGTTCAAAGCGCCGCGGAAACGCGGCGGGAGCACGCTCCCGCCGCGGTTCCGCGGCCGAGTTGACTCGGCCGAGGTCCAAATTTGGTGCAGTGTATTTCTGGGGTTGTTTTGGGATTTTTGGAATATGTATTTTCTGCCCAGATTTTCCAGAACGAAAATTTTGTATTTGGGGCCTGTAAATCCGTATTTTTGATCGAACTTCTAAAAGACTTAAGCTGATGGGTTTTTCTGTGATGTGATATTTGTATTGAACGTCTGCTAATCGCTATATGTCGATTAGTGGGGGTTATACAAATCTGTGATCTGTAATGTTATTGGAATGTGTATATGAATTCATTGGATTGTCGCGGGTGAATAGCCAGGGGTTGTGAGACGAGAGTTTTCTTTTCTATCAATTCATGTAAATTTATAAATTGATGTAATAATTATTTGTATGGCCGCACAACCGGGTCGGGGTTGTAGCCGTCATTGTATAATTTCTTTTTACTGTTTTTGCTCCTAGGATAGACCCATGGAGGGGGTGCACAAACTACCGGGTATGCCGAAGTGCCGAGTGGCCTACTCACGGAGTTGAGGGAGGTTGCTTCGCTTCGGGTACTTGGCGGGTAGTTTGCCGCACCCGTAGGGGTCTTGGGTGGGGTATTGGCTATTCACCGCGACCGTGTAATCTGCTTTTCGTTACAGGCTCGTACGAATTGCGGATTCCTAGTATATCCAATGTATTCATCTGTGATCTGAAATGGCTATCATTGCAGTAAATCTATATATGATATTATTTAGGCGTTGCTTATGTTTTACAGCCGCGCTAGCCCAGCCCCCGCTCTGTCGTTAGTTAAGTAACCTAACGGGTAATGACGGGGCCCCGTGGCGAATGCGAATGGCATAAGCGTACGTCATATTTTGGTTGTTTTCTGCAATGGTAGGATTAAATGATGGGAAACATTAAAAGAACTAATGCAAGAATATCACGCATTAAAAGAACTAATGCAAGAAAATAAACCAAGTTAAAATCGTTGGAACACTTTCGGAAAACCACTCGGTTCTCTTCAAAACTAACTTTTAAATGCGGAGCTTAAGCCACTCCTTTTAAAAGCTATCTCGTTCCATCGATTATATCAAGTTCACTACGTTCACGGTTTTGCCAAAACCATTCGTAGCCCTCCATCATTTCAGTTAAATATTCAGTAGTATTCAAGCTATGTATTTTGACCTCACGCCAAGGCATAGTGATTGGTAGCTGCCGGATATTTATCTGTTGCATAGATAGAATGCGTTGGTTTGGGACAGCCGCACTACCATTTTGGCCTACGTCAAGGGTAGGTACGGGTGGATTCAAATTAACCTGGATAATGATGGGAAGAACTTGACATGTGACTTATGACATTTTGACCTCACGCCAAGGTCATAAGAGCATGGGGCAAAAATCCACATCGGGAGTTTCAAAAGAACTGAAACTTGCTAGTGTTGCATACCATTTGGAGTGTGATGATTCTGGTAGGATTCCTTCAGTTTCGTCACGCGATGATATTTGGATCCCGATCCTACTGTGAGTATATGCTACTCCTCAGGAAATTTCTCACTAAACGATCAATGCTATAAACCTAGTAGGTGTCTAGAAAGGTGTTAGCGGGGCTACGCCCTCAGGGAAAAGAGGTTATTTAATTAAGGAACTTCGCGAAAGCGTTGGAAAATATCCCTCGAAGTACCGACACTGGTCTGGTTGAACGGCTAAGCAAGTATTGTACGGTGAGATTGATCCTGACTAATTCTTCCTTTTTGGTTTGAGGAGGGATTCGAGAAACAGTGGGAGCCATCCTGTTTAGACAAACTAAAAACCACTCTAAACTTGCAAGAGCATCATGCTGAGTGTTTCTTCTCTCTCCTAATTGCAGCGACCAATCGACATGACTGGACTTAAGTTACTCCTAGATAAAAACATACTGACAGGGCCAAACTACAAAGATTGGCTCAGGAATGTCATGATGGCAATCACTTACGACAAGCTGGGGTATCTTCTTACCACCAAAGCTCCCCCTGTCCCAAGTCCCACTTCCAGCGTCTCGGATAAGGAAATCCGTAAGACTTGGGAGATTGATAGCGCGAAGGCCAAGTGCCTCGTGCTTGCCTCTATGGACAATGAACATCAGAGGAGGCACGAGAATATGGACTTGGAATCCATATTTCTTCATACAAAAGAACTGTATGGAGAGCAATCTCGTATCGCAAGAGAAAAAGTTATTTTCGGCAAGGATGGCCGTCGGATCATCAGTAGCAGAACACGTGCTTAAGATGATCGGCTACATTGAGGAGCTCGCGGACCTGGGGACCACATTGGAGAGGGAGCTCTATACGGACTTAGTTCTCCAGTCCCTTCCTTCCACTTACGCCCAGTTTATACTGAACTTCAACTTACAAGAAAAAGAAGTTGAACTTTCAGAGCTCCTCAACATGTTGAGGAGCGCAGAGGGCACCCTACAGAAAGGTAGGGAAACATCCACTTTGTTTGTAGGAGGATCATCATCTTCTAGGTCCAAGGCGAAAGCCAAGGGAAAGAAGAAGAAAGCCCCCGCCAAACCAAGAGGCGGTGTTAGTAAAGTGGATACGAAGGGAAAAGCTAAAGCAACAAAGAAAGCGGGGAAGCTTGTGGATAAGGAAGAATGCTTCTATTGTCATAAGAAAGGACACTGGAAGAATGATTGCAGGGCCTGGAAGGCCAGAACACAGGAATTGAAGCAGGTTGCAGCTTCAGCTTCAGGTGTGTATGTTATTGAAAACTGCCTTTCAATAAACTCTACTTCCTGGGTATTGGATACCGGATCAGGATCTCATATCTGTAATTCTTTACAGGCGTTGAGAAACCGTAGGGTTTTGAAGGCAGGTGACATGACCCTCAGAGTTGCGAACGGAGCTAGCATGGATGCTAAGGCCGTGGCGGACTATCACCTGGGAATGTCAGATGGACATGTTTTGGTTTTGCGTAATTGCTTTTTTGTACCCAACGCAACTTGTAATATCATTTCTGTATCTTTAGTTTCTAAAGAAAGTTATGAATTTGCGTTTGTAAGTAATGTTGTAAACATTCACCTTAATCAAGTTCTGATTGGGTCAGGTACATTAAGCAATGGTATATACGTATTAAACCAACCACAGATTTTCAATGTCCTGAATACACACAAAAGAAAGTCTCCGGAAATAAATCAGACTTTCTTGTGGCATTGTAGACTGGGTCACATCAATGAGAGAAGGTTGACGAAGTTACATACAGAAGGATATTTGAATGCGTTCGAATATCAATCATATGCCACTTATCAATCCTGTCTCAAAGGAAAGATGACAAAGACTCCGTTCACTGGACACGGAGTAAGACCGAGCGAGCTCTTGGGACTCGTACACAGCGACGTGTGCGGTCCAATGTCTACACATGCGCGAAGCGGTTATTCTTACTTCATTACTTTTACGGATGAATTTTCAAGGTACGGTTATGTCTTCTTAATGAAACATAAGTCCGAAGCCTTTGGAAAATTCTAGGAATATAAGAATGAAGTAGAAAAACAAACCGGCAAAAGTATCAAGATCCTAAGATCGGATCGAGGTGGTGAATACTTGAGTGCCGAGTTTCTGGACTATTTAAAAGAGAACGGAATTCTCTCTCAGCTTACTCCTCCATACACTCCGCAACATAACGGTGTATCGGAGAGACGGAACCGAACCCTATTGGATATGGTACGGTCCATGATGAGTAACGCTGAGTTACCGCGATCATTCTGGGGGTATGCGCTAGAATCAGCTGCATACCTTTTGAACCGAGTTCCCACTATGTCACGACCCGAGAGTACGGAACGTGACCGGCACTTAGATTACGAAGAGTCTAGAGGCGCCACGTAACCTAAGTAAGCCGAAGCCCAGAAATCTAAACCATATAAAAGAAGAAGAAGTAAAAGAAACATGAAGAAAAACAAGTTTAAAAGTATCAGCAAATTTTCCCAAAAATTTCGGCAGAGTCTCCTCTGTAAAAACCGGCCCCCAAACGGGTACAACAAGTATAATATACATAAACAATAAAAAGCATCCCCAAACGGGAGCTAGCATCAACGCCAACAGGCGGAAACAACCACAACAAGCACAATAATATACAACGCCAAAGGGCGAGGCTCAAAACTCAAAAGAAAACAAAACCACCAGATCAGAATAATACATGCGCGACTCTAAGGTCGAAATAAAAGACTGGTCCAATAAACTTATCAAGTAATACAAATATGGTTGATGGAGTTTACTAGATACAAATGAATGAATAAAAGTACAATGGTGGTTCGGATACAAGTGAACCAACCTACCGTGCAAATCACCCTGAAGAAAAGATGTGCCAACAAGCTGCCACGGAAACCTGTACATCGAACCTGTAATAAAATTTGGCACAACGGGGGTGAGTTGCTAACTCGTGAATAGAAGACATCTACGAAAAGAAATCAAATGCACGACGCTATCCTAGGTCATAATAATACACTACTATATCTCAATCATCTAGTAATAGCAGGGTAATACTACGTGTAAGTGCAAATACTCCGTGTCGTGTCAGTGCCTCATATAGTACTATGTCATATGAATGGATATGCATGCACCATGAATGTAAAATAAACAAATCCTGAAATCCAGGTATATCTGTATAAGAAATCTTTAGCTGTTATCATAGTAAAACGGGTATAGAAACCGGAAATATCAACAATGAAATCCATGGAAATCCGTGTCAAGCATCGACACAAACATGTAAATCTCAAGTCTCATAGTCTCAATATCTCGGGCTCCGTCAGTCCGGATCGGCCCATATCATCAAATCTCACGACAACGGTCGGTATCCTCCGGATATCCGCCGCGCCAGACATCACCGGTAGGTAGCCTTCCCCTGCCAGGCTCATCGTCTACAACTCGATCTTCTTGCCCCGGGGTACCATACCGGGCCCACCATGTACCCGAGACGGTTCATCCACTCCTCGAATCGAGTCTCGAAATCCAACAGAAAACATGAAATACTCATGGTGGACGACACATACATCACGAGAAAAACGCATCTTATTTAAAAAGAGAAGAGGAGAGAGAGAGAAGTTTTTATATATTTTTGCGGTTTTCCCCAAAAATCCATAAATCTCATAGAAATCCAAATCTCAAAATCATGAGTAAGTATATGATAAGTGTCGGCATATGCCCATACTACTGTGCGATAACATGAAATATGAATGCATGAATGTCTAAGTAATAAATATCATGTCTTATACTAATGTCAGAGAATAATCACAATATTATATCTGTCTAGTTGTTAACTGATTCTATCCATAAAAGACAATATGATCTAAAGTGTACGTGACATAGCAATTACCGATAATGATGTGTGTGAGCCGGCAAATAAGTGTGCGTGGAATATGCGCATCATCGGTAATAGTGCTGGTGTCCTAACAGGTAAAGTTTATACTGATTATAGCAACATATATAAGAACATGCACCATGATGATTACAGTATGAATGTAAAGACAGATGTGCATTATCCACTCCTCTGCGAAATACGAGTACAACTACCACTATGTGAGTCGAACCTAAACTAGTGTCCATCTAACATCCTAAGGAACTAAACCTAATAGACTAGTCAGTAAGAAACTAGAGTCTACCTAAGGTCTGAATCAATATCTCTAATAGTCGGCGATCCCGCCTCAATAGCGTCACGTACGTAGTACGGCTTCCTCGAATCAAGAGTGCGGATCAATCATCAAATCTAAGCCTCGTACGGTAAAATCCATCGTACGGCATCCCAATATCGGGGTACGGTCAAGTATCTCCTAGGTGTCTCCTCATTCGAATAATGTCATCATCAACACATCTCATGATCAAGGTGCTAAACTGTGATCGCATACATCAATCATATATCATTGCCATCATGATAAGCATCATTAGTTTATCCACAGAAATATCATGTCATATGTGTAATATTGTGATTAAATCATACCGATATCTTATCGTCATCAAGTCACACCTATACGATATCGACATCAGGTCACACCTATATGATGTCGTAATCAAGTCATACATATATCATATCGTGATCAGTCACAAGCTACAGCCCAGGTACTATTTTAGCGTCCCATGTACCTCAATATCACCACCACCCTTTATAATTTATATGTTCATGTTCATTATCTCATTCTCTAATGATCCGCTAACACTTCAATACGACTGTATAGCCAAGAATCATGGCATCAAGCCCAGTTACACTATTTCATCATACCTCGGATATCATATCGCATCAATGAATCCCATATACGTGTTGTATATATATGTATATACCTATACCTAGTTCTATATATATACACATACATGTATACCCCATGTCGAGTTTCAGTGTGTGCGTGGGTGTGTTTCTATCTGAAACCTACGAATCTCTTCCAAGGTACTCATCCTCTGATATGGTTTTCCTAAATCAGTCTAGTCCAGCCTAGGGTCAATAGTAGGGTCCTCCTAGGGTCACATCTTGTTTCCTAATATCAACAAGTACTATTCCTATTCTACGTTGCGGGGGTGCTAAACGCCATCCACCCGACTTCCCCCCGTAGATATGCATCTACTCACCTGGTCCATGTCTGCCGAAGACGGTGTCGCCATCCTCCTCTTCATCGCCCGCACTCCACGTGAGGGGTACCTAAACGCAAACATAATAATAGTATCGTAAACTGAATCACATACAAAAGTCAAAACGACGCAAGGAACAAGCATAGGTTAAAACCTATGTCCCGTCCACGCAAAAGAACCATATATCGCTCGATATCGGCGTACAAACTCCGATGGATCGAGATAACATCATCAAACAACTTGTAGTTTTAAAACACATTACTTATACCATAAAACACGATTAAATCCATCGAAACCCAAAAATCTATCAAACCGTCCAATTTCGCAAAAACCCGAAAATGCCAGTATACCGTTTTTCATCAAAACTTGACATTTAAATGAAACTAATGGTCATAAAACTCATTAAATAGCATTACTAGACTATACAAACCATTACAATATTTTTATTACACAATTTTGCATTTATTTGAAATTTCTAGTTTGCAACTTTTAACAATTTTAAACATTTTTCAAGTAAAATACCACAATTCCACCACAAAACGTGATTTTTCATGAATTAATGTATTAAACCATAATTCATAATGATAATGATTTAATGAAACCATAATTATATTTTTAATCTCATTTATATAGGAATTTCTAAAATCTAGTTTACAAAATTAGCAATTTTATCACAATTTATCAATTAACCATAGAAACTAGCAATCAAACTAAGTTTTTATTTCCATTAACATGTTAACATTTCCACTAAAACTATAATCCAATGATAACAACCCAAATTAGAATTTTATATTAACCACAAACACATTTTGCAAAAACCTAGTTAGCTAATTTCCTAATTTAAAACAATTTTAAATGAAAATTTTACAATTCAACAACCATGCAATATTTTCCAATTCTAAAAGTGTTAAACTAACTATTATAACCCTAAATAATTAACAAAAATCATAACTTGAATTTACAAACCCTAACTTGAATTTTAAAAAAAAACATAGAATTAATTTATTAAATCTAATTAAGCTTAAATGAACATCTAAAACAATAAATCAAAAGAAAAAATTATACCTCCCAAAATATGAAATCCAAACAAGAAATGAGCCTCCAAAATGCATGCTTTCCATCTCCAAATTTCATATAAAAATGAGCAAGGAATAAAGAGTATGGAATAAATACGATTTTGTGGAATTTTAATTGAATTTTTGATGTGTTTTTAATGAATTTTGAATAAAAATGAGGTGGGAAAAGGGGAGGGGCAGCCATGGGGGGTTGTGGCCGGCCTAGAGGGAGGTGAGGGAGAGAAAGAAGAGAGTGTGATGTTGGGTAGAAATTTCAAGAAGAGAAACAACACTAAAAGTCTTTTCATGGCTTATTTAATTATTTATTTATTTATTTACTATAGCAACTCAAGAAAGCTCTAGAAAATAGGAAAAATTTGCAAATAATTTTTGCATGATACATACTAAATTCTAACATACCATGGTTCATTTTTACAAATTAAAACCATTTAAATTTGTAATTTACACTAATTTAGTGTAAAAATAAAGCTTATGTTAATATTTAAAATAATTAATTTAGGAAAAATATTTTATTAAACTAAAAATTTATAAGTGGCTAAATAAACACCTTTTTCTAGTAATTTCATAATTCAAATGGATATTTTTAAAATTATAATGAAAAACAATCACGGTTTGGTTTTACGAAAAATACATTTTACTTTACCGAAAATCCTAAAATTCACTTAAACACTTTTATTCTTTTAATTATTTATTTAATCATTTTTAACACGTTACAATCTTCCCCCCTTTTAGAAATTCGGTCCCCGAATTTAAATTAAAACTCCCCCTCCAAATACTAAAATGTTTAGCAAAACATTCAAATTGTCGGGGCTCCGAAATCATCAATACATAACAAAAATCAACTCCGTCAAGCATAACGCAATCATCAGAGTTATGGAGAGAATAAAATATCAAAACTCAATATGAAAACCATCATAATATACATCAATCTATAACTTATATATAGTTCGCATCCTAGTAAAATCGCCGAATCATCATAATAAAGAAGCATACAAAAGCCCTCTTGAAAATCGCCGTGCAATGCACGTGTCACGGCATAAGTAACGGACGTTTAAATTTAAAAAAAATAACTATATATATATATCGTTTATTTAACATACACGTCCCGCCTGGTTACTAAATCAATAATAATAATTAGGAAAACATCTTGCTCAAACTAAAATCAATCCCAATCACATCAATAAAATGTCATGTGCGTCCGGTGCGCACTAAAATCGAAACCAATTACAGATACCATGAATGCCCATAAAACAAAACTAAGTGCAACAGGTGTGCACCAAAAACATCTATCAAGTGCAACGGGCGTGCACGACACAATATCAGGTGCATCTAATCTGCACAAAACCCCGATTTAGTGCATCTGGTGTGCACAAAATCGCATCAAGTGCGCCAAGTATGCACAAGAATCCTAATCAGGTGCACATGGTGCACGAAAACATACATTGAATATCAAAATCGAAATCACAGTACAAAATGCATGAAAACTAGGTCGAAACATATGTAAAAATCATGTGTAACCCCTATGCACGAAATCAATCAAAAATCCCAAAATATATATAAAACCAAATCAAGTGTACTGGGTGTGTACTAAACAACATCAATACAACTGATATATGAAACACAAATAGAATGAAGGTACACTAATGAAATACCAATCGTAGAACAAAATCCTCAAAATACAAAAATCCAATCAATGAAAATATGAAATTCAAATCACTAAATCCCAATCGTAAACACTATCGTCAATGTGCGCCTCTTTCTTCTGATGTCGATGCTTCGAACTCGTCTCTTTGTAGCTGTGCTGACTGCGCTACCAACGAAAATCCTCATATCTAGAGTCTCCCACGTAGTCGATCCCTTCACTTGATATCCGGACTACATTAAATCTTTCGATCGATCCATCAAAATCCCATAATTCCCCGAGAGCTCAACACTCAAGTACAGTTTAAAAATATCCAGTACATACCCCAGCATCGATGATCCAGCCGTAGAAGGGCAAACCCAAGCCTCACTAATGGCACAGCGGAACTGCCGTAAACCCTAAGATTCAAGGGCGTTCTCGTGGTCATTATGTCGAGTTAGGGTTTCATTCTTCTAGAGGGTCCATCGAAATACCTGCATGTTCTTCCGAATACCTTAAACTTGGGAAAATGGTTTTTTGATAATCGTTCGAACCCTTTAACTTCATCCGGACGGCATGTGAATACCCTTCGTCCGCACGCTAAGCAATGCTTCAATCCTCAAGAATAACCAATACTCTAATGGTTATCGCATTCGAGCCGCAGGTCCCTCTGCCCGTGCGCCCGTGGTAACAGAACCACCCTCCGACATCGACGAAGATAGATCAAAAGAACGAATGAAATACGGTGCAAACAAATGTACATCCTAAGGCTCCTTAAGCAGAGTAGCGTATCGTAAGTATGCCGCGGACCATACCCACGGTACGTTACTCTACCTAAATCGCCTACTCCATCAACCAAGGGTCACCTAGACTTATACAGGGTTAAACCTAGCGCTCTGATACCAACTTTGTCACGACCCGAGAGTACGGAACGTGACCGGCACTTATATTACGAAGCGTCTAGAGGCGCCACGTAACCTAAGTAAGCCGAAGCCCAGAAATCTAAACCATATAAAAGAAGAAGAAGTAAAAGAAACATGAAGAAAAACAAGTTTAAAAGTATCAGCAAATTTTCCCAAAAATTTCGGCAGAGTCTCCTCTGTAAAAACTGGCCCCTAAACGGGTACAACAAGTATAATATACATAAACAATAAAAAGCATCCCCAAACGGGAGCTAGCATCAACGCCAACAGGCGGAAACAACCACAACAAGCACAATAATATACAACGCCAAAGGGCGAGGCTCAAAACTCAAAAGAAAACAAAACCACCAGATCAGAATAATACATGCGCGACTCTAAGGTCGAAATAAAAGACTAGTCCAATAAACTTATCAAGTAATACAAATATGGTTGATGGAGTTTACTAGATACAAATGAATGAATAAAAGTACAATGGTGGTTCGGATACAAGTGAACCAACCTACCGTGCAAATCACCCTGAAGAAAAGATGTGCCAACAAGCTGCCACGGAAACCTGTACATCGAACCTGTAATAAAATTTGGCACAACGGGGGTGAGTTGCTAACTCGTGAATAGAAGACATCTACGAAAAGAAATCAAATGCACGACGCTATCCTAGGTCATAATAATACACTACTATATCTCAATCATCTAGTAATAGCAGGGTAATACTACGTGTAAGTGCAAATACTCCGTGTCGTGTCAGTGCCTCATATAGTACTATGTCATATGAATGGATATGCATGCACCATGAATGTAAAATAAACAAATCCTGAAATCCAGGTATATCTGTATAAGAAATCTTTAGCTGTTATCATAGTAAAACGGGTATAGAAACCGGAAATATCAACAATGAAATCCATGGAAATCCGTGTCAAGCATCGACACAAACATGTAAATCTCAAGTCTCATAGTCTCAATATCTCGGGCTCCGTCAGTCCGGATCGGCCCATATCATCAAATCTCACGACAACGGTCGGTATCCTCCGGATATCCGCCGCGCCAGACATCACCGGTAGGTAGCCTTCCCCTGCCAGGCTCATCGTCTACAACTCGATCTTCTTGCCCCGGGGTACCATACCGGGCCCACCATGTACCCGAGACGGTTCATCCACTCCTCGAATCGGGTCTCGAAATCCAACAGAAAACATGAAATACTCATGGTGGACGACACATACATCACGAGAAAACCGCATCTTATTTAAAAAGAGAAGAGGAGAGAGAGAGAAGTTTTTATATATTTTTGCGGTTTTCCCCAAAAATCCATAAATCTCATAGAAATCCAAATCTCAAAATCATGAGTAAGTATATGATAAGTGTCGGCATATGCCCATACTACTGTGCGATAACATAAAATATGAATGCATGAATGTCTAAGTAATAAATATCATGTCTTATACTAATGTCAGAGAATAATCACAATATTATATCTGTCTAGTTGTTAACTGATTCTATCCATAAAAGACAATATGATCTAAAGTGTACGTGACATAGCAATTACCGATGATGATGTGTGTGAGCCGGCAAATAAGTGTGCGTGGAATATGCGCATCATCGGTAATAGTGCTGGTGTCCTAACAGGTAAAGTTTATACTGATTATAGCAACATATATAAGAACATGCACCATGATGATTACAGTATGAATGTAAAGACAGATGTGCATTATCCACTCCTCTGCGAAATACGAGTACAACTACCACTATGTGAGTCGAACCTAAACTAGTGTCCATCTAACATCCTAAGGAACTAAACCTAATAGACTAGTCAGTAAGAAACTAGAGTCTATCTAAGGTCTGAATCAATATCTCTAATAGTCGGCGATCCCGCCTCAATAGCGTCACGTACGTAGTACGGCTTCCTCGAATCAAGAGTGCGGATCAATCATCAAACCTAAGCCTCGTACGGTAAAATCCATCGTACGGCATCCCAATATCGGGGTACGGTCAAGTATCTCCTAGGTGTCTCCTCATTCGAATAATGTCATCATCAACACATCTCATGATCAAGGTGCTAAACTGTGATCGCATACATCAATCATATATCATTGCCATCATGATAAGCATCATTAGTTTATCCACAGAAATATCATGTCATATGTGTAATATTGTGATTAAATCATACCGATATCTTATCGTCATCAAGTCACACCTATACGATATCGACATCAGGTCACACCTATATGATGTCGTAATCAAGTCATACATATATCATATCGTGATCAGTCACAAGCTACAGCCCAGGTACTATTTTAGCGTCCCATGTACCTCAATATCACCACCACCCTTTATAATTTATATGTTCATGTTCATTATCTCATTCTCTAATGATCCGCTAACACTTCAATACGACTGTATAGCCAAGAATCATGGCATCAAGCCCAGTTACACTATTTCATCATACCTCGGATATCATATCGCATCAATGAATCCCATATACGTGTTGTATATATATGTATATACCTATACCTAGTTCTATATATATACACATACATGTATACCCCATGTCGAGTTTCAGTGTGTGCGTGGGTGTGTTTCTATCTGAAACCTACGAATCTCTTCCAAGGTACTCATCCTCTGATATGGTTTTCCTAAATCAGTCTAGTCCAGCCTAGGGTCAATAGTAGGGTCCTCCTAGGGTCACATCTTGTTTCCTAATATCAACAAGTACTATTCCTATTCTACGTTGCGGGGGTGCTAAACGCCATCCACCCGACTTCCCCCCGTAGATATGCATCTACTCACCTGGTCCATGTCTGCCGAAGACGGTGTCGCCATCCTCCTCTTCATCGCCCGCACTCCACGTGAGGGGTACCTAAACGCAAACATAATAATAGTATCGTAAACTGAATCACATACAAAAGTCAAAACGACGCAAGGAACAAGCATAGGTTAAAACCTATGTCCCGTCCACGCAAAAGAACCAAATATCGCTCGATATCGGCGTACAAACTCCGATGGATCGAGATAACATCATCAAACAACTTGTAGTTTTAAAACACATTACTTATACCATAAAACACGATTAAATCCATCGAAACCCTAAAATCTATCAAACCGTCCAATTTCGCAAAAACCCGAAAATGCCAGTATACCGTTTTTCATCAAAACTTGACATTTAAATGAAACTAATGGTCATAAAACTCATTAAATAGCATTACTAGACTATACAAACCATTACAATATTTTTATTACACAATTTTGCATTTATTTGAAATTTCTAGTTTGCAACTTTTAACAATTTTTAACATTTTTCAAGTAAAATACCACAATTCCACCACAAAACGTGATTTTTCATGAATTAATGTATTAAACCATAATTCATAATGATAATGATTTAATGAAACCATAATTATATTTTTAATCTCATTTATATAGGAATTTCTAAAATCTAGTTTACAAAATTAGCAATTTTATCACAATTTATCAATTAACCATAGAAACTAGCAATCAAACTAAGTTTTTCTTTCCATTAACATGCTAACATTTCCACTAAAACTATAATCCAATGATAACAACCCAAATTAGAATTTTATATTAACCACAAACACATTTTGCAAAAACCTAGTTAGCTAATTTCCTAATTTAAAACAATTTTAAATGAAAATTTTACAATTCAACAACCATGCAATATTTTCCAATTCTAAAAGTGTTAAACTAACTATTATAACCCTAAATAATTAACAAAAATCATAACTTGAATTTACAAACCCTAACTTGAATTTTAAAAAAAAACATAGAATTAATTTATTAAATCTAATTAAGCTTAAATGAACATCTAAAACAATAAATCAAAAGAAAAAATTATACCTCCCAAAATATGAAATCCAAACAAGAAATGAGCCTCCAAAATGCATGCTTTCCATCTCCAAATTTCATATAAAAATGAGGAAGGAATAAAGAGTATGGAATAAATACGATTTTGTGGAATTTTAATTGAATTTTTGATGTGTTTTTAATGAATTTTGAATAAAAATGAGGTGGGAAAAGGGGAGGGGCAGCCATGGGGGGTTGTGGCCGGCCTAGAGGGAGGTGAGGGAGAGAAAGAAGAGAGTGTGATGTTGGGTAGAAATTTCAAGAAGAGAAACAACACTAAAAGTCTTTTCATGGCTTATTTAATTATTTATTTATTTATTTACTATAGCAACTCAAGAAAGCTCTAGAAAATAGGAAAAATTTGCAAATAATTTTTGCATGATACATACTAAATTCTAACATACCATGGTTCATTTTTACAAATTAAAACCATTTAAATTTGTAATTTACACTAATTTAGTGTAAAAATAAAGCTTATGTTAATATTTAAAATAATTAATTTAGGAAAAATATTTTATTAAACTAAAAATTTATAAGTGGCTAAATAAACACCTTTTTCTAGTAATTTCATAATTCAAATGGATATTTTTAAAATTATAATGAAAAACAATCACGGTTTGGTTTTACGAAAAATACATTTTACTTTACCGAAAATCCTAAAATTCACTTAAACACTTTTATTCTTTTAATTATTTATTTAATCATTTTTAACACGTTACAATCTTCCCCCCTTTTAGAAATTCGGTCCCCGAATTTAAATTAAAACTCCCCCTCCAAATACTAAAATGTTTAGCAAAACAATCAAATCGTCGGGGCTCCGAAATCATCAATACATAACAAAAATCAACTCTGTCAAGCATAACGCAATCATCAGAGTTATGGCGAGAATAAAATATCAAAACTCAATATGAAAACCATCATAATATACATCAATCTATAACTTATATATAGTTCGCATCCTAGTAAAATCGCCGAATCATCATAATAAAGAAGCATACAAAAGCCCTCTTGAAAATCGCCGTGCAATGCACGTGTCACGGCATAAGTAACGGACGTTTAAATTTAAAAAAAATAACTATATATATATATCGTTTATTTAACATACACGTCCCGCCTGGTTACTAAATCAATAATAATAATTAGGAAAACATCTTGCTCAAACTAAAATCAATCCCAATCACATCAATAAAATGTCATGTGCGTCCGGTGCGCACTGAAATCGAAACCAATTACAGATACCATGAATGCCCATAAAACAAAACTAAGTGCAACAGGTGTGCACCAAAAACATCTATCAAGTGCAACGGGCGTGCACGACACAATATCAGGTGCATCTAATCTGCACAAAACCCCGATTTAGTGCATCTGGTGTACACAAAATCGCATCAAGTGCGCCAAGTATGCACAAGAATCCTAATCAGGTGCACATGGTGCACGAAAACATACATTGAATATCAAAATCGAAATCACAGTACAAAATGCATGAAAACTAGGTCGAATCATATGTAAAAATCATATGTAACCCCTATGCACGAAATCAATCAAAAATCCCAAAATATATATAAAACCAAATCAAGTGTACTGGGTGTGTACTAAACAACATCAATACAACTGATATATGAAACACAAATAGAATGAAGGTACACTAATGAAATACCAATCGTAGAACAAAATCCTCAAAATACAAAAATCCAATCAATGAAAATATGAAATTCAAATCACTAAATCCCAATCGTAAACACTATCGTCAATGTGCGCCTCTTTCTTCTGATGTCGATGCTTCGAACTCGTCTCTTTGTAGCTGTGCTGACTGCGCTACCAACGAAAATCCTCATATCTAGAGTCTCCCACGTAGTCGATCCCTTCACTTGATATCCGGACTACATTAAATCTTTCGATCGATCCATCAAAATCCCATAATTCCCCGAGAGCTCAACACTCAAGTACAGTTTAAAAATATCCAGTACATACCCCAGCATCGATGATCCAGCCGTAGAAGGGCAAACCCAAGCCTCACTAATGGCACAGCGGAACTGCCGTAAACCCTAAGATTCAAGGGCGTTCTCGTGGTCATTATGTCGAGTTAGGGTTTCATTCTTCTAGAGGGTCCATCGAAATACCTGCATGTTCTTCCGAATACCTTAAACTTGGAAAAATGGTTTTTTGATAATCGTTCGAACCCTTTAACTTCATCCGGACGGCATGTGAATACCCTTCGTCCGCACGCTAAGCAATGCTTCAATCCTCAAGAATAACCAATACTCTAATGGTTATCGCATTCGAGCCGCAGGTCCCTCTGCCCGTGCGCCCGTGGTAACAGAACCACCCTCCGACATCGACGAAGATAGATCAAAAGAACGAATGAAATACGGTGCAAACAAATGTACATCCTAAGGCTCCTTAAGCAGAGTAGCGTATCGTAAGTATGCCGCGGACCATACCCACGGTACGTTACTCTACCTAAATCGCCTACTCCATCAACCAAGGGTCACCTAGACTTATACAGGGTTAAACCTAGCGCTCTGATACCAACTTTGTCACGACCCGAGAGTACGGAACGTGACCGGCACTTATATTACGAAGCGTCTAGAGGCGCCACGTAACCTAAGTAAGCCGAAGCCCAGAAATCTAAACCATATAAAAGAAGAAGAAGTAAAAGAAACATGAAGAAAAACAAGTTTAAAAGTATCAGCAAATTTTCCCAAAAATTTCGGCAGAGTCTCCTCTGTAAAAACTGGCCCCTAAACGGGTACAACAAGTATAATATACATAAACAATAAAAAGCATCCCCAAACGGGAGCTAGCATCAACGCCAACAGGCGGAAACAACCACAACAAGCACAATAATATACAACGCCAAAGGGCGAGGCTCAAAACTCAAAAGAAAACAAAACCACCAGATCAGAATAATACATGCGCGACTCTAAGGTCGAAATAAAAGACTAGTCCAATAAACTTATCAAGTAATACAAATATGGTTGATGGAGTTTACTAGATACAAATGAATGAATAAAAGTACAATGGTGGTTCGGATACAAGTGAACCAACCTACCGTGCAAATCACCCTGAAGAAAAGATGTGCCAACAAGCTGCCACGGAAACCTGTACATCGAACCTGTAATAAAATTTGGCACAACGGGGGTGAGTTGCTAACTCGTGAATAGAAGACATCTACGAAAAGAAATCAAATGCACGACGCTATCCTAGGTCATAATAATACACTACTATATCTCAATCATCTAGTAATAGCAGGGTAATACTACGTGTAAGTGCAAATACTCCGTGTCGTGTCAGTGCCTCATATAGTACTATGTCATATGAATGGATATGCATGCACCATGAATGTAAAATAAACAAATCCTGAAATCCAGGTATATCTGTATAAGAAATCTTTAGCTGTTATCATAGTAAAACGGGTATAGAAACCGGAAATATCAACAATGAAATCCATGGAAATCCGTGTCAAGCATCGACACAAACATGTAAATCTCAAGTCTCATAGTCTCAATATCTCGGGCTCCGTCAGTCCGGATCGGCCCATATCATCAAATCTCACGACAACGGTCGGTATCCTCCGGATATCCGCCGCGCCAGACATCACCGGTAGGTAGCCTTCCCCTGCCAGGCTCATCGTCTACAACTCGATCTTCTTGCCCCGGGGTACCATACCGGGCCCACCATGTACCCGAGACGGTTCATCCACTCCTCGAATCGGGTCTCGAAATCCAACAGAAAACATGAAATACTCATGGTGGACGACACATACATCACGAGAAAACCGCATCTTATTTAAAAAGAGAAGAGGAGAGAGAGAGAAGTTTTTATATATTTTTGCGGTTTTCCCCAAAAATCCATAAATCTCATAGAAATCCAAATCTCAAAATCATGAGTAAGTATATGATAAGTGTCGGCATATGCCCATACTACTGTGCGATAACATAAAATATGAATGCATGAATGTCTAAGTAATAAATATCATGTCTTATACTAATGTCAGAGAATAATCACAATATTATATCTGTCTAGTTGTTAACTGATTCTATCCATAAAAGACAATATGATCTAAAGTGTACGTGACATAGCAATTACCGATGATGATGTGTGTGAGCCGGCAAATAAGTGTGCGTGGAATATGCGCATCATCGGTAATAGTGCTGGTGTCCTAACAGGTAAAGTTTATACTGATTATAGCAACATATATAAGAACATGCACCATGATGATTACAGTATGAATGTAAAGACAGATGTGCATTATCCACTCCTCTGCGAAATACGAGTACGGGTACAACTACCACTATGTGAGTCGAACCTAAACTAGTGTCCATCTAACATCCTAAGGAACTAAACCTAATAGACTAGTCAGTAAGAAACTAGAGTCTACCTAAGGTCTGAATCAATATCTCTAATAGTCGGCGATCCCGCCTCAATAGCGTCACGTACGTAGTACGGCTTCCTCGAATCAAGAGTGCGGATCAATCATCAAATCTAAGCCTCGTACGGTAAAATCCATCGTACGGCATCCCAATATCGGGGTACGGTCAAGTATCTCCTAGGTGTCTCCTCATTCGTATAATGTCATCATCAACACATCTCATGATCAAGGTGCTAAACTGTGATCGCATACATCAATCATATATCATTGCCATCATGATAAGCATCATTAGTTTATCCACAGAAATATCATGTCATATGTGTAATATTATGATTAAATCATACCGATATCTTATCGTCATCAAGTCACACCTATACGATATCGACATCAGGTCACACCTATATGATGTCGTAATCAAGTCATACATATATCATATCGTGATCAGTCACAAGCTACAGCCCAGGTACTATTTTAGCGTCCCATGTACCTCAATATCACCACCACCCTTTATAATATATATGTTCATGTTCATTATCTCATTCTCTAATGATCCGCTAACACTTCAATACGACTGTATAGCCAAGAATCACGGCATCAAGCCCAGTTACACTATTTCATCATACCTCGGATATCATATCACATCAATGAATCCCATATACGTGTTGTATATATATGTATATACCTATACCTAGTTCTATATATATACACATACATGTATACCCCATGTCGAGTTTCAGTGTGTGCGTGGGTGTGTTTCTATCTGAAACCTACGAATCTCTTCCAAGGTACTCATCCTCTGATATGGTTTTCCTAAATCAGTCTAGTCCAGCCTAGGGTCAATACTAGGGTCCTCCTAGGGTCACATCTTGTTTCCTAATGTCAATAAGTACTATTCATATTCTACGTTGCGGGGGTGCTAAACGCCATCCACCCGACTTCCCCCCGTAGATATGCATCTACTCACCTGGTCCATGTCTGCCGAAGACGGTGTCGCCATCCTCCTCTTCATCGCCCGCACTCCATGTGAGGGGTACCTAAACGCAAACATAATAATAGTATCGTAAACTGAATCACATACAAAAGTCAAAACGACGCAAGGAACAAGCATAGGTTAAAACCTATGTCCCGTCCACGCAAAAGAACCAAATATCGCTCGATATCGGCGTACAAACTCTGATGGATCGAGATAACATCATCAAACAACTTGTAGTTTTAAAACACATTACTTATACCATAAAACACGATTAAATCCATCGAAACCCTAAAATCTATCAAACCGTCCAATTTCGCAAAAACCCGAAAATGCCAGTATACCGTTTTTCATCAAAACTTGACATTTAAATGAAACTAATGGTCATAAAACTCATTAAATAGCATTACTAGACTATACAAACCATTACAATATTTTTATTACACAATTTTGCATTTATTTGAAATTTCTAGTTTGCAACTTTTAACAATTTTTATCATTTTTCAAGTAAAATACCACAATTCCACCACAAAACGTGATTTTTCATGAATTAATGTATTAAACCATAATTCATAATGATAATGATTTAATTAAACCATAATTATATTTTTAATCTCATTTATATAGGAATTTCTAAAATCTAGTTTACAAAATTAGCAATTTTATCACAATTTATCAATTAACCATAGAAACTAGCAATCAAACTAAGTTTTTCTTTCCATTAACATGCTAACATTTCCACTAAAACTATAATCCAATGATAACAACCCAAATTAGAATTTTATATTAACCACAAACACATTTTGCAAAAACCTAGTTAGCTAATTTCCTAATTTAAAACAATTTTAAATGAAAATTTTACAATTCAACAACCATTCAATATTTTTCAATTCTAAAAGTGTTAAACTAACTATTATAACCCTAAATAATTAACAAAAATCATAACTTGAATTTACAAACCCTAACTTGAATTTTAAAAAAAAACATAGAATTAATTCATTAAATCTAATTAAGCTTAAATGAACATCTAAAACAATAAATCAAAAGAAAGAAATTATACCTCCCAAAATATGAAATCCAAACAAGAAATGAGCCTCCAAAATGCATGCTTTCCATCTCCAAATTTCATATAAAAATGAGCAAGGAATAAAGAGTATGGAATAAATACGATTTTGTGGAATTTTAATTGAATTTTTGATGTGTTTTTAATGAATTTTGAATAAAAATGAGGTGGAAAAAGGGGAGGGGCAGCCATGGGGGGTTGTGGCCGGCCTAGAGGGAGGTGAGGGAGAGAAAGAAGAGAGTGTGATGTTGTGTAGAAGTTTCAAGGAGAGAAACAACACTAAAAGTCTTTTCATGGCTTATTTAATTATTTATTTATTTATTTACTATAGCAACTCAAGAAAGCTCTAGAAAATAGGAAAAATTTGCAAATAATTTTTTCATGATACATACTAAATTCTAACATACCATGGTTCATTTTTACAAATTAAAACCATTTAAATTTGTAATTTACACTAATTTAGTGTAAAAATAAAGCTTATGTTAATATTTAAAATAATTAATTTAGGAAAAATATTTTATTAAACTAAAAATTTATAAGTGGATAAATAAACACCTTTTTCTAGTAATTTCATAATTAAAATGGATATTTTTAAAATTATAATGAAAAACAATCACGGTTTGGTTTTACGAAAAATACATTTCACTTTACCGAAAATCCTAAAATTCACTTAAACACTTTTATTCATTTAATTATTTATTTAATCATTTTTAACAAGTTACACACTAAGACTGTGCCTACCACACCTTATGAGTTATGGAGTGGGAAGAAACCCTATCTTCAATATCTGAAGATCTGGGGATGTCCAGCTTTTGTCAAAAAGCAGCATGCGGACAAACTCGAGGCACGCTCAGTACTGTGCAAGTTTGTGGGATACCGAAAGAACACCAGGGGGTATCATTTCTACCACGCAGAGGAACAAAAAGTCCTTGTTTCTCGTAATGCCCACTTTCTAGAACACCAGTTCTTAAAAAAGGAAATTAGTGGGAGTGCAGTAGAACTGGAAGAAATTCCAGAACCATGAGCTATTACTGAAGCTTAGTGGAACCAGAGGGTTCAAAAGAACAGGACATTCCTACGCCGCTCCGCAGGAGTAGTAGGCAGTCTCATCCGGTAGAGAGATACTACGGTTTTCTCATAGACGGGGATAGAGAGGATTGCATCATAGATTATGTTGAGCCTACTAGGTTTCAGCAGGCCGTTCAGAGTGTTGACTCAGTAAAATGGCTGGATGCAATGCGGACCGAAATGGAGTCCATGTACACCAACAAAGTAAGGACGTTGGACATTGCTCCAGACGGGGTAAAAACCGTAGGATGCAAGTGGATCTTCAAAAGGAAGATTGGTGTAGATGGACAGGTTGAGACCTATAAAGCAAGACTTGTTGCAAAGGGTTTCCGTCAAAGACCTGGCTTGGACTATGACGAAACCTTTTCTCCAGTGGCTATGCTGAAATCCATTCGGATCCTTCTTGCCATTGCTGCCTTCCATGATTATGAGATCTGGCAAATGGACGTAAAGACCGCTTTTCTAAATGGAAATTTAGAGGAGTGTGTCTATATGGACCAACCAGAGGGTTTCATTCAGAGTGGGAGCAGCGGAAAGGTATGCAACTTGCTTAAGTCCATCTATGGACTAACGCAGGCATCGCGGAGTTGGAACATCTGTTTTGATGAGACGGTCAAGGAATTTGGCTTTATCAAAAATCCAGATGAACCATGCATCTATAGTAGATTTGTAGCGAGAACTGTAGTATTCCTCGTTTTATACGTGGATGACATTCTCTTAATAGGAAATGACATTCCTATGCTACAATCTGTCAAGGGGTTCTTGTCACACAGGTTCTCCATGAAAGACCTGGGTTATGCCTCATACATCTTGGGGATCCGGATCCATCGTGATAGATCCAAGAGGATATTAGGACTTTCACAGTCCAGGTACATCGACACCATACTGAAAATATTCAGTATGGAAGATTCCAAGCGCGGTAACCTACCAGCTTGTCACGGGATCACCCTCTCTAAAGAGATGCCTCCCAAGACTGATTTGGAGAGGGATCGCATGTCTATTATACCCTACGCTTCTGCGGTAGGCTCTATAATGTATGCGATGCTGTGTACCAGACCGGATGTAGCTTACGCACTGAGTGTGGTAAGCCGGTATCAGTCAAACCCTGGGGAGAAACACTGGATAGCAGTAAAGAACATTCTCAAGTACCTCAGAAGGACTAAGGAGATGTTCTTGGTGTATGGCGGAAAAGACCTCCAGATCGAGGCCTTTGCTGACTCCAGCTTCCAGAGTGACAAGGATGATTCCAAGTCCATGTCGGGTTTTGTCTTTACCCTCAATGGAGGGGCGGTGTGTTGGAAGAGTTCCAAACAGGAAACCGTTGCAGACTCGACGATGGAAGCGGAATACATCGCTGCATCTGATGCCGCAAAAGAAGCTGTCTGGATGAGGAAGTTCTTGAAAGAGCTTCAGGTGGTTCCGTCCATTGTTGATCCAATACCTCTGTATTGCGACAACAACGGGGCTATAGCTTTAGCGAAGGAACCCAGGTCCCATCAGAGATCCAGACACATCTTGAGGCGGTATCACCTGATCAGGGAGATCGTGGATCGCCAGGAGATCGAGGTTCGGAGAGTCGCTTCAGAAGATAACACTGCAGATCCATTCACCAAGGCCTTGCCCCAGACTCAGTTCGAGCGGCTGATCGAGATTATAGGTCTTCGATACGCCAGTACATGGCCTTAGTGCAAGTGGGAGATTGTTAGTGTATATGCCCTAGAGGCCATTACTGTATCATACTAGTTTGTATATTACTTAATGGAAGCTTGGGATATTCACCTTGTATATACAATCTTGCTCAAAATAGTAGTATGCTACTTGGTTTGTTTCTACTTCAATGTGTACATGTGTTTATTTTAGTATATCACCTATACACATTAGTGGAGCCCTTAGGATCTTTGCTTGATTACCAGCGTTGTGATGGCAGTCACACTAATGGGGCTGGGTAATCTATAAGCACATCCTTATGCAGGTCCCTGGTCGCAGGACTATCGAGACAGGGCATCGATACTCCGGAGTAGACTAGCGCATGCGCTTCTCATCCCAGTGTGGGAGACGGTCTGTCCCACAGCCGTCGGTACGTCGTACTTGGGATAGTATGCGGGTGCTCGTTGGGTTACGAGTACACTGGACAGGACTCATCGGGAACTGATTAGTTGGTATTATGCCTATCGTCAGTTATCAGTTCCCAGGTGACATGAGTACAGCTTAGTCCGCTGACTTGACACTGTCAGTTCGCCTCGAGTGTGTTCCCACTGTACTTTGATTACTACCCTACCACGGCTCAAAGGAGTCGTGCAAACAGGTGGTAGTTGGGTGCAGTCCCGAAGCACTTGGAGGCAGTGACGGTTAGACAGGATTCGTCTCTCCCGGTATTGGGGGTTGACATCGCGCTGTGTCTAGGAGAGCCATTACACGAGTAGTCCCTGGCCAGGGCAAACGAGATATACTGGTAGGCTTCCAGTGTTATCTCAGGGTGTTTTGGGCTTCACTCCGACACGACTTGTACCGCTATTGGGGGACTGACGTTTACCGCCCCCTAGGCCCGCCATGCGATGTGTCAGATGAACAGACCGGACTGTACGGAGAATGTCACATTCAGGCTCAGTAGGAGTTCAGATGGGTTTCGCCTCGTCAGTCTTCTTATCGGCATCTACCTGGGGACCGTTACGCACCGCTAGTGCCGCTTGCGGTCTGTGGTTAAACCCACTGCCAGCGTAGTGTCGAGTCTTTAGAGTCCCACACAGAAAGCTATTCGCCTTTAGGCAAAAGAGTAGAGGTCGCATGGTTTTGCGACAGGTCGCATGGTTTTGCGACAGGGTTCGGTCACATCCGTGCAGTTGTGCACGTACAGTGTCCGGACAGTTTACACTAGCAGGCTTTGGTTTAAGTCAGATCCTAGTGTACCTTTTGGGATTGGATTTATCCAGTGTGTATTCGTGTTCCTCGGAACGCGGATGCGGGTGTGTATGCACAGTTGACGGAGAGACAGAGGCAGAGGATTCTCATTAGGGTTGTTGACCGTTGACCGTTGACTATTGACTTTTTGCTCAACCCTAATGAGAATATGATATGTGATTAACAGTTATATTAATTAAGTATTATGGTGACATGGTTGTTGAGGGATTGACTTTGTTGACTTGTTGACTTTTGTTGACTTCTTGACTTTGTTGACCGGTTGACTAGGCTTAACTAGTTGACCATCATGATAACTATAGCTATCATTTCATGGCAAAGACTTTTGCTTGCCTGCTCTTTTGTGCAAAATGAGTGCATGAAATGATATGGCTATGGTTGCTTAAACCATCACATAATACTTGATTGATATGAGGTGTTATGATTGTTTTGGATTATGAGAGCCAAATGAGAAAAGTCTTCTCTCATTCTTTCATGCTCATTCTCTCTCTTGTTCTTGAGCTCTCATCTCCTCCTCTTGCTCTCCCTCTCTTGACACTATGGTTCACTTGTCTCATGAGTTGAGAACCAAGAACCATAGATAAAATCCCATACAAACTCTTCTCTACTCACTCTAGTTCATAAGGTTTAGCAAACCGAGTGAACTAGTTTCTTCAAAGTTCGAAGAAGGAGCCAAAGGTTGAAGCTTTCAGGTAGATCTATCTTCGGCGCAAGGAGACGACAGGGAGAAGCCGATTCGGACGACCATCGAAGCTTGAAGACGAAGGAGTTCGAGAAAAAGAAAGGTACAACCCCCTAACCGAGTAGTTAGCAACTCGTAGTTAGGTTGTTAGTTAGATGTTTAACAAAGATCCGGTTTTGAGTCCATGTTACCACCTCTAAGAAAATTGTTTTTCACCAAATTCCGCATGCCCGAAAGTACCGGGAGAGGTAGCATGGACTTACAAAAACGGGGCAAGTGTTGCAGCCAAGTCTGTAGGTCACTGTCACCCTGTATTACCAATACATTGATTCTGAACGAATATTATTAGATACCGAACCAGATATACAAAATCATATCACTCTCTTTATTAGTAAAGAAATGATAAAATTTTGTACTGTTGGATAATGTTTTGAACATTTCCTATATCAAAAGTTGATCGGTTCAGGCACGTTATCTAAAAGCATTGAAGTTCTAAATCAAACTACAGTTTTTAGTATACAGAACACACACAAGAGGAAGAGTTCAGAAATGAACGAATCCTTCTTGAGGCATTGTAGACTAGGTCATATCAATGCGACCCGACTAGCTGAAGTTACATGTAAGATGCATATTTAAATCAGTTTGAATTTACATCTTGTGAAACTTGCCAGTCATGTCACAAAGATTAGATGACCATAGCTCTGTTTATTGGAAACAGAGAAAGAGTTAGTAAACTCTTGGGACTGATACATGATGATGTATGTAAGGTCCCATGTCTACACATGCCAGGACCAGTTCTTTGTACTTCATTACATTCTCTGATGATCTCTCAAGATTCAGACATATGTTCCTGTTGAAACACAAGTCAGAACCTTTTGAGGTATTCACAGAATATAAGTTAGAAGTAGAGAACCAATACGGGTATAAGTATTATGTCCTTTGATGAGATCAAGGAGGAGAATACTTGAGCACGGAATTCTTGGACTTTTCTAAAGGAGAATGAGATTCTCACTCGGCATTACTCCTCTGTATTCACCATAGCACGATGGTATATCGGGCGGAGCAATCACACCCTATATGATAAGGTGTGCTCTATGATGAGTACTACTGAGTTACCTGTTTCCTTTTGGGGGTTATGCACTTGAGAAGCTGCATACCTATTGAATTAGGTTCGAATCAGATCACAGCCTACCACTCCATATGAGATATGGTATGGAAAGAGCCCATGTCTTACGCTAGTTAAGATTTGGGGTTGACCGGCCTATGTCTAAAAGCAAAATCCGGACAAGCTCGAGGCAAGGACTGTAATGTAGAACTGGAAAGGTTCCAGCTATACAAACTACAGCAGATGATTTGATAAAACCAAAGGATTCAATAGTTACCAACGAACCTCAGCCTCTCCGCCGATCTAGTAGGGTTCCTCACCCACCTGAGAGATACTTCGGTTTTTCTATGACAGTGGGAGCGAGGATTGCATCATGAGATGATGACCCAGCTAGTTTCGAGCTGGCCATCAGGAGTGAGACTCTGTAAGAATGGCTAGATGCTTAGTGATCTGAGATGGAAAAGTTGAGACTTTCAAAGATAGACTTGTTAAAAGGTTTGCATCATTGACCAGGTATGGATTATGTTGAAACCTTTTCTAAGGATCTATGATTAAGTCCATCCAGATCCTACTTGCCACGGCTACATACCATGACTACGATATCTGGCGGTTGGGTGCCATGACTGCTTTCCTAAGTGATATTTTAAAAGAGAGCGTCTATAAGTACACAGCCAGAGGGCCTCGTAGACAGTGGGAGCAGCGCAAACGCGAGCAAGATGTTTTATGTGATAAAGCAGGCATCGCGAAGTTGGAACGTCTGTTTTGATGTGTTAGTCAAAGAGTTTGACATCATCAAAATGGTAGATGAACCTTGTATAAACAAAAGGGTAGTAGGGAGTAAGGTGGTGATCCTCGTAGAGTACGTGGATGACATACTCTTGATAAGAAAGGAGTTTCCTATGCTACGCTCGGCCAATCTCCGCTTATCACAATGATTCTCCATATAGGATCAAAGTGATACCTCCTAAATCCTGGGTTTTGGATCTATGAGATAGATCTAATTGGATGTTAGGATACTCACTAGTTGTAGTGAGATGGTATCAGTTGATCCTGGGGAGAATCACTGGAAGTGTTCCAGGGTGATAAGGACGACTGAATGTCAGTCGCAGGCATTGTGTTTACCCTCTATGGAGGGACGGTATGTTGGAAGAGTTCCAAGCTAGATACCGTGACATACTAGATGATTAAAGGCAAGATACATCGCTAGTTAAGATGCTACCAAAGAGGCTGTCTGGGTGTATATTAGTTCATGAGATGAACTTAGTTCCTCCCATTGTGTGACAATGGAGTTGTGGCTTATGCCAAGGAACATCCGTCCCATCAGTGATCCAGACATATTCTAAGGCAGTGTCACCTGATCGTGGAGATGGTTGATCTCCAGGGGATCGAGGACAGGAGAGTAGACTCAGAGGACAACACGGTGGATCCACTCACAAAGGCCTTTCCCCAGAGAGAGACTTTTATGGGATGGTTGAGTATGAGATACTACAACCACTGCTATCAGATGGCCCTAGTGCAAGTGGGAGATTGTTAGTTATATGTATGCCCTAGAGGCCATTGCTATACATAGGATGTATATTGTAGTGGATGCTTGGACATATATAGGGAGGACTTTCTTGCTCGACATAATAGTATGCTATCTGGTTGCTCTTTACCTTAACGTGTACACTGATTGTCTCTCTGTTACATGTTGGTAAAGCCCTTAGAATGTGTACTTGACTACCTGGACTATGATGCGGATCATACTAGTGGGGACATGGTAGTCCATAAGTACATATTTCAAGATCCCTAGTCATGGATGTATCGAGACGGGGCATCGATATACCAGAGTAGACTAGCGTATACCTTCTCGACCCATACAGATGGGCGATGGATGATCCCATATCCATTGGTGTTTGACATCAGAGATGGTGTACGGGTGCTCAGTGGAGACTGGGTACACTGGACGGACTCGCCGAGAACTCCCAGATGGTATTATACCTTACGTCAGATGGCAGTTCTCTGGTGACACTGGTACAGGTTAGTCTGTAGACCCGAGATCGTCATAGTGCCTTGTATGATTCCCACTGTGCTTTGATTTCCACCTTACCACGTCCAAGAGGGCGTGCAAAACGGTGGTTTTTGGGTACAGTCCCGAATCACATGTAGGCAATGAGGGATAGGAGGGGATTCGTCTCTCCTGGTATAGGGAGTTGATGTTGCGCTGTGTTCGATTGTTTATAACCGAAAATCCCTGGCCAGGGTTATTGAGATTTACTGGTAAGTGTTACCAGTAGTTTCTCGAACTGTTTTAGACCTCATATCGACACGACTTATCGAGCTACTGAGGTCTGACGTTTACCACCCCTAGGCGAGATATGCGACATATCAGACGAACAAACCGGACTGTACGGTAAGTGTTACTGGTTGGATTCACAGGTGTGTGAGCGGGCTTACTCGTCGATCTTCTGATCGCTCAATACCCGGGTGGCCGTTATATTTAGCAGACTGCTTGCGGCTTGTGGGTGTTTGATATGAGCATCACCTGCTGCCGGCGTATTGACGAGTCTTTAGAGTCCTACACAGAGGTTTCCTGGCTCAAGCGAAACGAAATAGGAGTGCATATGAGATATGTGCGGGACCGAGAATAATACCAGTATGTGATACTGTATTTGATTCTCGCGAATTGTGACATTGATCGGTTATATGCGATATAGCCGGATTATCGGATCAAGTGTTGATTCGATAAGTTGTTACTATTGATATTAGTCGGTTATATGTGATATGACCGGATCATTAAGTCAAGTGTTAATTTAATTATTTAATGTATAATTATATATTTGATATATCATTTTACATTAACTAATATTGGTTCACTTAAGATGTTTTTCTCACTTGTTTGTGCACATTGTATATGTGATATTTTTGTGCACAAGTTTGTATCATGTTTGATGATGCATACAAACTTAGGTGTATGTTTAATTAATCCATGGTTAGTTAATGGTTAGGGTTTCATTTGCTTTATTTGCTTATTCATTTATTTATTTATCCATTTTAGAAAGAAATATAATGGTGGCTAACTTTGGATTTTCTTTGAAGCTTCATGAAGCTTTGAAATGGTTGACCATTTTGTTTCTTTCCTTAACCCTAACCATTCACTTAAACCTTGGTTTATTCTCTACACTTAACCATGGTTGATAAAATGATAAGAATGACTTGGTTTTCATTTATTCATAATTCTTATCATATTATCTTCTTCTTCTTCTTCTCCAAGAAAGAAGCTTGCTAGCTTCAATGGTGAAATGAGAAAAAGGGTGAGAAATCCAATTCTAAAGTGAACCCACTTCCTATTTCTTCATCCTCTACCACTTTCCAAGTAGTATAGGGTGTTTTCTTCACAAGTTTCATGACTTGGTGAAGTTGGAGCTTGATCTTGTGTTGCCTCGACGTAGATCATCTTCGGCATCGAAGTCGACGACCTAGCCCGCCCATTTCTCCGATGAAGCCGACGCTAGAGTCCGGGATCCGATGATCGCAGCGAGGGGACGTCAACACGGAACTAGAGAAGTGAAGGACCGGATCTACAAAGGTTGTATTTCCGTTCACTTAGCACTAAAGTAGTTTAGTAGCATTTAGTTTCGCCTAAATTCTAGTTAACGATCCGTATTAGGGTTTGTAGGCACAAGAAAAAATTTGAATTTGGCATGGTTGATGCCTTGTGAGACCTCATTAGCGTGCCTAGGAACCCTACAAAGAGCTCAAGGGGGAAGCTATTTACAAGAACTAAAAAGAAAACAGAAGAGTTACAAAGTGTGGAAAATGTAACCAAAAGAATGACCATGAACCCTTCCCTCTGCCTGCTATTTATAGGCAATGAAGAAAAGAAAATAAACAATAAAAATAGGGATACATGGTAGCAAGGAGGGGTGTGTGAAGAACTGGGGCCCACTGGAGCCTGTGGGGCCGGCCAGGTCGGTTTTTAGGGTATAGTGGCCGGTCCAAAACCTGTGGCTGGGTCCACAATTTGGTGCGTTGTCTTTTGTTGTCCCGGGTGTCTATTTGGTCCAATTTATTTCCTCTGTTTCGAACTGATTTGCACCCAATATTTGGAGAGAATTTTGAATATTCAATTCAACACATGATCTTCACCATTAAATGCTCATTACTTCATTCCCACATGTGGCTTGATTCATGGCTGCCCCCATTATGGCCCATGCTGATTTGTTTGATTACTTTTGATTTGATTTCAGTTTTGGAAGGAAAAAATCAACACATGATAATGCATATAATATCATATCCTTGAATGCATATAAAATCATATCCACATGTGCCTAAAAGTCTTGTGAATACACTTTTTTGTGTTGGACCATTTAGATAAAAAATGTGTACACAAACTTGTTGCAAAAAGGAACTCCTGAATTATCGGTCGGTTTGCGGTTCTAGTTGCAGTGTCTTCTCTCAAGTGATATATCCGTGCTTTAGAATGCATTTCCAGTATTTTGTCATGGATACGTGTAATCTGTAATACTGATCAAACACTGGTTAATGTAGGGTTCCTAGGCATCCTAATGAGGTCTCACAAGGCATCGATCATGCCAATTTCAAAAAATCTAGGTGCCGAGAGACCCGACTACGGATCGTCGGCTAGAAGTTTAGGCGAAAAGGCTAACTAGTTAACACTTAACTATGAGAATACGGATATACAACCTTTGTAGATCCGGTGCTCCACCTCCACGGCTCCGCAATGAAGTCTCCTCGCTGTCCAAGACGGATCCCGGGCTCTAGCGTCGGCTTCATCGGAGAATGGACGGGCTAGGTCATCGACAACGTGCCGAAGATGATCTACGTCGAAGCATCACTAGATCAAGCTCCACCTTCACCGAGCCTTGAAAACTTGTGAAGGAAACACACTCTACTACTTGGCAAGAGGTAGAGGATGAAGAAATAGGAAGTGGGTAGACTTTAGAATTGGATTTCTCACTCATCTTCATCAATCACCATTGATGAAGTGGAGGTTTCTTCATTGAAGATGAAGAAGAAGAAGAAGATAAAGCTATGATAAGTTAATTCCAAAAAATAAAATTAAAAGAATACTTATCATGACCAAACCATGGTCAAGTGTAGAGAATAAATCATGGTTAGTGGGATGGTTAGGGTTAAGCATGAGACAAAATGGTCACTTGGTCAAAGTCTTCATGAAGCTTCATGAACAAAAGAAAACAAGCCACCATTTTCTCATTTGCTTTTCTATTTCCAAAAGAATAAATAAATGAATAAATGAATAAGGAAATAGTAAACCCTAACCATTTCATTAACCAAGGTTTAATTCTTTACACTTAACCAAAAAGGCATGCATCATCAAACATGATACAAGCAAGTGCACAAAATCATATCGCATATGCAATGCGCACATCCGAGTGAGAAAATCCATTTAAAGTGAACCGATACTAGTTAATGCAAAGTAATATATCAAATATATAAATATGCATTAAATCATTAAATCAACACTTGATTCAATGATCCGGTCATGTCGCACACAACCGACTAGTATACAATGTATCGGCTTATCGAATCAACGCTTGAATCGATAACTAGGTTATATCGCATACAACCATTCGACACATTGATCGCGAGAATGAAATACGGTATCACATACCCGCATTATTCTCGGTCCCGCACATATCTCATATGCGCTCCTATTTCGTTTCGCTTGAGCCAGGAAACCTCTGTGTAGGACTCTAAAGACTCGTCAATACGCCGGCAGCAGATGATGATCTTATCAAACACCCACAAGCCGCAAGCGGTCTGCTAAACGTAACGGCCATCCGGGTATTGAGCGATCTGAAGATCGACGAGCAAGCCCGCTCACACTCCAGTGAATCCAACCAGTAACACTACCGTACAGTCCGGTCTGATCGTCTGATATGTCGCATATCTCACCTAGGGGTGGTAAACGTCAGACCCCAATAGCTCGATAAGTCATGTCGATATGAGGTCTATAACAATTCGAGAAACTACTGGTAACACTTACCAGTAAATCTCAGCAACCCTGGCCAGGGATTTCCTGTTATAGCCAATCGAACACAGCGCAACATCAACCCCCTATACCGGGAGAGACGAATCCCCTCCTATCGCTCATTGCCTCCATGTGACTCGGGACTGTACCCAAAAACCACCGTTTTGCACGCCCTCTTGGACGTGGTAAGATGGAAATCAAAGCACAGTGGGAACCACACAAGACTCTATGACGATCTCGGGTCAACAGACTACTCTGTACCAGTGTCACCAGAGAACTGCCATCTGACGTGAGGTATAATACCATCTGGGAGTTCTCGGCGAGTCCGTCCAGTGTACCCAGTCTCTACTGAGCACCCGTATATCATCTCTGATGTCAAACACCAATGGATATGGGATCATCCATCGCCCATCTGTATGGGTCGAGAAGGTATACGCTAGTCTACTCTGGTATATCGATGCCCTGTCTCGATACACCCACGACTAGGGACTTTGAAGGATGTACTTATGGACTACCATGTCCCCACTAGTATGATCCGCATCATAGTCCAGGTAGTCAAGTACAGATCCTAAGGGCTTTACCAACATGTAACAGAGAGACAATCAGCATACACGTTAAGGTAAAGGGTAACCAGATAGCATACTATCATGTCGAGCAAGAAAGTCCTCCCTATATATGTCCCAGCATCCACTACAATATACATCCTATGTAGAGTAATGGCCTCTAGGGCATACATATAACTAACAATCTCCCACTTGCACTAGGGCCATCTGTAGCAGTGGTTGCAGTATCTCATACTCAACCATCCCATAAAAATCTCTCTCTGGGAACAGGCCTTTGTGAGTGGATCCGCTGTGTTGTCCTCTGAGTCTACTCTCCTGACCTCGATCCCCTGGAGATCAACCATCTCCTTGATCTGGTGATACTGCCTTAGAATATGTCTGGATCACTGATGGGACCTGCGTTCCTTGGCACAAGCCACAACTCCATTGTCTCACAATGGTAGGAACGAAGTTCATCTCATGAACTAATATACACCCAAACAGCCTCTTTGGTAGCATCTGAAGTAGCGATGTATCCAGCCTTTATCGTCTAGTATGCCACAGTATCTAGCTTGGAACTCTTCCAACATACCGTCCCTTTATAGAGGGTAAAGACAATGCCTGTGACTGATATTCAGTCGTCATTATCACCCTGGAACCCTTCCAGTGATTCTCCCCAGGATCGATTGATACCATCTCACTACAACTAGTGAGAATCCTAACATCCATTTAGATCTATCTCATAGATCCAAAGTCCAGGATTTAGTAGGTATCACTTTGATCCTATGTGGAGAATCATTATGATAAGCGGAGATTGATCGAGCGTAGCATAGGAAACTCCTTCCCTATCAAGAGTATGTCATCCACGTACTCTATGAGGATCATCACCATACTCCCTACTACCTTTTTGTTTATACAAGGTTCATCTACCATTTTGATGATGTCAAACTCTTTGACTAATTCATCAAAACAGATGTTCCAACTCCGCGATGCCTGCTTTATCATATAAAACATCTTGTACACGTTTCCGCTGCTCCCACTGTCTACGAAGCCCTCTGGCTGTGTACTTATAGACGCACTCTTCTAAAACATCATTTAGAAAAGCAGTCATGACACCCAACCACCAGATATCGTAGTCATGGTATGTAGCCGTGACAAGTAGGATCTGGATGGACTTAAGCATAGCTACTTGAAAAAGGTTTCATCATTATCCACACCTGGTCAATGATGCACACTTTTAACAAGTCTAGCTTTGAAAATCTCAACTTTTCGATGTACACCAAGTAATCTTCTCAAGATATACTTGCTCCTGATGGGGATTTAACCCTTCAGATATAGCAACCAAAGTCCATACTTTGTTGGTGTACATGGATTCCATCTCAGATCACTAAGCATCCAGCCATTCTTACAGAGTCACACTCCTGATGGCCAGCTCGGAACTAGTTAGGTCATCATCTCATGATGCAATCCTCGCTCCCACTGTCATAGAGAAACCGAAGTATCTCTCAGGTGGGTGAGGAACCCTACTAGATCGGCGGAGAGGCTGAGGTTCGTTGGTATCTACTGAATCCCTTGGTTCTATCAAATCATCTGCTGTAGTTCGTATAGCTGGAACACTTCCAGTTCTACATAACAGACCTTGCCTTGAGCTTGTCCGGATTTTACTTTTAGACATAGGCCGGACAACCCCAAATCTTAACTGACTTAAGACATGGGCTCTTCCCATACCATATCATATATGAAGTGGTAGGCAACTGATTTGATTCGAACCCTATTCAATAGGTATGCAGCTTCTCAAGCGCATAACTCCCAAAAGGAAATAGGTAACTCAGTAGTACTCATCATAGAGCACACCTTATCATATAGGGTGTGACTGCTCCGCCCCGATATACCATCGTGCTATGGTGTATTCGGAGGAGTAATGCTGAGAGAGAATCTCATTCTCCTTTAGAATAGTCCAGGAATTCCGTGCTCAAGTATTCTCCTCCTTGATCTCATCAAAGGACATAATACTTATACCCGTATTTTGGTTCTCTACTTCTCGCTTATATTCTGTGAATATCTCAAAAGGCTCGGACTCATGTTTCAACAGGAACATATGTCTGAATCTTGAGAGATTATCAGAGAATGTAATGAAGTACAAAGAACCTGTCCTGGCATGTGTAGACAGGGGACCTTACATACATCAACATGTATCATCCCTAGAGTTTATTAACTCTTTCTCTGTTTCCAATAAACAGAGCTAGTGTCATTATATCTTTGTGACATGACTGGCAAGTTTCACAAGATGTAGATTCAAACTGATTTAAAAATGCATCTACATGTAACTTCAGCTAGTCGGGTCACATTGATCTGACCTAGTCTACAATACCCTAAGAAGGATCCGTTCATTTCTGAACTCTTCCTCTTATGTGTGTTCCATATACTAAGAACTGTAGTTTGATTTAGAACATCAACTCTTTTAGATAACGTGCCTGAACCGATCAACTTTTGATATAGGAAATGTTCAAAACATTATCCAACAATACAAAATTTTATCGTTTCTTTACTAATAAAGAGACAGATATGATTTTGTATATCAGGTCGGTATCTAATAACATTCGTTCAGAATCGATGTATCGGTAATACAGGGTGACAGTGACCAACAGACTTGGCTGCAACACTTGCCCCGTTTTCTGCCTCATGAAACTTATCACCCGTTCTCAGTTCTCTACCTTTCTGTAGCCCTATGTAACAGATTACATATCTGGGATCCTGATCTGGTATCACATACCCAGGACGTAAAGGACACTGAGAAACAGTTCTATATAATGAACACACCCGAAAATGATGCATCATCATGCACTCTCCTCGTTTGGGCGGCACGGGAAATCTGGTATTCCCCAAATTCCTGCTCTGTCTTATAACAATTATAAGTTGGAGCGGGACCAACGTTCCCCAGCTCAGTATAACAAGCGGGTTCGGTCAATAATCCGTATTATTATATTGATTAAGGCGTGATATGGTCGCTACCTGGAGAGAGAGAGAAGAAAACACTCAGCGTGCGCTCTTGCAAGAATAGATTGGTTATTATTTTATCTAATCAGGATGGCTCCCACTGCTTTTTATCAAATCTTCCTTCAAACCCTAAAAGGAAAGACTAGCCGGGATTAATTACACACTACAAGTTCGCCAATCTTTCAGCCAGGCCAGTGTCGGTACTTTGAGGGAGGTCCCCCGTGCTTTCGCACGAACCTAATTAATGTAAACCTCTTTTTCCCAGAGGCGTAACCTCGTTAACACCTTTCTAGACACCTACTTGATCGGCTAATTGTAATGTATAAAACTCTCCCAGGAGTAACTCTTACTCGCAGCGGGTATCGGGATCCAACTATCTCATAGAAGGTATGCAATCTCATTGCAAATTTCAACACTTGAAATTCCCGATAATATTTTGCCCCTAACGTGCTATGACCTTGACGAAAGCCAACAAACCATAGCCTGCTAGTCAAGTTCAGCCCGTACATTTCTTGATTGAATTAAACCCACCCGCACGACCCTTGACGAAAGCCAACAAAGCCGCACGACTACCCTAATCCAATCGCATCGTATGCTAGCAGATAAGCAGCATATAGCTACCGCACACTGCACCTTGACGAAAGCCAACAAATGCAGCACGAATACTATATACAACTTATCTGAAATGACGGAGGGCCACGACAGGTTTTTCTGAAAACCTATTGCGTAATGAACTTGATATCGTTGTAGAATCAAATGAATTTTGAAATGGAGTGTTTTTTAGGCTTTTCTAGTTTTGCTAAAGGAGTCACTCCCGGTGAAGGGATCGTCGGTCCTTTCCTCGTCGAATGAGGTGCGGGATATATCATATATATCACTGTGCAAAGCAGAACTCTTAAAAGCAAGCAAAAGACAAACCGAGTGTGTAGCATCTGCCAGTTATTGCTAAAGGAGTCACTCCCGGTGAAGGGATCTCGGTCCTTTCCTCATCGAATAAGGTGCAGGATATATCACATATACCTCTGTTCAAAGCAAGAACTGTAGCTACCTGTTTTATTTTGAAATTCGATTCTACAACATCTTAGGTTTCTTTTATTTCATTAATCACATTAATGAAGTCCCATCATTTATGTACCTAAACATCACAGATAGATATGACGTACACTTATGCCATCCGCATTCGCCTCGATGTCCCCTCGTGCACCGTTAGGTTAGGTAACTAACGACAGAGCAGGGCAGGGCTAGCGCGGGTGTAAAACATAAGTAACGTCTATATAATATATCATATATACTATATACTATATCTATCACAGAACATCACATGATCACATCACAGATATCGCAGCAGAAGAAACATATGAAATATTGGATATACTAGGACGTCCGTGTTTTCAATACGAGACAGTATAAAACACGGATTCCACGGTCGTGATGAATAGCCAAACCCATACCCCTAGACCCCTACGAGAGCGGCAAGCAACCCTACCAATTCTAGAGTTAGGAGACCCGGACTCGACTCCTTGAGTTGGTCTCCCACTGGACTCCAGAACCCGGTTACTTGTGCCCTCCTCCTTGGGTCTATCCTAGTGCGGAAAAGTAAATAATATACAAACGGTGACAACTTCCGCAACCTGGAAGTGTCCCAATAAAAGAATATTACATACAAGTTTTTACATGAATGAAAATGAAAAACACTCATCTCACATAAAAACCCCCGGCTATTCAAACACGACGATCCAATATAACATATCCAGCAACACATAACATCACATGTCATCAACGTAAGTAAATATGCGCATCCCAATTGTCGTTGACATATAGCAACGAAACCGGCGATATCACATATTACACTTACGGTCACAGAAAAGAAAGTGTAAAACTACAACAGTTGGAATCTGCAACCACCTCAGACATCGCATGCCTGACCAAATGAATTATTTAGACATCGCATGCCTAACAATTATAAACCCCGCATTTTAGTCTCAAAATCGAAAACACTTTTCAATATCATGTCGGGGAATTCAACAGGATTCCTGACATACTGATCGAATGCTCGTCGTAAACTTCAGTAGACGGCCACACCCCCGATACCGTCGACGAAGTGCACCAAGGCGGAACACCGCTACCGCGAGCACCCGAACGGATGCTTTCGGCGACGGGGTTCTCCTACAGTCACTTGGTCAGGGCTATGGAGTGAGGCTGTCTATTAAGTTTACCCGGCGAGTATCCGCGTACGCTACGTGATTGCGACGGACTTTTGATCACATCAAAATTCCGTGGCAACCGATGAAGTGAGACTAAACTTCTATGTTTATAACATTCATTCAGTTATCACATAACTACTTGTGAATTCCAATTATTGTATCCCATTCCAGATAATTAGAAAATGTTAAACTTTCCGATCGAACATTCAAACACCCAAGTTTTCCCGATACAGATCAACACATGAAACAAGTCTAACAACATTCAGTTCGTGCCTCAGTACCAACGGTCCAGCCGTAGAAGGGTCAAGCCAACGCCTCACATGTGGCACGCCGTACTGCCCCAAACCCGAAGGTTCAAAGGGCAGTTTAAGACGGTCACATAATCGAGTTAAGGTTTGTTGTCTTCTAGAGGGTCCATCGCGTTACTTGCACTACTTAGAACGTCGTTGGAAAAATCCAACACTTGGAAATTTCCCGACAGGGGAAAAGTTGGGTATTTATATCCGGTCGAACTTTTTAACATATTCTAAAATTTATCCGGAACGCCACATAGACAAAATCTGATACTCCGATCGAAACACCAAATCCCCAAAACAACCCCAGAAAATTCAACTCTTGAATAAATTTTAAAAATACCCAGAAAATCCAGCATAATATAATAGGAGTTACTGAGCAAACAGTGTACGATGACGTCATCATTCCGCCGCGGAACCGCCGCAGAAGCCAGGCTTCTACCGCGGTTCCGCCGCGGTTTGTACTGTTCATCAGTAAATTTTTGCGTCGTAATTCTTAAAATTCCCTGCTGAATTTTTTAAGCATTTTTAATCTGGAAAAATCCACGTTTTCAGAAAAAGTACAGAGAGTAATTTGTATTGGGGTTTTCGGGTTCGTTCGGAATTCAAACGTCGTGTAGATTTCGCCTAAGGCTCTAGATAGGCTCTGATACCACTGTAGGGTTCCTAGGCATCCTAATGAGGTCTCACAAGGCATCGATCATGCCAATTTCAAAAAATCTAGGTGCCGAGAGACCCGACTACGGATCGTCGGCTAGAAGTTTAGGCGAAAAGGCTAACTAGTTAACACTTAACTATGAGAATACGGATATACAACCTTTGTAGATCCGATGCTCCACCTCCACGGCTCCGCAATGAAGTCTCCTCGCTGTCCAAGATGGATCCCGGGCTCTAGCGTCGGCTTCATCGAAGAATGGACGGGCTAGGTCATCGACAACGTGCCGAAGATGATCTACGTCGAAGCATCACTAGATCAAGCTCCACCTTCACCGAGCCTTGAAAACTTATGAAGGAAACACACTCTACTACTTGGCAAGAGGTAGAGGATGAAGAATTAGGAAGTGGGTAGACTTTAGAATTGGATTTCTCACTCATCTTCATCAATCACCATTGATGAAGTGGAGGTTTCTTCATTGAAGATGAAGAAGAAGAAGAAGATAAAGCTATGATAAGTTAATTCCAAAAAATAAAATTAAAAGAATACTTATCATGACCAAACCATGGTCAAGTGTAGAGAATAAATCATGGTTAGTGGGATGGTTAGGGTTAAGCATGAGACAAAATGGTCACTTGGTCAAAGTCTTCATGAAGCTTCATGAACAAAAGAAAACAAGCCACCATTTTCTCATTTGCTTTTCTATTTCCAAAAGAATAAATAAATGAATAAATGAATAAGGAAATAGTAAACCCTAACCATTTCATTAACCAAGGTTTAATTCTTTACACTTAACCAAAAAGGCATGCATCATCAAACATGATACAAGCAAGTGCACAAAATCATATCGCATATGCAATGCGCACATCCGAGTGAGAAAATCCATTTAAAGTGAACCGATACTAGTTAATGCAAAGTAATATATCAAATATATAAATATGCATTAAATCATTAAATCAACACTTGATTCAATGATCCGGTCATGTCGCACACAACCGACTAGTATACAATGTATCGGCTTATCGAATCAACGCTTGAATCGATAACTAGGTTATATCGCATACAACCATTCGACACATTGATCGCGAGAATGAAATACGGTATCACATACCCGCATTATTCTCGGTCCCGCACATATCTCATATGCGCTCCTATTTCGTTTCGCTTGAGCCAGGAAACCTCTGTGTAGGACTCTAAAGACTCGTCAATACGCCGGCAGCAGATGATGATCATATCAAACACCCACAAGCCGCAAGCGGTCTGCTAAACGTAACGGCCACCCGGGTATTGAGCGATCTGAAGATCGACGAGCAAGCCCGCTCACACTCCAGTGAATCCAACCAGTAACACTACCATACAGTCCGGTCTGATCGTCTGATATGTCGCATATCTCACCTAGGGGTGGTAAACGTCAGACCCTAATAGCTCGATAAGTCGTGTCGATATGAGGTCTATAACAATTCGAGAAACTACTGGTAACACTTACCAGTAAATCTCAGCAACCCTGGTCAGGGATTTCCTGTTATAGCCAATCGAACACAGCGCAACATCAACCCCCTATACCGGGAGAGACGAATCCCCTCCTATCGCTCATTGCCTCCATGTGACTCGGGACTGTACCCAAAAACCACCGTTTTGCACGCCCTCTTGGACGTGGTAAGATGGAAATCAAAGCACAGTGGGAACCACACAAAACTCTATGACGATCTCGGGTCAACAGACTACTCTGTACCAGTGTCACCAGAGAACTGCCATCTGACGTGAGGTATAATACCATCTGGGAGTTCTCGGCGAGTCCGTCCAGTGTACCCAGTCTCTACTGAGCACCCGTATATCATCTCTGATGTCAAACACCAATGGATATGGGATCATCCATCGCCCATCTGTATGGGTCGAGAAGGTATACGCTAGTCTACTCTGGTATATCGATGCCCTGTCTCGATACACCCACGACTAAGGACTTTGAAGGATGTACTTATGGACTACCATGTCCCCACTAGTATGATCCGCATCATAGTCCAGGTAGTCAAGTACAGATCCTAAGGGCTTTACCAACATGTAACAGAGAGACAATCAGCATACACGTTAAGGTAAAGGGTAACCAGATAGCATACTATCATGTCGAGCAAGAAAGTCCTCCCTATATATGTCCCAGCATCCACTACAATATACATCCTATGTACAGTAATGGCCTCTAGGGCATACATATAACTAACAGTTAATAATACCGATAAATACAACAATTAGATAATGCATGGCGGTATTAGAATACAGTTTTCTGATATGAACAAATACCCCAAACTTATCTTTTGCTCGTCCCGAGCAAAACCATCTATTCACAAAAGAAAATCCTAACCGCACTTTCGCAGGGAACGCGATTGCACTGAGCGTGTGCAACAAGCCGTTAAATCTCTAGGTGTCCCTAGTAGGAGGAGTGTTGTCTCCTGAGGGTTTTCAGCGGATACTACCCACAAAATCCCGTCAAGCTAGTTTTGCGAAATAACTATAATTCAAACCCTAAGGTTTTGTTTAAAAAAAATAGCAATTCTATTATCCTAAATTTAGAACTATCGAACCTTTATTTTTCACACCTCGCTTCTCATTTAACTTAAGATTTTATATGTCTTTGCATGCAGTGCAAATAGTGTCATTAAGTTTCAAAAGGATCGATTAAAGTCGTCATGTCACAAAATAAAGCCCAGATAAAAATTTAAAAAGGATCTCATAAGTTTTATAAAGAGTTAAGTATTTCTCAAGTTTCGTTTTTCAGTTAGGTTTCAAATTCAGAATTTCTATCTTCCTTAACAGGAAACTGTGTCTTATTTTTCACTCCACCCTTTTTCTTGTTTTCATTTCATACACACCTCTGTGAACATGCAATAGTCTTTATCATAGAATAAAACCTTCATATCTCCGCTAGAAATACTTTTATAAAACCCGTCTTTTGTCAAGATTATTCTCATACAAAGAACCGCTAGAAATTTTAACTCGGAGAGAACACTTCCTTGACTTTGTTTTAATCTGGACTTTCTAGGCTTCTTAGCGAGCTTTGGTCCAATACTCCCAAACCAGTTGGCTTTAGAGTATTAGGTGTAGAGACACCCCAGCGGACTTAATTTCTCAAGTTTAAGATTTGGTTATTGAACCCATGTCTTGTTTTGGGTTCTATGGTTCTTAGTCTTTCTTACTTGCTCTTTTACTTACTTGAATTTTCATTCTTGTCTTTTATTACCTGCAATTTATTACCATGTCATTTAATTACTTGCCTGTAATCTTTTCTTTTCTTTGTATCTTTTCTTTTGCTCTCTTTGTTGTTTTGTAAATGGTGGTGTGAATATTTTTTTAGGAAGAGAGAAAGATATTGTAAGTTAACGTTCCGTTTTTCATTTCCTTTTCCCGTCTTTTCCATTTGAAACTCTGCCCAAACCTTGTAGGGTTCCTAGGCACTAAAATGGAGTCTCACAAGTGATCAAACATGCACAAATCAAATTTTACGGGTGCCTACAAACCCTAATACGGATCGTCAACTAGATATATAGGCGATGCAAGCAAGTAAACGGAAATATAGCTAAAGGGAAGGGGCTACAACCTTTGTAGATCTGGTCCTCCACCTCCTAGGCCTCATGATGAAGTCCTCTCCGCTGTCCAAATTCGAACCATGACTCTCACGGTGGTTTCATCGGAGAAAAAGGCGGGCTAGGTCGTCGACAACGTGCCGAAGATGATCTACGTCGAGACATCACTAGATCAAGCTCCACCTTCACCAAGCCATGAAAACTGGTGAAGGAAACACCCTATACTACTTGGCAAGAGGTAGAGGATGAAGAAATAGGAAGTGGGTTCACTTTAGAATTGGATTTCTCACACTTTTTCATCACTTGCCATTGATGTAGCAAGCATTCTTCATGGAAGAAGAAGATGAAGAAGAAGAAGAAGATATGATAAGTCTTAAAGAAAAATGAAAAAGAATTAATTCTTATCATCTTCTAACCTTAGTTAAGTGTAGAGAATGAATTAGGGTTAGTTTAAATGGTTAGGGTTAAGTATAAGACAAGAAAGGAGACTAAGTCAAAACTTCATGAATGTTCAACTAAAAACAAAACAAGTAACCATTCATTTATCCTTTTCATTTTCCAAAATGAATAAATAAATAAGATAAATGAATAAGTAATTAAGTAAACAAAACCCTAATCATTAACTTAACCATAGTTTAATTCTTTACACTTAACCAAATAAGCATGTATCATCAAACATGATACAATCATGTGCACAAAAGTATATCACATATACAACTTGCACAATTCAAGTGAGAAAACCCTTTTTATAGTGAACCAATACTAGTTAATGCAAAGTAATATATCAAATATATATAATTATGCATTAAATCATTAAATCAACACTTGATTCAATGATCCGGTCATGTCGCATATAACCGACTAGTATTCAAAGTATCGGCTTCTCGAATCAATCCTTGATTCGATAACCAGGTTATATCGCATATAACCAATTGAAACATTCGTTGCGAGAATGGAATACGGTATCACATACACGAATTATTCTCGGTCCCGCACATATCTCATATGCGCTCCTATTTTGTTTCGCTTGAACCAGGAAACCTCTGTGTAGGACTCTAAAGACTCGTCAATACGCCGGCAGCAGATGATGATCATATCAAGCACCCACAAGCCGCAAGCGGTCTGCTAAACGTAACGGCCACCCGGGTATTGAGCGATCAGAAGATCGAGGAGCAAGCCCGCTCACACTCCTGTGAATCCAACCAGTAACACTTACCGTACAGTCCGGTCTGTTCGTCTGATATGTCGCATATCTCGCCTAGGGATGGTAAACGTCAGACCCCAGTAGCTCGATAAGTCATGCCGACATGAAGTCCGTGACATGTGTGAAACTACTGATAACACTTACCAGTAGGTCACTGCAACCCTGGCCAGGGATTTCCTGTTATGGCCAGTCGAGCATAGCGCAACATCAACCCCCAATACCGGGAGAGACGAATCCCCTCCTATCGCTCATTGCCTCCATGTGAATCGGGACTGTACCCAAAAACCACCTGTTTTCACGACTCAGTAGAGCCGTGGTAGGGTGGAAATCAAAGCACAGTGGGAGACACACAAGACTCTATGACGATCTCGGGTCAACAGACTAAGCTGTACCAATGTCACCAGAGAACTGCCATCTGACGTGAGGTATAATACCATCTGGGAGTTCTCGGCGAGTCCGTTCAGTGTACCCAGTCTCCACTGAGCACCCGTATACCATCTCTGATGTCAAACACCAATGGATATGGGATCATCCATTGCCCATCACATGGGTCTAGAAGATATACGCTAGTCTACTCTGGAATATCGATGCCCCGTCTCGATATTCCCACGACTAGGAACAATGAAGGATGTACTCATTGACTACCCAGGCCCCACTAGTATGATCTGCATCATAGTCCTGGAAGTCGAGTACTCATCATAAGGGCTTTATCAACATGTAATTAGAGAGACAGAAAGTATACATGTTAAGACAAAGAGCAACCAGATAGCGTACTATCATGTCGAGCAAGAAAGTCCTACCTATATATGTTCCAGCATCCACTACAATATACATCCAATGTACAGTAATGGCCTCTAGGGCATACATATAACTAACAATCTCCCACTTGCACTAGGGCCATCTGTAGCAGTTGTTGTAGTATCTAATACTCAACCATCCCCTAAAAGTCTCTCTTTGGGAAAAGGCCTTCGTGAGTGGATCCGCCGTGTTTTCCTCTGAGTCTACTCTCCCAACCTCGATCACCCTGGAGATCAACTATCTCCATGATCAGGTGATGCTGCCTCAGATTATGTCTGGGTCACTGATGGGACCAGGGTTCCTAGGCCAAGGCCACAGTTCCATTGTCACACAATAGTAGGAACCTAGTTCATCCTATGAACCAATATACACCCAAACTGCCTCTTTGGTAGTATCTTTAATAGCGATGTTACCAGCCTTTATCGTCTAGTTTGTCACGGTATCTAACTTGGAACTCTTCCAACATACCGTCCCTTTACTGAGGGTAAAGACAATGCCTGCGACTGACATTCAGTCGTTCTTATCACTCTGGAACTTTTCCAGCGATTCTCCTCAGGATCGAGAAGGTATCACCTTTATCCTATTTGGAGAATCCATGTGATAATAGGAGATTGACCGATCGTAGTATAGGAAACTCTTTTCCTATCTAGAGTATGTTGTCTACGTACAATACGAAGATCAGCACCATACTCCCTACTGTCCTTTTTGTATATACAAGGTTCATCTACCATTTTGATGATGTCAACTTCTTTGACTAATCCATCAAAACAGATGTTCCAACTCCGCGATGCCTGCTTTATCATCTAAAGCAACTTGCACATGTTTCCGCTGCTCCCACTGTTTACGAAGCCCTCTGGCTGTGTTCTTATAGACGTTCTCTTCTAAATCAATATTCAGAAAAGTAGTCATGGCACCCAACCACCAGATATCGTAGTTATGGTATGCAGCAATGGCAAGTAGGATCTAGATGGACTTAAGCACAGTCCCTAGAAAAGGTTTCATCATTATCCATACCTAGTTGATGACTAAAACCTTTAACAAGTCTAGCTTTGAAAGTCTCAACTTTTCCATATACACCAAGTAATCTTCTCAAGATATACTTGCTCCTGATGGGGATTTAACCCTTCAGATATCGCAACTAAAGTCCATACTTTGTTGGTGTATATGGATTCCATCTCTGATCGCTAAGCATCTAGCCATTCTTACAGAGTCCCTACTCTTGATGGCCTGCTCGAAACTAGTTGGGTCATCATCTCATGATGCAATCCTTGCTCCCACTGTCATCGAGAAACCGAAGTATCTCTCAAGCAGGTGAGGAACCCTGCTAGATCGGCGGAGAGGCTGAGGTTCGTCGGGAACTATTGAATTCTTTGGTTCTGTCAAATCATCAGCTGCAGTTTGTATAGCTGGAACATTTCCAGTTCTACATAACTAACCATGCCTCGAGCTTGTCCAGATTTTGCATTTAGACATAGGCCGGACAACCCCAGATCATAACTTACTTAAGAGATAGGCTCTTCCCACACCATATCTTATATGGAGTGGTAGGTACTGATTTGATTCGAACCCTATTCAATAGGTATGCAACTTCATAAGTGCATAACTTTAAAAGGAAATAGGTAACTCAGTAATACTTATCATGGAGCACACCATATCTAATATTGTGCGATTGCTCCACCCCGATACACCGTTGTGCTGTGGTGTATTCAGAGGAGTAACACTGAGAGAGAATCTCATTCTCCTTTAGAATAGTCCAGGAATTCCATGCACAAGTATTCTCCTCCCTGATCTTATCATAGGACATAATACTTATACCCGGTTATTGGTTCTCTACTTCTAACTTATATTCTGTGAATATCTCAAAAGGTTCGGACTTGTGTTTCAACAGGAACATATGTCAGAATCTTGAGAGATCATCAGAGAACGTAATGAAGTATAAAGAACCGGTCCTGGCATGTGTAGACAGGAGACCTTACATACATCATCATGTATCAATCCCAAGAGTTTACTAACTCTTCCTCTGTTTCCAATAAACAAAGCTATGGTCATCTTATCTTTGTGACATGACTGGCAAGTTTCACAAGATGTAAATTCAAACTGATTTAAATATGCATCTAAAATGCAACTTCAGCCAGTCGGGTCACATTGATATGACCTAGTCTACAATGCCTCAAGAATGATTCATTCATTTCTGAACTCTTCCTCTTGTGTGTGTTATGTATACTAAGAACTGTAGTTTGATCTAGAACGTCAATGCTTTTAGATAACGTGCCTGAACCGATCAACTTTTGATATAGGAAATGTTCAAAACATTATCCAACAATACAAAATTTTATCATTTCTTTACTCATAAAGAAACTGATATGATTTAGTATATCAGGTTCGGTATCTAATAGCATTTGTTCAGAATCAATGTATTGGTAATACAGGGTGACAGTGACCAACAGACTTGGCTGCAACACTTGCCCCGTTTTCTGTTTCATGAAACTTATCACCCGTTCTCAGTTTTTCTACCCTTTTGTAGCCCTATGTAACAGATTACATATCTGGGATCCTGATCCGGTATCATATACCCAGGATGCATTGGATACTGAGAAACAGTTCTTTGTAACAAACATACCCGAAGGAGATGCATCATATGCACTTTCTTCGTTTGGGCGGCATGGGAATCCTGGTATTCCCCTATTTCCTGCTCTGTCTTATAACAATTATAAGTTGGAGCGGGACCAACGTTCCCCAGCTCAGTATAACAAGCGGGTTCGGTCAATACATCCATTTTATTATCTTGATTAAGGCGTGATATGGTCTCTACCAGGAGAGAGAGAGAAGAAAACACTCAGCGTGCGCTCTTGCAAGATTAGAATGGTTATATACTTCATCTAATCAGGATGGCTCCCACTGTTTTTATCAAATCTTCCTTCAAACCCTAAAAGGAAAGACTAGCCGGGATTAATTACACTCTACAAGTTCGCCAATCTTTCAGCCAGGCCAGTGTCGGTACTTTGAGGGAGGTTCCCCGTGCTTTCGCACGGACCTAATTACAGTAAACCTCGTTTTCCCAGAGGCGTAACCCCGTTGACACCTTTCTAGACACCTACTTGATCGGCTAATTGTAAAGTGCAAAACTCTCCCAGGAGTAACAATTACTCGCAGTGGGTATCGGGATCCAACTATCACATAGAAGGTATGCAATCTCATTGCAAATTTCAACACTTGAAACTCCCGATAATGGTTTTTACCCCTAGCACCTATGACCTTGGCTAAGGTCAACAAATCATAGGTACTAGTCAAGTTCTACCCGTCATTTCGTGATTAATTAGACCCACCCACATGACCCTTGGCTAAGGTCAACAAAGCCACATGACTGTCCTAACTAATCGCATCATATGCTGTGTAGGAAGACATCACTTAGCTACCGCACACTACGCCTCGGCTATGGTCGACAAACATAGCACGAATACTAAGTACTCTACTTCCTAAAATGACGGAAGGTTGCGAATGGTTTTTATGAAAACCTTTAACGCTTTGAACTTGATCTCGTTGCAGAATCAAATGGTTTTTAAATGGAATGTTTTTGAAGCTTTTCTAGTTTTGCTAAAGGGGTCACTCCCGGTGAAGGGATCGTCGGCCCTTTCCTCGTCGAATGAGGTGCGGGATATATCATATATATCACTGTGCAAAGCAGAAACTATAGAAGCGATCAAAGATAAACCGAGGGTTGTAGCATCTGCCAGTTATTGCTAAAGGAGTCACTCCCGGTGAAGGGATCTCGGTCCTTTCCTCATCGAATAAGGTGCAGGATGTTCTATAATGAACACCACGATGCAAAGCAAGAACTGTAGCTACCTGTTTTTATTTTGAAATTCGATTCCACAACATCAATTAGGCTTATTTTCTTTCATTAATCTCATTAATGAATATCCCATCATTTAAGTCCACCTAAACATCACAGATAAATATAACGTACGCTTATGCCATCCGCATTCACCTCGATGTCCCGTCTGCACCGTTAGGTTAGGTAACTAACGGCAGAGCGGGGCAGGGCTAGAGCGGGTGTAAAACATAAGCAACGTCTATATAATATATCATATATACTATACACAATATCTGTCACAGAACATCACATGATTACAGATAAATCACAGCAGAAGATACATATGAAATATTGGATATACTAGGACGTCCGTGTTTTCAATACGAGCCGGTATAAAACACGGATTCCACGGTCGTGATGAATAGCCAATCCCACACCCCTAGACCCCTACGAGAGCGGCAAGCAACCCTACCAATTCTAGGGTTAGGAGACCCGGACTCGACTCCTCGAGATGGTCTCCCACTGGACCCTAGAACCCGGTTACTTGTGCTCCCCTCCTTGGGTCTATCCTAGTGCAGAAAAGTAAATAATATACATCAACGGTGACAACTTCCGCAACCTGGAAGTGCCCCAATAAAAGAATATTACATACAAGTTTTTACATGAATGAAAATGAAAAACACTCATCTCACATAAAAACCCCCCGGCTATTCAAACACGACGATCCAATATAACATATCCAGCAACACATAACATCACATGTCATCAACGTAAGTAAATATGCGCATCCCAATTGTCGTTGACATATAGCAACGAAACCGGCGATATCACATATTACACTTACGGTCACAGAAAAGAAAGTGTAAAACTACAACAGTTGGAATCCGCAACCACCTCAGACATCGCATGCCTGATCAAATGAATTCTTTAAACATCGCATGCCTAACAATTATAAACCCCGCATTTTAGTCTCAAAATGGAAAACACTTTTCAATATAAAGTCGGGTAATTCAACAAGATTCCCGACATTCTGATCGAATGCCCGTCGCAAACTTTAGTAGGCGGCCGCACCCCCGACGCCGTCGACAAAGTGCACCAAGGCGGAATACCGCTGCCGCGAGCACCCGAACGGATGCTTTCGGCGACGGGGTTCTCCTACAGTCACTTGGTCAGGGCTATAGAGTGAGGCTGTCTATTAAGTTTACCCGGCGAGTATCCGCGTACGCTACGTGATTGCGATGGACTTTTGATCACATCAAAACTCCGTAGCAACCGATCAAGTGAGACTAAACTGCTATGTTTATAATATTCATTCCGTTATCTCATAACTACTCGTGAATTCCAATTATTGTATCACATTCCGGATAAATAGAAAACGCTAAACTTTTCGATCGAACAATCGAACACCCAAGTTTTCCCGATACAGCTCAACACATGAAATAAGTCCAACAACATTCAGTTCGTGCCTCAGTACCAACGGTCCAGCCGTAGAAGGGTCAAGCCAACGCCTCACATGTGGCACGCCGTACTGCCCCAAACCCGAAGGTTCAAAGGGCAGTTCAAGACGGTCACATAATCGAGTTAAGGTTTGTTGTCTTCTAGAGGGTCCATCGCGTTACTTGCACTACTTAGAGTGTCGTTAAACTACGGAAAAATCCAACAATTGGAAATTTCCCGGCAGGGGAAAAAGTGGGTATTTATATTCGATCGAACTTTTTAACATATTCTAAAAAATACCCGGAAACACACACAGACAAAATTAAACAGTCCGATCGAATCTCCGAATCCCCAATACAACCCAGAAAATAAAACTCTGGAATAAATATTAAAATATTCCCGGGAAAACCAGCACTGCTTACTAAGAATTACGGTGCAAACTTCGATGCATAAAACGACAAACTAGCCGCGGAACCGCCGCATGAGCATGCTCATGCCGCGGATCCGCGGCGACTTTAAGGAATCAGGCCATCGAATTTTACAGTAAACCTTACAATCCCCTGCTGATTTTCTGAATATTTTTAATTCACAAAATTCCACGATTTCAGAAAAAGTACAGAGAGCAAGTTAAAATCGGGGTTTCGGGTCGATCGGACTTCTAACTCCGTCTACGCATCGCCTAAAGCTCTAGCTAGGCTCTGATACCACTGTAGGGTTCCTAGGCACTCAAATGGAGTCTCACAAGTGATCAAACATGCACAAATCAAATTTTACGGGTGCCTACAAACCCTAATACGGATCGTCAATTAGATATATAGGCGATGCAAGCAAGTAAACGGAAATATAGCTAAAGGGAAGGGCTACAACCTTTGTAGATCCGGTCCTCCACCTCCTAGGCTCCGTGATGAAGTCCTCTCCGCTGTCCAAATTCGAACCATGACTCTCACGGTGGTTTCATCGGAGAAAAAGGCGGGCTAGGTCGTCGACAACGTGCCGAAGATGATCTACGTCGAGGCATCACTAGATCAAGCTCCACCTTCACCAAGCCATGAAAACTTGTGAAGGAAACACCCTATACTACTTGGCAAGAGGTAGAGGATGAAGAAATAGGAAGTGGGTTCACTTTAGAATTGGATTTCTCACACTTTTTCATCACTTGCCATTGATGTAGCAAGCATTCTTCATGGAAGAAGAAGATGATGAAGAAGAAGAAGATATGATAAGTCTTAAAGAAAAATGAAAAAGAATTAATTCTTATCATCTTCTAACCTTAGTTAAGTGTAGAGAATGAATTAGGGTTAGTTTAAATGGTTAGGGTTAAGTAAAAGACAAGAAAGGAGACTAAGTCAAAACTTCATGAATGTTCAACTAAAAACAAAACAAGTAACCATTCATTTATCCTTTTCATTTTCCAAAATGAATAAATAAATAAGATAAATGAATAAGTAATTAAGTAAACAAAACCCTAATCATTAACTTAACCATAGTTTAATTCTTTACACTTAACCAAATAAGCATGTATCATCAAACATGATACAATCATGTGCACAAAAGTATATCACATATACAACTTGCACAATTCAAGTGAGAAAATCCTTTTTATAGTGAACCAATACTAGTTAACGCAAAGTAATATATCAAATATATATAATTATGCATTAAATCATTAAATCAACACTTGATTCAATGATCCGGTCATGTCGCATATAACCGACTAGTATTCAAAGTATCGGCTTCTCGAATCAATCCTTGATTCGATAACCAGGTTATATCGCATATAACCAATTGATACATTCGTTGCGAGAATGGAATACGGTATCACATACACGAATTATTCTCGGTCCCGCACATATCTCATATGCGCTCCTATTTTGTTTCGCTTGAACCAGGAAACCTCTGTGTAGGACTCTAAAGACTCGTCAATACGCCGGCAGCAGATGATGATCATATCAAGCACCCAGAAGCCGCAAGCGGTCTGCTAAACGTAACGGCCACCCGGGTATTGAGCGATCAGAAGATTGAGGAGCAAGCCCGCTCACACTCCTGTGAATCCAACCAGTAACACTTACCGTACAGTCCGGTCTGTTCGTCTGATATGTCGCATATCTCGCCTAGGGGTGGTAAACGTCAGACCCCAGTAGCTCGATAAGTCATGCCGACATGAAGTCCATGACATGTGTGAAACTACTGATAACACTTACCAGTAGGTCACTGCAACCCTGGCAGGGGATTTCCTGTTATGGCCAGTCGAGCATAGCGCAACATCAACCCCCAATACCGGGAGAGACGAATCCCCTCCTATCGCTCATTGCCTCCATGTGTATCGGGACTGTACCCAAAAACCACCTGTTTGCACGACTCATTAGAGCCGTGGTAGGGTGGAAATCAAAGCACAGTGGGAGACACACAAGACTCTATGACGATCTCGGGTCAACAGACTAAGCTGTACTAGTGTCACCAGAGAACTGCCATCTGACGTGAGGTATAATACCATCTGGGAGTTCTCGGCGAGTCCGTTCAGTGTACCCAGTCTCCACTGAGCACCCGTATACCATCTCTGATGTCAAACACCAATGGATATGGGATCATCCATCGCCCATCACATGGGTCTAGAAGATATACGCTAGTCTATTCTGGAATATCGATGCCCCGTCTCGATATTCCCACGACTAGGAACAATGAAGGATGTACTCATTGACTACCCAGGCCCCACTAGTATGATCTGCATCATAGTCCTGGAAGTCGAGTACTCATCCTAAGGGCTTTATCAACATGTAATTAGAGAGACAGAAAGTATACATGTTAAGACAAAGAGCAACCAGATAGCGTACTATCATGTCGAGCAAGAAAGTCCTACCTATATATGTCCCAGCATCCACTACAATATACATCCAATGTACAGTAATGGCCTCTAGGGCATACATATAACTAACAAACCTGACGCAAGTGCTCCGTTAGGCACCCTACCCTACCAAGGTAAAGGTGATTCCTAACCGTGACCGGTTGCATTCGGTTTGGCCGGAGGAGAAAGCAAGAGACAAGAACGGACGGACAAGGGTCAATAAGCCGGATTCCAAGAATACCGTGCTTAAGTCCCCTAATCCACGTTGTTGTCGATAGTTCTAGCTTCAATCGTTAAGTTCGGCTCAAAGTACTTGAATACAGAATCCATTAACTTACACTATCCTATCGTTTCCTAACAAGCCTTATACTTGAATATAACACATAGGTTAAATAACGAACAAATCCGCCACGTGCATTAACTCGTAAGAATAAGAACTTAAAACGCTCCGTCTCCCCATGGATTGACCCGTGCTCATCGTAGCTAGCTGCAAAGCGACACCGTCCTGATCGCGGTTAAACTTTAGAACTTTTAAATATCCGACACGCTTTTGGCGTGCGATCAAATGGCGCCGTTGCCAGGGAGACGGTAACGTTTTTATTTTTGTTATTTCGGGTTAATCTTGTTAATACCCATCTAACCTTATTTTTCAAAACAACATAAAAATTTCAAAACCAAAACAAAAAAAAATAACTTTCCTAACCATTTTGCTCTCTGGATTTTGTACCTGCTTGCACTCTGTAACTAACCAGAAAAGATAAACAATACTAGTGAGATATTACTTGAACAGTGTGATCACAGAAGAAGTTTGGAGCCCAAACTCCAAAAACCAACCGGCGACACACCCTCAAAATCCGGCGTCGCCGGCCTGTTCTTCAACAATTGCTCCAAAAATTTTGCCTGTGCTCCAGTGTTCTGTTTTTGTCCTATTTGTATTGTTTGTTTTTTATAATTTTTTGTGTGCAGGTATTTGGGCATTCGTATCTCTTTTCCGCACTAATATCCATTTTTTTCCGACATTTGTAGATTTTGCGAAATTGCGAACGACGATTGTGGGAAGCAAAGTGTACGTTCAAAGCTAGGATGATTACGAAGTACAGTGCCAAAGATCCGGGTAGTTTGACCCGCGCAAGCGAACTTTTCAAGCTACTTGGATTCGATTCAACGGGGTTTCTTAACCCACAACTTAACGGTACGTACTTTACTAACACCTTCTTCTCAAATCCGACGCTTCCAATATATTATCTTTGCAGGATTCTTTGCAAGTTCACTAGCAAACGCCAAAAATTGACTAACCCGTATTTGTTGCAGTGCCGTGCTTAAAATAAAAAACGATTGTTTGATTCTTTATAGAACTTTTATTGAATTGTGCATTGCATACATCAATACGGACTTAAGGGCAAGCGAACCCCACAACATACGGTAAAGGATTTCATCACCTTTTCCGTGGCCCACAAATCACGAAACTGTGCATAAACGTTTACCCACACAAATTTTTAAAAGAAACTAGACTTTAAGCCTTAAGGACTTCACGCTGACTAGGAGAAGTTAACTGTGTTTAGAACACTGCTTAACGGTATATTGTTTACGGGGTGTCTAGGAAAGTGTTAACGGAGAAACCGCCAAAAGAGAAAGGGTTATTTAATTAAGGACCTTCGCGAAAGCGTCGAAACCCCCCCTTATCTGTGCACTTACCTGGCCTCGTGATCAGTATATCTTGAGCCCGCTTCTCGACAAAGTTTTACTTCACTAATCAAGTTCTTGAGCAGGTCTAGTTGACCTAGGTAAACCCTAGAATGATTAGGTGTATGGTATTTTTGTGTCGTGATTGTTTTTTTCCAGATTCTTTTTTGTATATTTCATTCTTTTGTTAATAACTAACTAAAAAACTAAAAATAAAGAAAAAAACACATTCTTTTCCCTTCCTTTACTCTTATTCTTCTTCCTCTCTTCATATCATGGGTACCCCACCTCGAAAAACTCTTGCCGAACTTTGCTACCCACAACCAGACATAACTTCCTACGGTTCTTGCTTTGGTCGAATTTCGAACGACCTCTCCATGCCCAAAATTTCATTGAAAGATCGCATAGACGCGTCTAGGACAAACACTTGCACTCCGCAATCCACCTTGTATCAACCTTTTCAACCTCCCCCACCCTCTTATGTTGATACCCCTTTTGCAAGTCGTCCTTTATCCATCGCTGCACATATTGAACAATCCCGTAGCCGATCTTTCACTCCTTTCACCACTACAAATTCTTTGGATCAACAATTCCATTCACCTTCTTATTCATATGTTGATCCTTCCCCTGTCCAGCCATTCAATTCCTACCAGTCCTACCCGACTTTTACACCTTCCCTAGACATTGCTTCTGAACAACCTTTTGGGAGTTTCCAATATCCAAACAACTTTGAATCTTTTACTGAAACCCCTTCACAACCCATGTCTAGTCTGGAACAGTCATTGGAAGATTTTAGGGTAGCGTCATGCCAACAGATGATGGATTTGAATGCGTCAATGGCTGCCCTCAAACAACCTAGTGACCCGGTAGCTAGTTTTCAACTAGCTCCAAATTTTCCAATGTATGATGAGGCGGTAGGACAGGCTGAGAATTTGAGTAGTGAAAGTGAGCTGTACACCCTTCCTAATCAAACCTACCCATTGCCAATTGAATCACACAACTCCAGTTTTAAATGTCTATCTAGTGTCCTAAAAGATTTATCAATTGAAGATAGAAGGGTTAATGAGTTGTGCGACTTTATAGTGTGTGATTTACCCGATTGTGAAGGGTCCCTTTTTAGTGAAACCCCACCCAATCCTTTTGACCTCTACACCTCCATCCTAGAACCTGAATTGATTGATATCCATGCTTTGATTGAGGTGTCTGAGAAAATTGATTTTCACTTGATTGAGGATATTGACGCTGAGAATATTTTGGATGATGAACCCGCTGCTTTAGATGAGTTTTTCTCTCCAATTCATCATCCCGAATCATTAACTGTTTTTCCCGAACGCCATATGCGTCTCGATTTTGATGAAATTTGCATGGATGAAATAATTTTTGGGGAGACTTTTGAGGATAGCTTTGAGGATGAACCAGTTTTAATTGATGAGTCAGATTTTCCAATTCATCCTATCCCTTTCATTGACTGTATATACCCTCCTGAACCTTTAACCGATGACTTTCCTCAATCACTACCCTCCATCCTTTCCATCATTCCGACCTTGCAAGAAACCGTGCCACTTTCATTTTCAGTGTCTGGTTTACCAAGTTCGGCTTACCCATGGTTTCTTACGAATCTTGAGGGATTTGACCCCATTTCTCGACGGGTTAATAGATTAGCACAAACGCTTCTTGCACATCGGTCATCACAAATTGTGCTAATTTATTCACTCCATTTTCACCCTCAAGTTCGTGTTCCATTTCTTTTTCCCTTCCGCCATTCTTCCTCTCATATACCGAGACCGTATCCCGCTTCTATCTCCATACGGTCTCGCTTATTTTCCATTTCTTTTCTCTTCGTCTTCTTTCACTAACCTGCATATTATGGCGATAAAATTTTTGAATGGTTGGTACTCACTTTTGGCCTGTGTAAGGCCTTGTATAATTTGAAACCGCACTCTCCCCCCTAAATCCTGAACTTCAACGCTTAACAGTGGAAACACTGTTTCACTTAAGTTTGGGGGGAACCTTTTTGTGTATATATTTTTGGTTTTCTTTTTTGTTTTGTATATAATTTGTTTTTGGGAGCGCCGACAATTTTGACTCTCTTGGTGTAGCCTGACAATGAGGGCACTGTCAAGTTTAAGTTTGGGGGTGTGCTCGGTAAGCTTTCTACTTTCGCATTCATATGTATTTGTTGCATTTGCATACCTATTTAAAAACCGATAAAAATCAGAAAATTTTCTAAAAACATAAAAAATTTGTCGTCAAGTTAGCTAGTGGGAGAACTTAGATTCAATATTTCGACGGTTTTGTTCGATAAGATAGGAATAACTAAATCCTATTTTTAGATTTTGAAAACCTGAAAGATAACCCTCCTTTGAAGTTAACTATAGCTAATATACATCTTTAGATCACACTACACGTGTTGTGAGTTTTTGAAAATTAGATGACAAGTCTATTATGTCTGAAAACTTTTAAATGGATAAATTATTTTCTGAGGATCAAATACGTTTGTTCTGAAATAAGTAATATCTAGAATAGTTTATGAAGTAAAGCGGATATGAAGGGATGTTATTGATGCCTTAATTGGAACTAATTCTGAAAAATAACCCATCTGGAACTTAATTGGAATGATTACACACCTAACCCACTAAACACGTTTTTTATCCAAAAAAATAATTGAACTACCGGTTATATCTCCGTTCGCATTAAATCGTTATGATTTTCACGCCAAAATTGTCGTTTGTTTTTGGGCTTAGGTAACTTGAGTAATTAAGTCCGCTGGGGTGTCTCTACACCTAATGCCCTAAAACCAACTGGTTTGGGAGCATTGGCCCAAAGCTCGCTAAGAAACCTAGAAAGTCCAAATTAAAACAAAATCAAGCAAGTGTTCTCTCCGAATTAAAATTTCTAACGGTTCTTTGTGTGAGAATAATCTTGACAAAAGACAGATTTTTATAAAAAAGTATTTCTAGCGGAGATATGAAGGTTTCATTCTATGATAAAGACTATTGCACGTTCACAAAGGTGTGTATGAAATGAAAACAAGAAAAAGGTGGAGTGAAAAATAAGACCTAGTTTCCTAATAAGGAAGATAGAAATTCTGAATTTGAAAGCTTACTGGAAAACGAAAGTTAAGAAATACTTAACTCTTTATAAAACTTATGTGATCCTTTTTAAAGTTTTATCTGGGCTTTATTTTGTAACATGACGACTTTAATCGATCCTTTTGAAACTTAACGACACTATTTGCACTGCACGTAAAGATATATAAAATCTTAAGTTAAATAAGAAGAGAGGGGAGTAAAATAAAGGTTCGATAGTTCAAGATTTAGGATAATAGAATTGCTATCTTTAAAACAAAACCTTAGGGTTTGAATTATAGTTATTTCGCAAAACTAGCTTGACGGGATTTTGTGGGTGGAATCCGCTGAAAACCCTCAGGAGACAACACTCCTCCTACTAGGGACACCTAGAGGTTTAACGGCTTGTTGCACATGCTCAGTGTAATCGCGTTCCCTGCGAAAGTGCAGTTAGGATTTTCTTTTGTGAATAAATGGTTTTGCTCGGGATGAGCAATAGATAAGTTTGGGGGTATTTGTTCATATCAGAAAACTGCATTCTAATACCGCTCATTTATTATCTATTTGTTGTATTTATCGGTACTATTAACCAGTGTCTGCTCAGTAATACAGATTACAGGTATCCATGACAAAATACTGAAAATACATTTAAAAGCACGGATATATCAATTGAGAGCCGACACTGCAACCAGAACCGCAATCCGACCGATACTTCAAGAGTCCCTTTTTGCAACAAGTTTGTATACACATTTTTTTATCTAAATGGTCCAACACAATAAATGTGTACACAAGACTTTTAGGCACATGTGGATATGATATAATATGCATTCAAGGCAAAATATTATATGCATTCAAGGCTAAACATCATGTGTTGATTTTTTCCTTCCAAAACTGAAATCAAATCAAAGTCAATTAAACAAATCAGCATAAGCCATAATGGGGGCAACCACGAATCAAGCCACATATAGGAATGAAGTAATGAGCATTTAATGATGAATATTATGTGTTGAATTCAAGATTCAAAATTCCCTCCAAAATCTGGGTGCAGACCAAGCCAAATCAGAGAAAATAAACCGCGCCAAAGTGATGTGAGGGGACAAACAAACCATCACACGAAGCATGAGACGGTTCCAACAAGTTGCGGCCAGCCACATCACCTCCTGGACCGGCCTGGCCAGCCCCACCTCCTCATGTGGGCCCCAGCTCCTCACAGTGACTTCCTTGCTGCCGTGTAGCCCTAATTTTATTGTTTATTTTCTTTTCTTTTCTGCCAATAAAAGCAGGCAGTGGGCAAAGGTTCAAGGGGTGATTCTTTAGTCTTGGATTGTCATTCTTTTGTCTAAGTTTTCTTTTCTCTTTTCTTGTAAATAGCTTAGTCTCCTTGAGTTCTTAACCTTCTCTTAATCTTTCAACCTCTTCATTGAGATTGAAAGTTTAAGGGTTGGTTATTGATCTCAAGGGTTGTATCGTTCTTGATGATTAATAAAGCTCTCCTTTTGTGCCTTAATTCACCATGAGTTCTTTGCCTCTTCTTGATCTTGCAGCCTCTTCTTGATCTTGCAACCTCTTCATTGAGCTTGCACGTTTAAGATTTGGTTATTGAACCCATGTCTTGTTTTGGGTTTTATGGTTCTTAGTCTTTCTTACTTGCTCTTTTACTTACTTGCATTTCATTCTTGTCTTTTATTACCTACAATTTATTACCATGTCATTTAATTACTTTCTTGTAGTCTTTTCTTTTCTTTGTATCTTTTCTTTTGCTCTCTTTGTTGTTTTGTGAATGGTGGTGTGAATATTTTTTAGGAAAAGAGAAAGATATTGTAAGTTAACGTTCCGTTTTTCATTTCCTTTTCCGGTCTTTTCCATTTAAAACTCCGCCCAAACCTTACGCAAGCGCTCTGTTAGGCACCCTACCCTACCAAGGTAAAGATGATTCCTAACCGTGACCGGTTGCATTCGGTTTGGCCGGAGGCGAAAGAAAGAGACAAGAACGGACGGACAAGAGTCAATAAGCCGGATTCCAAGAATACCGTGCTTAAGTCCCCTAATCCACGTTGTTGCCGATATCTCTAGCTTCAATCTTTAAGTTCGGCTCAAAGTACTTGAATACGGAATCCATTAACTTACACTATCCTTTCGTTTCCTAACAAGCCTTATACTTGAATATAACACATAAGTTAGATAACGAACAAATCCTCCACGCGCATTAACTCATAAGAACAAGAACTTAAAACGCTCCGTCTCCCTGTGGATCGGCCCGTGCTCATCGCAGCTAGCTGCAAAGCGACACCGTCTTGATCGCGGTTAAACTTTAGAACTTTTAAATATCCGACACGCTTTTGGCGTGCGATCAGTGATGTTGCCAGATCCCCGGCAACGGCGCCAAAAACACGTTGGAGATTCATGATGTCATGCTTTTGAAAAGGATATGGTTGAATATCAGATATGTCTGTTTTTGATAAAAAAAAGTTTTGCACGAAATGATTCTCGAGTTATAAAATACCGCAAGTGCACGGTACGTTGACGCAATCCGGCAAGTACGGGTCGATCCACAGGGAATGGATATCACGACGTTTTTTTGAGTTAGAAACAAAGGTTTTGAGTTTGAGTTTGTTACGTTTTTTATACAAATGAAGCGATGCAAAGAATAAAATGATATATATGGAAAACTTAAGGTATGGTTTGGTAAATTGACATATGGCGTTACCCCCAACTCTCAATCTTGATTCAATATCCATTTCTAGTTTCTATTTGACTTAAAAAGTATGCCGCATCTAAACCGATTACAAAGTATCATTTTTAGGATACGATATCAAAATAGTTACAAAAGAAACTACCAATTATTAAGGTTTTTAGATGAAATGAGAATAAAATGAGCTAAGTGAAGTTTGTAAGCCAGTGTCGCGCACCCCGCAGTTCGCGGGGAGGCGGAAATTTCAAAAACGCTTATCTTTTGACTACGCAACACCGGCTATTACACCATGATCTTAATAAAGCCTTAACTAGCTAGACTAACATGAGGATTTATCTACTATGGTAGATTCTTATACCTAATAGATCAAGTCCTTCGGGTCTTCTAGTGGTCCTCTCCAAGGCTCCTCGATGATCGGATCAAGCTTGCTCCATCGGTCTTCTCTTGTCAAAGATGATCCACCGCGAAGGTTTGTACACCAAGCTTCAACCTCCAAGTGAGGTAACTAGGGTAGAAGGTTTGCTAAGCCAACTAGCCTAGGAGATGTAGAATGTGTTAATGGATTGTTTGTCTCACTAAACCCTTGGCTCACAATGCATGTGAATGTTAGGGTTTAGTATTGAGGAAGAAGATGATGGAGGAGACCTAGAGAGCTCAAGAGAGGAGAGCAACTCAAGAAATCTCAAGTGAAGAAAATGAAGCATCAAGAGACCAAGTGTAGAGAATGGCTCACATATATAATCCCTCATCTCACTTATTGAGCCATGGCTAGAAAAACTATAAAATATATGTGTCATGACTCAATAGTGAATCCAAACACATATTTTAATCCATGAGCCATTCCCCCACCATGCCAAGCATGTCTCCTCCATTTCCACATCATTAATCCATTTAATAAAATGGAAAAATCCAATAATGATGTGGCACCTTCTAGAAGCATACCTTGATAAATTATAAGAATTCCCCACATACCGTATATACATACCCGTATCCGCATTCCGAAAAACACGGATACCCTGAGACGATAAAAATCCAATAATACAATAATAGGATCCGACTTAAACCAAAGCCCACTAGTACTGTCTGCCTGATCATCATCAGTGTACAAGTACACGTACGTGATCGAAGCCCAGGTAGTAAAACCATACGACGTCTACATCAATTGCCTGAAGTAGGGAAACCCTCTGTGTGGGAATCTAAAGTCTCGACAGTACGCTGGCAGTGGGTTTAACCATAGGCCGCAAGCGGTACTAGCTGTACGTTGTAGGGTTCCTGGGCACACTCATGAGGTTCCACGAGGCATCAACCATGCCAAAATCAAAAATTTATGTGCCGAGAAACCCTAAACAAGATCGATAACTAGAGGTAAGGCGAAACTACAAGCAAGTTAACAACTTTAACTACAAGTGAAAGGGACTACAACCTTTGTAGATCCGGTCCTCTACTTCTTTAGCTCCGTGATGACGTCCCTCCGCTGCGATCATCAGGATCCCGGACTCTAGCGTTGGTTTCATCGGAGAAATGATCGGGCTAGATCGTTGACTTCGATTCCGAAGATGATCTACGTCGAGGCGACTCAAACTCAAGCTCCATCTTCACTAGGTCATGAAACTTATGAAGATAACACACTCTACTACATGGCAAGTGGTAGAGGATGAAGAAATAGGTTGTGGGTTCACTTTGGATTTGGATTTCTCACTTGATTTCATCACTTGGAAATTTCAAGAATGGTTTTCTTCACTTGAAGAAGATGAAGAAGAAGAAGAAGGAAAAATGAATTATCTTAAAAATAAATCAAGTGAAGTCTTCTCATATTGCAACCATGGGTGAAGATAACTCATATAGAGATCAAACCATAGTTTAGGTGATGGTTAGGTCCAAGCATAAAGACAAAATGGTTAAGACTTTGAAAAATGCTAAGAAGCTTCATGAAGCTTAAAGCAAAGAAAGAAAAAAGCCACCATTTTGTTTTTACAATATAAATAAAGAAAATAAAACCCTAACCATTAACTAAACATGGTTTAAATCATACACACACAAGTTTGCATGTATCATCAAACATGATACAAACTAGTGCACAAATATATATCATATATACAATGTGCACAATCTAGTGAGAAAAAACAATCTTAAGTGAACCAATACTAGTTAATGTAAAGTAATATATCAAATATATAATTATTCATTAAATCATTAAATCAACACTTGATTTAATGATCCGGTCATACTGCATATAACCGACTAATATCTAGTGTATCAATATATCGAATCAACATTTGATTCGGTAACCCGGCTATATCTTATATAACCGTCCGATAATACAAATCGCGAGAATAGAATTCAGTATCACATACTGGTATTATTCTCGGTCCCGCACATATCTCATATGCACTCCTATTTCGTTTCGCTTGAGCCAGGAAACCTCTGTATAGGACTCTAAAGACTCGTCAATACGCCGGCAGCAGGTGATGATCATATCAAACACCCACAAGCCGCAAGCGGTCTGCTAAACGTAACGGCCACCCGAGTATTGAGCGATCAGAAGATCAACGAGCAAGCCCGCTCACACTCCTATGAATCCAACCAGCAACACTTACCGTACAGTCCGGTCTGTTCGTCTGATATGTCGCATATCTCGCCTAGGGGTGGTAAACGTCAGACCCCAGTAGCTTGATAAGTCATGCCGATGTAAGGTCCATAACAAGCGTGAGACTACTGATAACTCTTACCAGTAAATCACTGCAACCCTGGCCAGGGATTTCCAGTTATGGCCAGTCGAGCATAGCGCAACATCAACCCCCAATACCGGGAGAGACGAATCCCCTTGCCTCCATATGAATCGGGATTGTACCCAAAAACCACCTGTTTGCATGACTCAGTAGAGCCGTGGTAGGGTGTAAATCAAAGCACAGTGGGAGACACACAAGACTCTATGACGATCTCGGGTCAACAGACTAAGCTGTACCAGTGTCACCAGAGAACTGCCATCTGACGTGAGGTATAATACCATCTGGGGGTTCTCGGCGAGTCCGTTCAGTGTACCCAGTCTCCACTGAGCACCCGCATACCATCTCTGATGTCAAACACCAATGGATATGGGATCATCCATCGCCCATCACATGGGTCGAGAAGATATACGCTAGTCTACTCTGGAATATCAATGCCTCGTCTCGATATTCCCACGACTAGGAACATTGAAGGATGTACTCATGGACTACCCAGGCCCCACTAGTATGATTTACATCATAGTCCTGCAAGTCGAGTACACATCCTAAGGGCTTTATCAACATGTAACAGAGAGAAAGAAAGTATACATGTTAAGATAAAGAGCAACCAGATAACATACTATCATGTCGAGCAAGAAAGTCCTACCTATATATGTCCCAGCATCCACTACAATATACATCCAATGTACAGTAATGGCCTCTAGGGCATACATATAACTAACAATCTCCCACTTGCACTAGGGCCATCTGTAGCAGTGGTTGTAGTATCTAATACTCAACCATCCCATATAAGTCTCTCTCTGGGAAAAAGCCTTTGTGAGTGGATCCGCCGTGTTGTCCTCTGAGTCTACTCTCCTAACCTCGATCACCCTGGAGATCAACTATCTCCATGATCAGGTGATGCTGCCTCAGAATATGTCTGGGTCACTGATGGGACCGGGGTTCCTAGGCCAAAGCTACGTTTCCATTGTCACACAATGGTAGGAACCTAGTTCATCTCATGAACCAATATACACCCAAACTTTCTCTTTAGTAGTATCTTTAATAGCGATGTTACCAGCCTTTATCGTCTAGTTTGTCACGGTATCTAGCTGGGAACTCTTCCAACATACCGTCCCTTCACTGAGGGTAAAGACAATGCCTGCGACTGACATTCAGTCGTCCTCATCACCCTGGAACCTTTCCAGTGATTCTCCCCAGGATCGATTGATAGCATCTCACTAAACCTAGTGAGAACCCTAACATCCATTTAGATCTATCTCATAGAACCAAATCCCAGGATTTAGGAGGTATCACATAGATCCTATATGAAGAATCCTTGTGATAAGAGGAGATTGACCGTTCGTAGCATAGGAAACTCCTTTTCCTATCAAAAGTATGTTGTCCACGTACAATACGAGGATGACCACCTTACAGTCTACTACCTTTTTGTATATACAAGGTTCATCTACCATTTTGATGAAGTCAAACTCTTTGACTATCACATCAAAACAGACGTTCCAACTTCGCGATGCCTGTTTTAATTTGTAAAGCAACTTGCACACGTTTCCGCTGCTCCCACTGTTTACGAAGCCCTCTGGCTGTGTTCTTATAGACGTTCCCTTCTAAATCAGTATTTAGAAAAGCAGTCATGACACCCAACTGCCAGATATCGTAGACATGGTAAGTAGGATCCGGATGGACTTAAGTATAGCCACTGGAAAAGGTTTCATCATTTTCCACGCCTGGTCAATGACGAAAACCACTAACAAGTCTAGCTTTGAAAGTCTTAACTTTTCCATCCACACCAAGTAATCTTCTCAAGATATACTTGCTCCTGATGGGGATTTAACCCTTCAGATATAGCAACCAAAGTCCGTACTTTGTTGGTGTACATGGATTCCATTTCAGATCGCTAAGCATCCAGCCATTCTTACAGAGTCCCTACTCTCGATGGCCTGCTCGAAACTAGTTGGGTCATCATCTCATGATGCATTCCTCGCTCCCACTGTCATCGAGAAACTGAAGTATCTCTCAGGCGGATGAGGAACCCTGCTAGATCGGCGGAGAGGCTGTGGTTTGTCGGAATCTATAGAATCCTTTGGTTCTACCAAATTATCAGTTGCAGTTTGTATAGCTGGAACCATTCCAGTTCTACATAACAGACCTTGCCTCGAGCTTGTCCGGATTTTGCTTTTAGACATAGGCCGGACAACCCCAAATCTTAACTAACTTAAGAGATAGGCTCTTCCCATAGCATATCTTATATGGAGTGGTAGGCACTGATTTGATTGGAATCCAATTCAATAGGTATGCAGCTTCTCAAGTGCATAAGCCCTAAAAGAAATAGGTAACTCAGTAATACTCATCATAGAGCACACCATATCTAATATGGTGCGACTGCTCCGTCCCGATACACCGTTGTGCTGTGGTATATTCAGAGGAGCAATACTGAGAGAGAATCTCATTCTCTTTTAGAATAGTCCAGGAATTTTATGCACAAGTATTCTCCTCCCTGATCTCATCATAGAACATAATACTTCTACCCGGTTTTTGGTTCTCTACTTCTAACTAATATTCTGTGAATATCTCAAAAGCTTCGGGCTTATGTTTCAACAGGAACATATGGCTGAATCTTGAGAGATCATCAAAGAATGTAATGAAGTACAAAAAACCGGTCCTGGCAAGTGTAGACAGGAGACCTTACATACATCATCATGTATCAGTCCCAAGAGTTTACTAACTCTTTCTCTGTTTCCAGTAAACGGAGCTATGGTCATCTTATCTTTGTGACATGACTGGCAAGTTTCATAAGATGTAAATTCAAACTGATTTAAATATGCATCTAAAATGTAACTTCAGCCAGTCGGGTCATATTGATATGACCTAGTCTACAATGCTTCAAGAAGGATCCGTTCATTTCTGAACTCTTCATCTTGTTATGTTCTGTATACTAGGAACTGTAGTTTGATTTAGAACGTTAATGCTTTTAGATAACGTGCCTGAACCGATCAACTTTTGAAATGTTCAAAACAATATTCAACAATACAAATTTATATCCTTTCTTTACTAATAAAGAGACTGATATGATTTTGTATATCAGGTTCGGTATCTAATAGCATTTGTTCAGAATCAATGTATTTGGAAATATAGGGTGACAGTGACCAACAGACTTGGCTGCAACACTTGCACCGTTTTCTGTCTCATGAAACTTATCATCCGTTCTCAGTTCTCTACCTTTTTGTTGCCCATGTAACAGATTACATATCAGGGATCCTGATCCGGTATCAAATACCCAGGACGTAGAGGATACAGAGAAACGGTTCTTTATAATGAACACACCCGAAGGAGATGCATCATATGCACTTTCTTCGTTTGGGCGGCATGGGAATCCTGGCATTCTCCTATTTCCTGCTCGGTCTTATAACAATTATAAGTTGGAGCGGGACCAACGTTCCCCAGCTCAGTATAATAAGCGGGTTCGGTCAATACATCCATATTATTATCTTGATTAAGGCGTGACATGGTCGCTACCTGGAGAGAGAGAGAAGAAAACACTCTGCGTGCGCCCTTGCAAGATTAGATTGGTTATTTATTTTATCTAATCAGGATGGCTCCCACTGTTTTTATCAAATCTTCCTTCAAACCCTAAAAGGAAAGACTAGCCGAGATTAATTACACTCTACAAGTTCGCCAATCTTTCAGCCAGGCCAGTGTCGGTACTTTGAGGGAGGTTCCCCGTGCTTTCACACGGACCTAAGTAAAATAAAACTCGTTTTCCCAGGGGCGTAACCCCGTTGACACCTTTCTAGACACCTACTTGATCGGCTAATTGCAAAGTGCAAAACTCTCCCAGGAGTAACAATTACTCGCAGTGGGTATCGGGATCCAACTATCATATAGAAGGTATGCAATCTCATTGCAAATTTCAACACTTGAAACTCCCGATAATGGTTTTTACCCCTAGCACCTATGACCTTGGCTAAGGTCAACAAATCATAAGCACTAGTCAAGTTCTACCCGTCATTTCATGATTAATTAGACCCACCCACATGACCCTTGGCTAAGGTCAACAAAGCCACATGACTGTCCTAACTAATCGCATCATATGCGGTATAGGAAGACATCACTTAGCTACCGTACTCTACGCCTCGGCTATGGTCGAAAAACGTAGCACGAATACTAAGTACTCTACTTCCTAAAATGACGGAGGGTTGCGGATGGTTTTTAAGAAAACCTTTAACGCTTTGAACTTGATCTTGTTGCGGAATCAAATGGTTTTTAAATGGAGTGTTTTTGAGGCTTTTCTAGTTTTGCTAAAGGGGTCACTCCCAGTGAAGGGATCGTCGGCCCTTTCCTCATCGAATAAGGTGCAGGATATATCATATATACCGCTGTGCAAAGCAAAAACTATAGAAGCAATCAAAAGACAAACCGAGGGTTGTAGCATCTGCCAGTTAATGCTAAAGGGGTCACTCCCGGTGAAGGGATCGTCGGCCCTTTCCTCATCGAATAAGGTGCTGGATGTTCTACAAGGAGCACCGCTATGCAAAACAATAACTAGAGCTACTAAATTTTATTTTGAAATTTGATTCCACAACATCTTTTAGGTTTATTTCTTTCATTAATCTCATTAATGAATGTCCCATCATTTAAGTCCACCTAAACATCACAGATAAATATAACGTACGCTTATGCCATCCGCATTCGCCTCGATGTCCCGTCTGCATCGTTAGGTTAGGTAACTAACGGCAGAACGAGTCAGGGCTAGTGCGGGTGTAAAACATAAGCAACGTCTATATAATATATCATATATACTATATGCAGTATCAATCTGAACATATCACATGATCACATCACAGATAACGCAGCAGAAAATATCATATGAAATATTGGATATACTAGGACGTCCGTGTTTTATTTTGGGCCTGAATAAAACACGGATTCCACGGTCGTGATGAATAGCCAATCCCACACCCCTAGACCCCTACGAGAGCGGCAAGCAACCCTACCAATTCTAGGGTTAGGAGACCCTGACTCGACTCATCGAGATGGTCTCCCACTGGACCCTAGAACCCGGTTACTTGTGCTCCCCTCCTTGGGTCTATCCTAATACGGAAAAGTAAATAATATACATCAACGGTGACATCTTCCGCAACCTGGAAGTGCCCCAATAAAAGAATATTACATACAAGTTTTTACATGAATGAAAATGAAAAACACTCATCTCTCATAAAAAAACCCGGGCTATTCAAACACGACGATCCAATATAACATATCCAGCAACACATAACATCACATGTCATCAACGTAAGTAAATATGCCCATCCCAATTGTCGTTGACATATAGCAACGAAACCGGCGATATCACATATTACACTTACGGTCACAGAAAAAGAAGTGTAAAACTACAACAGTTGGAATCCGCAAACTCTTTAGATATCGCATGCCTAACCAAATGAATTCCTTAGACATCGCATGCCTAACAATTATAAACCCCCCATTTTAGTCTCATTATCGAAAACTCTTTTCAATATCAAGTCGGGCAATTCAGCAAGATTCCCGACATCCTGAACGAATGCTCGTCGCAAACTTTAGTAGACGGCCGCACCCCCGATGCCGTCGATGAAGTGCACCAAGGAGGAACACCGCTGCCGCGAGCACCCGAACGGATGCTTTCGGGGACGTGGTTCTCCTACAGTCACTTGGTCGGGGCTATGGGGTGTAGATGTCTATTAAGTTTACCCGGCGAGTATCCGCGTACGCTACATGATTACGACGGACTTTTGATCGCATCAAAATTCCATGACAACCGATCAAGTGAGACTAGACTGCTAGATTTATAATATTCAAATCAGTTATCTCATAACTACTTGTGGATTCCAAATATTGTATCACATTCCAGATAAACAGAAAATGTTAAACTTTCCGATCGAACAATCAAACACCCAAGTTTTCCCGAAAAGCTCAACACATGAAATAAGTTTAAAAAACATCCACTTCATGCCACAGTACCAACGGTCTAGCCGTAGAAGGGTCAAGCCAACGCCTCACATGTGGCACGCCGTACTGCCCCAAACCCTAAGGTTCAAAGGGCAGTTCAAGACGGTCACATAATCGAGTTAAGGTTTGTTGTCTTCTAGAGGGTCCATCGCGTTACTTGCACTACTTGGAACGTTCTTAAATTACGGAAAAATCCAACACTTGGAAATTTCCCAGCAGGGGAAAAAGTGGGTATTTATATCCGGTCGAATCTTTTAATATGTTCTAAAATATCCGGAAAAACGCAGACAATGTTAAACTTTCCGATCGAATTAACGAAATCCCAATACAATCCAGAAAACTCAACTGTTGAGTAAACATTAAAAATTCCCAGAAAACACAGCAATAAAAGAAAGAAATTACTGTGCAAAATTCAAAGAATATTGTGACTGTACGACCGCGGAAGCGCCGCATGAGCCATGCTCATGCTGCGGTTCCGCGGCCCCTTGGTCGAGTTATGCGCACGTGCTGCACAGTAATCCCTAGAAAACCCTGCTGAATTTTCTGGATATTTTTAATTCACAAAAATTCACGATTTCAGAAAATGTACAGAGAGGGGTCAAGATTAGGGTTTCGGGGTTCGATCGGATTTCTAACATCGTCTACGCATCGCCTAAAGCTCTAGCTAGGCTCTAATACCACTGTAGGGTTCCTGGACACACTCATGAGGTTCCACAAGGCATCAACCATGCAAAAATCAAAAATTTATGTGCCGAGAAACCCTAAACAAGATCGATAACTAGAGGTAAGGAGAAACTACAAGCAAGTTAACAACTTTAACTACAAGTGAAAAGGACTACAACTTTTGTAGATCCGGTCGTCCACTTCTTTAGCTCCGTGATGACGGCCCTCCGCTGCGATCATCGGGATCCCGGACTCTAGCGTTGGTTTCATCGGAGAAATGATCGGGCTGGTCGTTGACTTCGATGCCGAAGATGATCTACGTCGAGGCGACTCAAACTCAAGCTCCATCTTCACTAGGTCATGAAACTTGTGAAGATAACACACTCTACTACATGGCAAGTGGTAGAGGATGAAGAAATAGGAAGTGGGTTCACTTTGGATTTGGATTTCTCACTTGATTTCATCACTTGGAAATTTCAAGAATGGTTTTCTTCACTTGAAGAAGAAGAAGAAGGAAAAATGAATTATCTTAAAAATAAATCAAGTGAAGTCTTCTCATATTGCAACCATGGGTGAAGAAAACTCATGTAGAGAGCAAACCATAGTTTAGGTGATGGTCAGGTCAAAGCATAAAGACAAAATGGTTAAGACTTTGAAAAATGCTAAGAAGCTTCATGAAGCTTAAAGCAAAGAAAGAAAAAGGCCACCATTTTGTTTTTACAAAATAAATAAAGAAAATAAAACCCTAACCATTAACTAAACATGGTTTAAAGCATACACACCCAAGTTTGCATGTATCATCAAACATGATACAAACTAGTGCACAAACATATATCATATATACAATGTGCACAATCTAGTGAGAAAAAACAATCTTAAGTGAACCAATACTAATTAATGTAAAGTAATATATCAAATATATAATTATACATTAAATCATTAAATCAACACTTGATTTAATGATCCGGTCATACTGCATATAACCGACTAATATCTAGTGTATCAATATATCGAATCAACATTTGATTCGGTAACCCGTCTATATCTTATATAACCGTCCGATGATACAAATCGCGAGAATAGAATTCAGTATCACATACTGGTATTATTCTCGGTCCCGCACATATCTCATATGCGCTCCTATTTCGTTTCGCTTGAGCCAGGAAACCTCTGTGTAGGACTCTAAAGACTCGTCAAAACGCCGGCAGCAGGTGATGATCATATCAAACACCCACAAGCCGCAAGTGGTCTGCTAAACGTAACGGCCACCCGGGTATTGAGCGGATAGAAGATCAACGAGCAAGCCCGCTCACACTCCTATGAATCCAACCAGCAACACTTACCGTACAGTCCGATCTGTTCGTCTGATATGTCGCATATCTCGCCTAGGGGTGGTAAATGTCAGACCCAGTAGCTTGATAAGTCATGCCGATGTAAGGTCCATAACAAGCGTGAGACTACTGATAACTCTTACCAGTAAATCACTGCAACCCTGGCCAGGGATTTCCAGTTATGGCCAGTCGAGCATAGCGCAACATCAACCCCCAATACCGGGAGAGACGAATCCCCTCCTATCTCTCATTGCCTCCATGTGAATCGGGACTGTACCCAAAAACCACCTGTTTGCATGACTCAGTAGACCCGTGGTAGGGTGGAAATCAAAGCACAGTAGGAGACACACAAGACTCTATGACGATCTGGGGTCAACAGACTAAGCTGTACCAGTGTCACCAGAGAACTGCCATCTGACGTGAGGTATAATACCATCTAGGAGTTCTCGGCGAGTCCGTTCAGTATACCCAGTCTCCACTGAGCACCCGCATACCATCTCTGATGTCAAACACCAATGGATATGGGATCATCCATCGTCCATCACATGGGTCGAGAAGATATACGCTAGTCTACTCTGGAATATCGATGCCCCGTCTCGATATTCCCACGACCAGGAACATTAAAGGATATACTCATAGACTACCCAGGCCCCAATAATATGATCTACATCATAGTCCTGCAAGTCGAGTACACATCCTAAGGGCTTTTTCAACATGTAACAGAGAGACAGAAAGTGTACATGTTAAGATAAAGAGCAACCAGATAGCATACTATCATGTCGAGCAAGAAAGTCCTACCTATATATGTCCCAACATCCACTACAATATACATCCAATGTACAGTAATGGCCTCTAGGGCATACATATAACTAACATACGTAACGGTCGCCAGGTAGATGTCGATAAGAAGGCCGATGAGGAAACCCATCCGAACTCCTACTGAGCCTGAATGTGACAATATCCGTACAGTCCGGTCTGTTCGTCTAAGAGTATGGCATATCGTGCCTAGGAGGACGGTAATCGTCAGACCCCTAATAGCGCAATAAGTCGTGCCGGAGTGTAGCCCAAAACACCCTGAGAAACTACTGGAATACCTACCAGTAAATCTCGCTTGCCCTAGCCAGGGACTTTGTGTAATGGCTCTCCGAACACATCATGATATCAACCGCCAATACCGGGAGAGACGAATCCTATCTAACCGCCACTGCCTCCAAATGCTTCGGGACTACACCCAACTACTACCTGTTTGCATGACTTCTTTGAGCCGTGGTAGGGTAGTAATCAAAGTACAGTGGGAACACACTCGAGGCGAAGTAGCAGTGTCAAGTCGACGGACTAAGCTGTACTCATGTCACCTGGGAACTGCTACCCGACGATAGGTATAATACCAACCAATAGTTCCCGACGAGTCCTATCCGGTGTACTCGTAACCTAACGAGCACCTGCATACTATCTCCACTACGACGTACTAATGGCTATGGGACAGACCATCTCCCCTGCTGGGATGAGATGCATATACACTAGTCTACTCCGGAGTATCGATGCCCCGTCTCGATAATGCTGCGACTAGGGACCTGTATAAGGATGTGCTTGTAGATTACCCAGCCCCCACTAGTGTGACTGCCATCATAACGCTGGTGTCACGACCCGAAGGTACGGAACGTGACCGGCACTTAAATTATGAAACGTCTAATGGCATAACATAATCTAAGTAAGCCAAGGCCCAGAAAACTAAACCGTTTAACAATTAGAATGAAGGAAAACTTGTTTAAAAGAAGCGATTTTAACCAAATAAGTCGCATTAAACATTTAAAAGCAACATCAGAATTTCCCGAAAATTTCAGCAGAGTCTCCTTTGTAAATACTGGCCCCCAAACGGGTACAACACATGAAAATACATAAAAATGATGAATAAAGGAATCCCCAAGCGGGAGCTAGCTCTTCGCCAATGGCGGAATTGTTAGTGTATATGCCCTAGAGGCCATTACTGTATCATACTAGTTTGTATATTACTTAATGGAAGCTTGGGATATTCACCTTGTATATACAATCTTGCTCAAAATAGTAGTATGCTACTTGGTTTGTTTCTACTTCAATGTGTACATGTGTTTATTTTAGTATATCGCCTATACACATTAGTGGAGCCCTTAGGATCTTTTCTTGATTACCAGCGTTGTTATGGCAGTCACACTAGTGGGGCTGGGTAATCTATAAGCACATCCTTATGCAGGTCCCTAGTCGCAGGACTATCGAGACAGGGCATCGATACTCCGGAGTAGACTAGCGTATGCGCTTCTCATCCCAGAGTGGGAGGTGGTCTGTCCCACAGCCATCAGTACGTCGTACTGGAGATAGTATATGGGTGCTCATTAGGTTACGAGTACACTGGACAGGACTCGTCGGGAACTGACCGGTTGGTATTATACCTATCGTCAGTTATCAGTTCCCAGGTGACATGAGTACATCTTAGTCCGCTGACTTGACACTGTCACTTCGCCTCGAGTGTGTTCCCACTGTACTTTGATTACTACCCTACCACGGCTCAAAGGAGTCGTGCAAATAGGTAGTAGTTGGGTGCAGTCCCGAAGCACTTGGAGGCAGTGACAGTTAGACAGGATTCGTCTCCCCCGGTATTGGGGGTTGACATCGCGCTGTGTCTAGGAGAGCCATTACACGAGTAGTCCCTGGCCAGGGCAAGCGAGATATACTGGTAGGCATCTAGTGTTATCTCAAGGTGTTTTGGGCTTCACTCCGACACGACTTGTACCGCTATTAGGGGACTGACGTTTATCGCCCCATAGGCCCGCTATGCGATGTATCAGACGAACAGACCGGACTGTACGGAGACTGTCACATTCAGGCTCAGTAGGAGTTCAGATGGGTTTCACCTCGTCAGTCTTCTTGTCGGCATCTACCTGGGGACCGTTACGCACAGCTAGTGCCACTTGCGGTCTGTGGTTAAACCCACTGCCAGCGTAGTGTCGAGTCTTTAGAGTCCCACACAGAAAGCTATTCGCCTTTAGGCAAAAGAGTAGAGGTCGCATGGTTTTGCGACAGGTCGCATGGTTTTGCGACAGGGTTCGGTCACATCCGTGCACTTATGCACGCACAGTGTCTGGACAGTTAACACTAGCGGGCTTTGGTTTAAGCCAGATCCTAGTGTATGTTTTGGGATTGGTTTTATCCAGTATGTATTCGTGTTCCTCGGAACGCGGATGCGGGTGTGTATGCACAGTTGATGGAGAGACAGAGGCAGAGGATTCTCATTAGGGTTGTTGACCGTTGACTGTTGACTATTGACATTTTGCTCAACCCTAATGAGAATATGATATGTAATTAACAATAATATTAATTAAGTATTATAGTGACATGGTTGTTGAGGGGTTGAATTTGTTGACTTGTTGACTTTGTTGACCGGTTGACTAGGTTGGACTAGTTGACCATCATGATGACAATGGCTATCATTTCATGGCAAAGACTTTTGCTTGCTTGTTCTCTTGTGCAAAATGAGTGCATGAAATGATATGGCTATTGTAGCTTAAACTATCACTAATACTTGATTGCTATTATTGGTTATGATGGTTTTGGATTATGAGAGCCAAGAGAGAAAAGTCTTGCTCATTTCTTTCATTTCATTTCTCTCTCTTGTGTTCTTGAGCTCTCATCTCCTTCCTCTTGCTCTCCCTCTCTTTAGTCTATGGTTCACTTGTCTCATGTGTTGAGAAACAAGAACCATAGAGAAAATCCCAACACATTCTCCTCTACTCACTCTAGTTCACAAGGTTTAGCAAACCGAGTGAACTAGTTTCTTCAAAGCTCGAAGAAGAAGCCAAAGGTAGAAGCTTTCAGGTGGATCGATCTTCGGCGCAAGGAGACGACGGGGTGAAGCCGATCCGGACAACCATCGAGGCTTGTAGATGAAGGAGTTCAAGAAAGAAAGGTATAACCCCCTAACCGAGTAGTTAACAACTCCTAGTTAGGTTGTTAGTTAGATGTTTGACAAAGATCCGGTTTTGAGTCCATGTTACCGCCTCTAGAAAATTGTTTTTCACCTAATTCCGCATGCCCGAAAGTACCGAGAGACGTAGCATGGACTTAAAGTGGTATCAGAGCCTAGTTAAACTCTATCTAACATGTTAGCAAAGTAACTAGATGATCGATCAAAGAAAAAGTCACGAAATACATCAAAAATTCATGCTTGCTGTCGATTTTCAAAGTACTGTAAAAGTAATAAATCATGCTTCAAAAATCGACTCAGGGTTTTTAGAGTATACTGTAGAAAGACGGTCCTCTGATCTCATCAAAGCGCCGCGGAAACGCGGCAATCGCTTGCTATTGTCGCGGTTCCGCGGCCGTATTGGTTCCTCTCTGGATCTTCTTTGCTACAGTATATTCAGTGGGGTATTTTGGGAATTTTGGTATATGTTTTTTCAGCCCAGATTTTCCAGGAAGAAAATTTAGTTTTTGGAGCTTTAAAAACCGTATTTTGATCGGTTTTCTTATGACTTAAGCTGACGGGTTTTTATCTGTGATGTGATATTTGTATTGAACGTCTGCTAATCGCTATATGTCGATTAGTGGGTTTATACAAATCTGTGATCTGTAATGTTGCTGGAATGTGTATATGAATTCATTGGATTGTCGCGGGTGAATAGCCGGGGGTTGTGAGACGAGAGTTTTCTTTTCTTTCAATTCATGTAAATTTATAAATTGATGTAATAATTATTTGTATGGCCGCACAACCGGGTCGGGGTTGTAGCCGTCATTGTATAATTTCTTTTTACTGTTTTTGCTCCTAGGATAGACCCATGGAGGGGGTGCACAATCTACCAGGTATGCCGAAGTGCCGAGTGGCCTACTCACGGAGTTGAGCGAGGTTGCTTCGCTTCGGGTACTTGGCGGGTAGTTTGCCTCATCCGTATGGGTCTTGGGTGGGGTATTGGCTATTCACCGCGACCGTGTAATCTGCTTTTCGTTACAGGCTCGTACGAATTGCGGATTCCTAGTATATCCAATGTATTCATCTGTGATCTGAAATGGCTATCATTGCAATATATCTATATATGGTATTATTTAGGCGTTGCTTATGTTTTACAGCCGCGCTAGCCCAGCCCCCGCTCTGTTGTTAGTTAAGTAACCTAACGGGTAATGACGGGGCCCCGTGGCGAATGCGAATGGCATAAGCGTACGTCATATTTTGGTTGTTTTCTGCAATGGTAGGATTAAATGATGGGACGCATTAAAAGAACTAATGCAAGAATATCACGCATTAAAAGAACTAATGCAACAAAAATAAACCAAGTAAAAGTCGTTGGAACACTTTCGAAAAACCACTCGGTTCTTTTCAAAACTAACTTTTAAATGCGGAGCCTGAGCCACTCCTTTTAAAAGCTATCTTGTTCCATCGATTATATCAAGTGCACTACGTTCACGGTTTTGCCAAAACCAGCCGTAGCCCTCCATCATTTCAGTTAAATATTCGGTAGTATTCAAACTATGTATTTTGACCTCACGCCAAAGCATAGTGATTGGTAGCTGCCGGATATTTATCTGTTGCATAGATAGAATGCGTTGGTTTGGTGGGACAGCCGTACTGCCATTTTGGCCTACGTCAAGGGTAGGTACGGGTGGGTTCAAATTAACCTGGATAATGATGGGAAGAACTTGACATGTGACTTATGACATTTTGACCTCACGCCAAGGTCATAAGAGCATGGGCCAAAAATCCACATCGGGAGTTTCAAAAGAACTGAAACTTGCTAGTGTTGCATACCATTTGGAGGGTGATGATTCTGGTAGGATTCCTTCAGTTTCGTCACGCGGTGATATTTGGATCCCGATCCTACTGTGAGTATATGCTACTCCTCGGGAAATTTCTTACTTAACGATCAATGCTATAAACCAAGTAGGTGTCTAGAAAGGTGTCAGCGGGGCTAAGCCCCCAGGGAAAAGAGGTTATTTAATTAAGGAACTTCGCGAAAGCGTTGGAAAACCTCCCTCTAAGTACCGACACTGGTCTGGCTGAACGGTTAAGCAAGAATTGTACGGTGAGATTGATCCTGACTAATTCTTCCTTTTTGGTTTGAGGAGGGATTCGAGAAACAGTGGGAGCCATCCTGTTTAGACAAACTAAAAACCATTCTAAACTTGCAAGAGCATCATGCTGAGTGTTTCTTCTCTCTCTCCTAATTGCAGTGACCAATCGACATGACTGGACTTAAGTTACTTCTAGATAAAAACATACTGACACGGCCAAACTACAAAGATTGGCTCAGGAATGTCAAGATGACAATCACTTACGACAAGCTGGGGTATCTTCTTACCATCAAAGCTCCCCCTGTCCCCGGTCCCAAAACCAGCGTCGCGGATAAGGAAATCCGTAAGACCTGGGAACTAGATTGCGCGAAGGCCAAGTGCCTCGTGCTTGCCTCTATGGACAACGAACATCAGAGGAGGCACGAGAATATGGACCTCGAATCCATATTTCTCCATACAAAAGAACTGTATGGAGAGCAGTCTCGTATAGCAAGATACGAAGTGTCGATGAAGTTATTTTCGGCAAGGTTGGCCGTCGGATCATCGGTAGCGGAACACGTGCTTAAGATGATTGGTTACATAGAAGAGCTCGCGGACCTTGGGACCACGTTGGAGAATGAGCTCTATACGGACTTGATTCTCCAGTCCCTTCCTTCCACTTACGCCCAGTTTATCCTGAACTTCAACTTACAAGAAAAGGAAGTTGAACTTTCAGAACTCCTCAACATGCTGAGGAGCGCAGAGGGCACCCTACAGAAAGGTAGGAAAACATCCACTTTATTTGTAGGAGGATCTTCCACTTCTAGGTCCAAGGCGAAAGCCAAGGGAAAGAAGAAGAAAGCCCCCGCAAAACCAAGGGGCGGTGTTAGTAAAGTGGATACGAAGGGAAAGGCAAAAGCAACAAAGAAAGTGGGAAAGCTTGTGGATAAGGAAGAATGCTTCTATTGTCATAAGAAGGGACACTGGAAAAATGATTGCAGGGCTTGGAAGGCCAGAACACAGGATCTGAAGCAGGTTGCGGCTTCAGCTTCAGGTGTGTATGTTATTGAAAACTGTCTTTCAATAAACTCTACTTCCTGGGTATTGGATACCGGATCAGGATCTCATATCTGTAATTCTTTGCAGGCATTGAGAAACCGTAGGGTTTTGAAGGCAGGTGACATGACCCTCAAAGTTGCAAACGGAGCTAGCATGGATGCTAAGGCCGTGGGGGACTATCACCTGGGGTTGTCAAATGGACACGTTTTGGTTTTGCGTAATTGCTATTTTATACCCAACACAACTTGTAATATCATTTCTGTATCTTTGACTTCTAAAGAAGGTTATGAATTTGCGTTTGTAAGTAATGTTGTAAACATTCACCTTAATCAAGTTCTGATTGGGTCAGGTACATTAAGCAATGGTATATACGTATTTAACCAACCACAGATTTTCAATGTCCAGAATACACACAAAAGAAAGTCTCCGGAAATAAATCAGACTCTCTTATGGCATTATAGACTGGGTCACGTCAATGAGAGAAGGTTGACGAAGTTACATACAGAAGGATATTTGAATGCGTTCGAATATCAATCGTATGCCATTTGTCAATCCTGTCTCAAAGGAAAGATGACAAAGACTCCGTTCACTGGACATGGAGTAAGAGCGAGCGAGCTCTTGGGACTCGTACACAGCGACGTGTGCGGTCCAATGTCTACACATGCACGAAGCGGTTATTCTTACTTCATTACTTTTACGGATGACTTTTCAAGGTACGGTTATGTCTTCTTAATGAAACATAAGTCCGAAGCCTTTGGAAAATTCCTGGAATATAAGAATGAAGTAGAAAAACAAACCGGCAAAAGTAACAAGATTCTAAGATCGGATCGAGGTGGTGAATACTTGAGTGCCGAGTTCCTGGACTATTTAAAAGAGAACGGAATTCTCTCTCAGCTTACTCCTCCATATACTCCGCAACATAACGGTGTATCGGAGAGACGGAACCGAACCCTATTGGATATGGTACGGTCCATGATGAGTAACACTGAATTACCGCGATCATTCTGTGGGTATGCGCTAGAATCAGCTGCATACCTTTTGAACCGAGTTCCGACTAAGACTGTGCCTACCACACCATATGAAATATGGAGTGGGAAGAAACCCTATCTTCAATATCTGAAGATCTGGGGATGTCCGGCTTTTGTCAAAAAGCAGCATGCGGACAAGCTCGAGGCACGCTCAGTACTGTGCAAGTTTGTGGGATACCCAAAGAACACCAGGGGGTATCTTTTCTACCACGCAGAGGAACAAAAAGTCCTTGTTTCTCGTAATGCCCACTTTCTAGAGCACAAGTTCTTGGAAAAGGAAATTAGTGGGAGCGCAGTAGAACTGGAAGAAATTCCAGAACCACAGACTATTACTGAAAGCTTAGTAGAACCAGAGAGTTCAAAAGAACAGGACATTCCTACGCCGCTCCGCAGGAGTGGTAGGCAGTCTCATCCGCTCGAGAGATACTACGGTTTTCTCATAGACGGGGATAGAGAGGATTGCATCATAGATTATGATGAGCCTACTAGCTTCCAGCAGGCCGTTCAGAGCGTTGACTCGGTAAAATGGCTGGATGCAATGCGGACCGAAATGGAGTCCATGTACACCAACAAAGTATGGACGTTGGACATTGCTCCAGACGGGGTAAAACCCGTAGGATGCAAGTGGATCTTTAAAAGGAAGATTGGTGTAGATGGACAGGTTGAGACCTATAAAGCTAGACTTGTTGCAAAGGGTTTTCGTCAAAGACCTAGTTTGGACTATGACGAAACCTTTTCTCCAGTGGCTATGCTGAAATCCATTCGGATCCTTCTTGCCATTGCTGCCTTCCACGATTATGAGATTTGGCAGATGGACGTAAAGACAGCTTTTCTAAATGGAAATTTAGAGAAGTGTGTCTATATGGACCAGCCAGAGGGTTTCATTCAGAGTGGGAGCAGCGGAAAGGTGTGCAAGTTGCTTAAGTCCATCTATGGACTAAAGCAGGCATCGCGGAGTTGGAACATCTGTTTTGATGAGACGGTCAAGGAATTTGGCTTTATCAAAAATCCAGATGAACCATGCATCTATAGTAGATTTGTAGCAAGAACAGTAATATTCCTCGTTTTATACGTGGATGACATTCTCTTAATAGGAAATGACATTCCTATGCTACAATCTGTCAAGGGGTTCTTATCACACAGGTTCTCCATGAAAGACCTGGGTGATGCCTCATACATCCTGGGGATCCGGATCCATCGTGATAGATCCAAGAGGATATTAAGACTTTCACAGTCCAGGTACAGTGACACCATACTGAAGAGATTCAGTATGGAAGATTCCAAGCGCGGTAACCTACCGGCTTGTCACGGGATCACCCTCTCTAAAGAGATGTCTCCCAAGACTGATTTGGAGAGGGATCGCATGTCTATTATACCCTACGCTTCTGCGGTAGGCTCTATAATGTATGCGATGTTGTGTACCAGACCGGATGTAGCTTATGCACTGAGTGTGGTAAGCCGGTATCAGTCAAACCCTGGGGAGAAACACTGGATAGCGGTAAAGAACATTCTCAAGTACCTGAGAAGGACTAAGGAGATGTTCTTGGTGTATGGCGGAAAAGACCTCCAGATCGAGCCTTTTGCTGACTCCAGCGTCCAGAGTGACAAGGACGATTCCAAATCCATGTCGGGTTTTGTTTTTACCCTCAATGGAGGGGCGGTGTGTTGGAAGAGTTCCAAACAGGAAACCGTTGCAGACTCGACGATAGAAGCGGAATACATCGCTGCATCTGATGCCGCAAAAGAAGCTATCTAGATGAGGAAGTTCTTGAAAGAACTTCAGGTGGTTCCGTCCATTGTTGATCCAATGCCTCGGTATTGCGACAACAACGGGGCTATAGCTTTAGCGAAGGAACCCAGGTCCCATCAGAGATCCAGACACATCTTGAGGCGGTATCACCTGATCAGGGAGATCGTGGATCGCCAGGAGATCGAGGTTCGGAGGGTTGCTTCAGAAGATAACACTGCAGATCCATTCACCAAGGCCTTGCCCCAGACTCAGTTCGAGCGGCTGATCGAGATGATAGGTCTTCGATACGCCAGTACAAGGCCTTAGTGCAAGTGGGAGATTGTTAGTGTATATGCCCTAGAGGCCATTACTGTATCATACTAGTTTGTATATTACTTAATGGAAGATTGGGATATTCAACTTGTATATACAATCTTGCTCAAAATAGTAGTATGCTACTTGGTTTGTTTCTACTTCAATATGTACATGTGTTTATTTTAGTATATCGCCTATACACATTAGTGGAGCCCTTAGGATCTTTGCTTGATTACCAGCGTTGTGATGGCAGTCACACTAGTGGGGCTGGGTAATCTATAAGCACATCCTTATGCAGGTCCCTAGTCGCAGGACTATCGAGACAGGGCATCGATACTCCGGAGTAGACTAGCGTATGCGCTTCTCATCCCAGAGTGGGAGGTGGTCTGTCCCACAGCCATCAGTACGTCGTACTGGAGATAGTATACGGGTGCTCGTTAGGTTACGAGTACACTGGACAGGACTCGTCGGGAACTGACCGGTTGGTATTATACCTATCGTCAGTTATCAGTTCCCAGGTGACATGAGTACAGCTTAGTCCGCTGACTTAGCACTGTCACTTCGCCTCAAGTGTGTTCCCACTGTACTTTGATTACTACCCTACCACGGCTCAAAGGAGTCGTGCAAACAGGTAGTAGTTGGGTGCAGTCCCGAAGCACTTGGAGGCAGTGACGGTTAGACAGGATTCGTCTATCCCGGTATTGGGGGTTGACATCGCGCTGTTTCTAGGAGAGCCATTACACGAGTAGTCCCTGGCCAGGGCAAGCGAGATATACTGGTAGGCTTCCAGTGTTAACTCAGGGTGTTTTGGGCTTCACTCCGACACGACTTGTACCGCTATTAGGGGACTGACGTTTACCGCCCCCTAGGCCCGCCATGCGATGTATCAGACGAACATACCGGACTGTACGGAGACTGTCACATTCAGGCTCAGTAGGAGTTCAGATGGGTTTCACCTCGTCAGTCTTCTTGTCGGCATCTACCTGGGAACCGTTACGCACAGCTAGTGCCGCTTGCGGTCTGTGGTTAAACCCACTGCCAGCGTAGTGTCGAGTCTTTAGAGTCCCACACAGAAAGCTACTCGCCTTTAGGCAAAAGAGTAGAGGTCGCATGGTTTTGCGACAGGTCGCATGGTTTTGCGACAGGGTTCGGTCACATCCGTGCACTTATGCACGCACAGTGTCCGGACAATTAACACTAGCGGGCTTTGGTTTAAGCCAGATCCTAGTGTACGTTTTGGGATTGGTTTTATCCAGTATGTATTCGTGTTCCTCGGAACGCGGATGCGGGTGTGTATGCACAGTTGACGGAGAGACAGAGGCAGAGGATTCTCATTAGGGTTGTTGACCGTTGACTGTTGACTATTGACATTTTGCTCAACCCTAATGAGAATATGATATGTAATTAACAATAATATTAATTAAGTATTATAGTGACATGGTTGTTGAGGGGTTGACTTTGTTGACTTGTTGACTTTGTTGACCGGTTGACTAGGTTGGACTAGTTGACAATCATGATGACAATGGTTATCCTTTCATGGCAATGACTTTTGCTTGCTTGTTCTCTTGTGTAAAATGAGTGCATGAAATGATATGGCTATTGTAGCTTAAACCATCACTAATACTTGATTGCTATTATTGGTTATGATGGTTTTGGATTATGACAGCCAAGAGAGAAAAGTCTTGCCCATTTCTTTCATTTCCTTTCTCTCTCTTGTGTTCTTGAGCTCTCATCTCCTTCCTCTTGCTCTCCCTCTCTTTAGTCTATGGTTCACTTGTCTCATGTGTTGAGAAACAAGAACCATAGAGAAAATACCAACACATTCTCCTCTACTCGCTCTAGTTCACAAGGTTTAGCAAACCGAGTGAACTAGTTTCTTCAAAGCTCGAAGAAGAAGCCAAAGGTAGAAGCTTTCAGGTGGATCGATCTTCAGTGCAAGGAGACGACGGGGTGAAGCCGATCCGGACAACCATCGAGGCTTGAAGACGAAGAAGTTCAAGAAAGAAAGGTATAACCCCCTAACCGAGTAGTTAACAACTCCTAGTTGGTTGTTAGTTAGATGTTTAACAAAGATCCGGTTTTGAGTCCATGTTACCGCCTCTAGAAAATTGTTTTTCACCAAATTCCGCATGCCCGAAAGTACCGGGAGAGGTAGCATAGACTTACAGGAATCACAACCACTTGCAGTATGTATATCAAAAGCGCACAATAAGCATCTGAGAGCAAGAAATAAGCAAATACCACGTCGGCTCAAGTGAGCATCGACACCAACATCACAAATACAAGTCCCACGAGTCTCACCGTCTAGTCAAATATACAAGGGTAGATGGAGTATACTAGATACACAATAATATACATGATGGAATAAAATGTCCTCGCAACCCACCTACGAGCAAAGCTGCAAAACGATGCAAACAAAGCAGGATAGAAAGTACACCCGACGCTACTGGGCTGACGGTTCAGACCTGCAAAATACTGTGGCACAACTGGGGTGTGTTGCCAACTCGTGAGTAGTAAGTATTATCGAATAAGGCCATCATAAGCATGCATGCAAGTGCGTCTCAAGCTACGCATACCAAAATGATACGACGCACAAGTATGAATGCAACATGAATGTATAATCAACACGAAATCATGATGTATCTAATATAAGAAAATCTGTATCTTTAATTTCGTAAAACCTCTGTGCAATAAACTGAAGTATCGTCACTTAAATCAATAGAAAATCTGTGTCAAGTATCGACACAAAATATACATATCCCGATATCTCAACATCTCAACATCTCAATATCTCAGTGTCTCAATATCTTAATATCTCAATATTTCGGGCTCCGTCAGTCCGGATCGGCCTATATCATCAAATCTCACGACCACGTCGGTATCCTCCGGATATCTTCCGTGCCAACAATCACCGGTAGGTAGTCTGCCCCTGCTAGGCTCATCGTCTACAACTCGAGCTTCTTACCCCGGGGTACCATATCGGGCCCACCATGTACCCGAAACGGTTCATCCAACTCCTCGAATCGGGTCTCGAAAGCCAATCATAATCAGGAAAACTCATGGTGGACGACACATACATCATATCACGAGAAAACCGCAACTTGCATTTTTAAAGCGATACAGGTTTATAAAATTCTTGCGGTTTTCCCAAAAATCCAGAAATCCCATCAATACTGAAATCCTCAAGAAGAATCAAAATATATAAGCATGCCGGTGATGATAGAAATCTATGGTACGGTAGTATATACCATGCGAAATACGGCCAGAAGCTATGCATAAATCATGATGCAATGAGGTATGTATATATAACTAACAATCCTACGCATCCATTTAATGAAATGAATATACAAGTATAAGTCTATGGATCATACATGATGCAAATGCACAGTTACTGATTTTTAAGCAAGTTCTATAGTGTTCGTGACATTGCAATTACCAAAGGCGTGTGTGTTCGCATGAATAGTGCACGTGCGGCATGAAGCAATGGTAACAGTGCAAGTGTCCTATGAGATGATATCACATATGTATGTATATATATAAGGTGATGCGATGCAATGAGATGAATAACTGGGAAACTACGCATATAAAATGCAAGTACTACAAGTAATCCTAAACCATCGGGCGCCTCGCGTCATCCATACGATCCCCCTGTAGATGTGTACATTTACTCGCCGGGATGCCTCGGCTAATTAATCCGATCTCAGCCTTGCCTTTTCCGCGCCACATCCGACGCCTCTGCACCCGATTCTAAAAACGCACACAAGTAAATAAGAGAATAAATAAATGATAGTCGTGGATAGAAACAACGCAAGTCAATCCATGCGCACAACAAGACGCGCACACACTTAGTGCACAAACCGCGCTCGCGACAACGCCACAAGCCACAACTAGAGTCGCTAATACGTGACTACTACCAAGTCTAGAACCCAATCGCACATTCACAACACATTAAATATTATATGAATTAGATTATAAATCACCAAAACCTCAAACTCACTTAAAAAGCTATTAATCCAAAAACCTAGTAAGCAACAATTACTATTTTAGTTCAAATCTAGATGTTTTAACAATTCTAGTGGCCACAATGCTCACTAAATATCTTAATTAAACCACCCAAACCCTAACTAAATTTAATTTCATCTAATTACACATTAATTTAAAACCTAGTTTTCAAAGTTATATAATTAGAACAAATTAAATGTAACAATTAACAAATTAGTAACTAGGCTAGGTTTTTACATATCTTAAAATATTAATCTACACTTAACTAACTTAATTTATTTATAAAAACCCTAACCTTAGTTTAAACCCTTTCTTGAAATCTAAAACTTAAAATTAAAACCATATTTAAACACTTAATTAGCTTAGATTGAAGTAATTATCCAACAATTAAAACATAGGTTAAGATTTATACCTCACAAATCAAGAGATCTAGCATACAATCTTGCCTCCAAAGATGCTTCCTTGCTCCTCAATCCAAACTAGATTGGGCTAAAGAAAATTGGGTAAGGGTTTAATTAGGATTTAGTAGGAATTTTGTGTGGTTTTAGTTTGGATTTTTGATACAAATTTTGGGGATTTAGATGGAATATGAAGTGGGGAATTTGGGGAGGGGCTGTGCAGGAAATGGCCGAGCCTTGGGGGAGAGGGAAAAGTGAGTGATTGATGGAAGTCAAGGCAACAAGCACCCATACCTCAATAAACAATGCACCATGATTCATGTTACTTAATTATTTTCTTTTCATTTCATTTCATTTTTTTTGTTGCAAGGAAAAGAGAGAGAAAGGGGGTTGTGCTCGGCCAGCAAGGTGGGAGTGTGTGTGTGTGTGTGTGTGTGTGTGTGTGTGTGAATTTCTAAGTCAAAGACAACCCCATACCACAAGTCAACAAGCCCCAAACCTCATTTCTATTTAATTTATTTTCACAATTTAAGCCCTTTTTCTTTTATATTTTCTAAAACCATCCTGGCAACTTCTTTTCCTCTCAAAAACAGCATGTTACATTTTGGTTTAATGAGTTATGATGCACAAAACTTGTATTAACCCATTCTAATTTGTAATTATCACTAATTAAATGTATTAGTGAAAGCTTAAAATAATATTAAAAATAATTAATTAAGGAAAATATTTAAGTAAACTAACAATTTATAAGCGACTAATTAAATATCAATACTAGCCATTACATAGCTAGAATAAGTATAATTAAGTCTATGTTGAAAAATAATTATATCTTGGTTTTTTTTACGGAAAATACCATTTATTTTACCGATTATCGGAAATTTCACCTAAACGATTTTCCAAAAAATTACAATCTTTCCCCCTTAAAGAAATTCGGTCCCCGAATTTAGAATTTAACTACGCGTACCCTCGAAGATATGGGAATATTTCTTTCTCATCTCGTTCTCTGTTTCCCACGTGACCCTTTTCTCCATTCAGGCCACGCCAAGGAACCAATACGGACGCTCAGACCTCAATTTCTTCACCTGCCGATCTAGAATGACTATCGGCTGCTTGGTGAAAGAAAGATCACGCTCCAGCTAGATCGTCTGATGATGTATCGCGTGAGAGGGGTCATGAAGGCACTTGCAGAGCATTGATACATGAAATACGGGATGAGTATCTGGAAAGCTAGGTGGAAGAGCCAAACGATAAGAAACTGCGTCGACACGCTCGAGAATCTCGAAGAACCCACATGTCTGGAACTAAGCCTTTCTTTTCTTTCTGAATCTCGACACGCCCTTCATGGAGAAACCTTCAAGAAAACATGATCTACAACGACGAACTCAAGTCTGCGCCAACGTCGGTCTGCATAAGGTTTCTTCCTGCTCTGGGCCGCTCTCATCCTATCCCGAATCAGCTGAATCTTTTAGGTCATCTCCTGCACAATCTGTGGTACCAAAACACTGCTCTCACTGAGTTCTGTCCAACAAACGGATGATCGATATTTCCTCCTATATAATACATTGATGGGTACTATCTGAATCGTTCTCCTGTAAGCCGTTATTATAGGAAAACTCTATCAAGGGCAAGTGGCGATCCCAACTGCCACCGAAAACTAGAATGCAAGCTTGGAGCATGTCCTCAAGAATCTGAATGGTCCGCTCTAATTGATCGTCGATCTGCGAATAGAAAACTGCACTGAAACTCAATCTGGTGCCCAAAACCTCCTGAAGTATCTGCCATAGTTGGCTGGTGAACTTGGTGCCTCTGTCGGACACAATACAATTCGAAACTCCATGTAGTCACACAATCTCATCAACATATATCAGAGCATACTGAACAAATCCGAAAATGGTCCTTACTGGAAGAAAGTAAGCTGCCTTCGTCAAACGGTCTACAATCACTCAAATAAATCCTTATTCTCGACTGGTCCTAGGTAGACCCACAATAAATTCCATAGAAATCTGCTCTTATTTCTACTCCGTAATAGGTAAAGGTTGTAACTCTTCTGTTTGCCTCTGATGCTCGGCCTTGACTGGCTGATAAGTCAGCATCCCGAAAAAAAATCTGTGACATCTCTCTTCATTCCTTCACACTAGTAGACTTCTCTCAAATCACAATTCATATATGCTGACTGATGCGCCTCCTCTAAGATCTCGCGTCTCAGTCCCTCGGAATCTGGCGCACATAGTCGAATCCCAAATATTAGTACTCCCTAATCATCAATCATGAATTCTGAACCTCTGCCCTGTTGAACCTGCTCCATGATCTCTGACAAACGAACGTCATCGGACTATGCCTCATGGATATGATCAAATAACTGTGGATGTGTACGGACACGGACAAGTTGTCCTCTGGTCAACGTAACTCGAACCGCACTCGGCTGACACAAAAAATCTTCTAATCTGCAGTCGACTGTCTCTGAACTGTGCTCAATAAGAAAATCTACCTCCGAGCCTCCGACTCAAAGTATCTGTCACAACATTCGCCTTCTCCGGATGATAAAGAATCATCGCAGTCATAGTCTTTCACTAGCTCCATCCATCTGTGCTGTCTCAAATTCAAATCTCGCTGCTGAAAAAAAATGTACTTTAAACTCTTATGGTCCGTGAATATCTGGCACGACTCACCGTATAAGTAGTGTTTCCAAATCTTAAGTATAAAAACTGTTGGATATAGTGCCCTCAGAGTCAATTATTGGATCGCAGGAATGTGATTGCAATGATTGAGGGAGGACCTATACCCGTAGGACAATCTTACTCTGGATGATTGTATACTATCTGGTTTGTCTCTATCATCATGTACATGCTTTAGGTGACATTGTAGTTCACTATTACACGTTGATATAGAATAGTATGCTACCATGGTTTGTCTTTATCATCATGTACTGCTTTAGGTGACCTTAAAGGTCGCTATTTCACGCTGATAGAGCCCTTAGGATTCTTGCTTGACGACCAGCAGTATGATGGCGATCATATACGTGGGAGCTGGGGTCTATAAGCACATCCTTAAAAAGCCCTTGTCGTGAGAGTTTCGAGACTGGGCATCGATACTCCATTAGTAGACTAGTGTATACAGTCGAGACCCCGACGAGGGGTGGTGGCCGGTCTCACAAGCCATTGGTGTCAGTTGGTTCACCGAAGATATATATAGGTGCTCATTGGGTTATGAGTACACCGGATAGGACTCGCCGGGAACATGCTAGTTGGTATTATACCTGACGTCAGATAGCAGTTCCCTAGTGACATGTGTACAGGTTAGTTCATCGACCTGAGATCGTCATTTGTCTCCTGTGAGTTCCCACTGTGCTTTGATTACTACCCCACCACGGCTCAAAGGAGTCGTGCAAACAGTTTTTAGTTAGGTACAGTCCCGAGCCACATGAAGGCAGTGAGCGGATCGGAAGGGGATTTGTCTCTCCCAGTATTGGGGGTGAGATCGCGCTGTGTCTAGAAGAGCCATTACACAAAGCCCTCGGCCGAGGCAGGAGATTTACTGGTAAGTATTCCAGTAGTATCTCAGGGTGTTCTGGGCTACACTCCGACACGACTTGTACTGTTTTTGGGGGTCTGACTTTTACCAACCCCCTAGGCCCGACATGCGATGCTCATAGACGAACGGACCAGACTGTACGGATATTGTCACTGACAGGCTTAGTAGGGTGTCAGGATGAGTTCGCTCAACGACCTCCCTTTTGGTCAATACTTGGTAGCCCGTTACGTACGGCTAATACCTATGACGTGCTAGTGGTTAAATCCACAGCCAAACTATTGACGAGTCTTTAGAGTCCCCCACAGACAGTTTCTCAAGTTTTGGGCGAAACGTTGTAGAGGCCGCATGATATATGCAGAGTTCGATCATATACGTGCGGTATTGCACGGATCAAGATCGGACGGATCATACTGGTGGGCTTTGGATTAAGTCAGATCCTAGTATTAGATTTGTTGGATTATTTTAGTCTCATCGCATTCGCATTCAGTCGGAATGCGGGAGCAGGTATGTATATACAGGTGAGGGGTATCCTTGTGATCCGTCACGAGTTTACTTCAGATGTTGCCGTATCTTTTTATTGTTGCAAACATTTGGATTAATTTTTGCATATGGAAATAATGAGCTAGAATTTCATCATGACATGCATTAAATGTGACATGGACTTCATTAGTGACTCATGGTCTCTTTTTATGTGCTAATGTCATATTATATGATGCTTTTGTGATGATTTGATAAGAGGAAAGAGAAAGGGGCTGCCATATGCAAGCTTGGTCTAGTATTTTTCACACTCTCTCACTCTCATTCTATCATAGAAAAAGAAAAGAAAAAAGGTGCTTCTTCTTCTTCCTCCTCTAGCTCAAAGCTTCCATCAATGGCTTCATCTCTAACCTCCATCCAAGCAATAGATGCAAGAGACAAAGTGATCACAAACATTCTCTAAAACACCTTGGGCACGTCGGCTAGCACACTTCGTGCCCAAGTTGCTTCGGATGAAGCGGGAACCCGTAAAAAGACTCGTAGATGTGGTGCCCTTTTCCGACAAGGAGATCGAGACCGGAGATGCCGCGAGGAGCTTATGATGGTGGCCAAAGACCGAAGGACACGGATCGATCAGTATATCTTTCCAACCCTCTCTCTAGATTGCTAGTTGTAGGTTAATGGTTCGATCCGGGTTTTAAGCATACGATAGCGCCGGTTTTCAAGTTAAGAAAAATTTTCGTTTCCGCATTTTGGCCTCGGAAAGACGGCCGGGACGCTACCGTAGTCTTACATGGTATCAGAGCCACGCCATTAACCTTTACTAGCTTGCTCTAGCGTGTTTAGAACTTCGATCGGACGAATTTTTCAAAAACTGCGTTTCCAAGTCATCAGTTTCTGTCGAAATTTTTCTGTTGTCAAAAAATTATTTGGTGTATTGCTGAAAATCAGGCAGGGTTTTTAAGACATCTGAGAAAATTTTTTGATGTGATTTTATTGTTGCGCTGCGGAACCGCGGCCATATCCTTGTTTTGGCCGCGGTTCCGCCGCAGTAAAGAGGCTTCATCTCACCAAATTTCTTCAGTTGGTCTTTGACTTGGAAATGGGGTTTCTGGTAATTTTATTTTGGGCCCAGATTTATTTGAGTACTGGGTATTGTGCTTGGGGCCCACTTCGGGAATTTTTGTCGATCGAATATTTTAAACATGTTAGTTCACAGTATTTACATTATATCTGCGACCGTGAATGTCATTCGATCGGTAAATCCTGTCTAATTACTATAGCCCTTTTAGACGGATTTGCGAACGTGATATTCACGTTGATGTTTTGTGTTGTGCTGTGATGTTGCGGATTTGTCGTGGTGGATAGCCTGGATGCAATGGTAGTACAGTTTGGTTGTATTTGTACATTTGATATTGCAGGGCGAGCGTCCGACATGTGGACTGCCATCACTTCCTGTTTGTATATTATTCTTTTTGGGGCATGACCGGGCTGAGGTCGATGTACATGTTGTATATTTTACTTTCTGTACTAGGATTACCCCACGGTGGGGTGCACGGATAGCCGGGTTCTAGAGGGCAACGGGCCCGCATCTCATGTCTTTGAGACGGAAGGGGCTTTACTCTAGAATTGGCAGGCTATTCGCCGCACTCGTAGGAGGTACAGGTTGACCTAAGGAGGGGTGCTCAAGTTACCGGATTCAGTGAAGTGCTGGGTGGTCCATTCACGTTGTTGAAGGGGGCTGCCTCGCTTCAGGTTTTGGCGGGTAACTTGCCGCGCCTGTAGGGGTCTAAGATTACATTACACAGGCTATCCACACGACCAGGGGAACGTCGGGTTTCAGTAGCGGCTCTATGGAAACCCGGGGATCCCAGATTATCTGTATTGTTCTGTGATGCTTATTACATTTCTGTGATGTTGCATTTTATTACGGCTTGAGCGAGTATTATATATTGATATATATACTAGTAGATGTTGTATATGTTTTACACCCGCGCTAGTCCAGTCCCCGCTCTGTCGTTAGTTAAGTAACCTAACGGGTGATGACGGGACCCAGTGGCAAATATGGATGGCATATACGTACATCGTATTTTCGTTCTTTATTGATGTGATCAATTGATGGGACTGCATTAATTCGGATCAATGCAAGCTAAACAAACCTATTCTGATGTTGTTGGAACAATTTTCAAAAAAAAGCTGTTATTGCAAGGACGTTCTCTTTTATTTTGCACAGTGGTATTCGGTTATGAATATCCAGCACCTCAGTCGACGAGGCAAGGGCCGAGATCCCTTCACCGGGAGTGGCCCCTTGGACAAAAGTTTGCGTCAGGGTAATAACTTCACTATAGCCGATTGCCTTTTGCTTTGCATCGTGGTATTCAGTTGGAATATCCTGCACCTCATTCTACGGGGAAAGAGCTGAGATCCCTTCACTGGGAGTGACCTCTTTAGCATAGGTTTTCGCCACTATATTTTTATAAAAAGCTATCCGGTTCCTTCAACGATATCAAGTTCATTACATTAAAGGTTTTTCGCCAAAAACCTGGCGTAGCCCTCCGTCATTTCAGATTAGTATTGCTTAGTATTCATGCTACGTATGTCGTGCATTGCCGAGGCGTAGTGTTCGGTAGCTCTGTAATGCTTTTCTGTCGCATGGATATATGGATTGGTTAGGAAAATCGTACGGTTATGTTGGCATTGTCAAGGACTCGTATGGGTGGGTTTAACGCAATCAAGATAATGACGGGTTGAACTTGACTAGGACTCTTTGATATGTTGGCATTGTCAAGGTCACTTGGGTCCTAGGGGTAAAAACACACATCGGGAGTTTCTAAAGAAACTGAAACTTGCCAGATATGTGCATACCTTCTGGAGTGTGACAACATGAGTGGATTCCATCACGTTATCATGCGATGATAGTTGGATCCTGATTCCCACTGATGAGTTGGTTTACTCCTCGGGTGATCCCGACTAATTCTTCTTTCAGGTTTGGAGGAGAATTTGAGGTTACAGTGTGAAGTTTTCTGATTGGATAAATTGATAACCATTCTGATCTAGGTTAAAGTGCACGCTGAGTGTTTCTTTTCTCTCTCTCTCTTTGGCAACGATCATGACCCGACCCTTGACTATGACTCAGTGACCAAGTTAACCGAACCATCTTAAAACACTGGCTTTTGGATTGTCTGAGTTGCATACCTCATTGCGACTCTTACTTTTACCCTTTTCTCCAGAACACCCCGTATTATTACGAACATCCACTTCCATTGGATAAAACCATCGTATGGTTATATACGAACTCGAAGGATCTTGTTCTAGATTCGAGGATGGTATCCGGTTCTGGGGAAAACGAATAGGATTATTCAGTTATCTTTTCCTCTCACCTTCTCTCAGGTTGCGAGTGGTCCTTAGATTAGGACGGTACACCAATTATGCTAATTGGATAGTCTTCTTCTAAACCATAGGCAGGTGCCGAAATGTGGGGAAGGAAGAAAACCATTTAGCCTAACGATGGTGTACAGAAGGTAATAAGTTAAGACAAATAAAGGGATTAGTAAGAGGGCAAAGTAAATTGCGAATGCTATTCACGACCAAACCAAGTATTTCATCGCCACTCCTACTTCACCTTTGTATTTCTCCGGAACACTCCGTATCACTATGAAAATCCACAGTTATTTGGATACTCCATCGTATGGTTATATACGAACAAGAAGGAACTTGTTCCAGTTCGGGGATGGATTCTGGTTCAAGAGAAATAAGAATAAGGTTTATTCAGTTGGATTTTATCTTCACCTTCTCTCAGGTTGCGAGTGCTCCTAGGATTAGGACAGTACACCCATTATGCTTATTGGATAGTCTTTTTCCAAACCATAGGCTAGTGCCGAACGGTAGGGAAGGAAGAAAACCATTTGGCCTAAAGGGGTGTACAGAAGGTAATGACTAAAGACATATAAAGGGATTTGGAGAGATGGCAAAGAAATATACAGTTATAGTTATGAATCTGATAATGGAAGAAGCATTACTAAGAATACCCGGATACCCCTTCGAAACATTTACATGTTTCAGTTTCACTGTGTATTGTTAAAAAGAAAACTGATTTCCCAATTAGTCCTTGCTCCAGAGTATGTATTTACCAAGTTTGATTCTCACATCTGTATGGTTTTACAGATGATGAGTGGGAGTAAGTTATTGGGAATTGGGTGATCATCCTCATTATATCGGGATTCGTTGTAATTGGTGATATTTGAGAAAATCGCCTGGTTTGTTTGCCGGACGGCAAATATTTGGTTTTGAATATCCGTTGTTATGCACCAATTTCAAATTGATATATCTGTACGTTTATTTTTATAAAGTGAGATATAACTTTTTGAAATTATGTCTATGACATTTACCTCTATCAGTGGATGGTTGGGTAAGGAGCATTAAACAGCGGTGTAATTCTTCTTAACCATATGTACAGTTTTCAACCTACGACACACAGGGAATGAGTTATTAGACTCAGGGGACTTATACAGAGTATTGTAAGTTGTCCAGTATCCATGAGGACAGAGGGGTTGGTACTCATACTATATTCTATTTACTTATGACTTCTCTAGTTCTTAGACATGTGTTTCGTAGAAATGCAAGGTCTAAGTTTTGAGAAGTTATAGGTATACGAATAAAGTAGAGAACCAGGTGTTGCAAGTATCAGGATTTTTCAAGGTGATCGAAAATGTAGATACTTGTGTTTGGTATTCAGTTGAAAGTAATGATTAAGAGAACTTGCTTCTCTTTCAGGTTACTCATATCTGGATGCATTCTTAAGTTGAGTAATGTTGATCGGCCTCTCTCCATTTAGTTGACATGCACTGGAGACAGATGCATGATTTGAATCTGGTTCTAATTAAATCAGTGCCTCTATTTCTATATTGGATATAGAATAGTTCATATCTTAACATTGTTAAGGTACGGGGAGTTGTCCGGCTTATGCTTAAAACCAGACTCTGGATAACTCAAGGCACGTTTCTGTAATGGCAGTTTGTGGGTTGACCCGGGCTATGCCGAAGGTTGACTTTCTACCATCTGGAAGATCAATAGTGATATTGTTCTTGACTCGCCACAGTTTTAATAAAATTGATTTTTTCAGAAAACAGTAGTAGGAGTATGGTAGAACTGGAAGTGATTCCAGAACCGCAAACGATTACGGAAAATTTAATAGGACCTAAAGATTCGATCAAGTTTGACATTCCATTGGCCACTCCGCAGATATGGTGGGTAACCTCAGGCACTCGAGAGGTACCTCGGTATGCTCAAAGACGGTGACAGGGAGGTTCTTGTTTACCCAGACTTGCCATTGCTGTTGTTCCAGACTGTGAGACCCGGCAGGAGGATGAGTATAGCATCGTTCTAAACTAGCTTTAGAAGTGTACGTGTATATGACTCTGCCAGAGGGTTGTCGTAGTCAGTGGGAGCAGCGGAAGCATTGGTGAATAAGTAGCTTATGTCTATTTATGGACTAAAGCAGATATAGCATAGATAGATCATCTATTTCTGATGTGACAGTCATAGGTTTGACTTCATCAGAATAGAGGATGGATCTGTTAAGAAGGTAGTAGGGTTTGATGTCCTGGTATTTGGGTGACATATACAGAGTAGGAAGTGAAATTCCTATACTACGGTCGGTTATACTTTGGTTGTCACACAGTAGTTTCTCCACAAAGGATATAGATATAATGTCAGACATTCTGGTTACTAGATCTATGGTTTTAGATCTAGATTTAGTCCCAATCTGGGTACTTAGACAGCATTCTAAAGGTGTTTTAGAATGGACGACTCCTGGCACGGTAGTGTACCAGCAGGTGATGGAGTCACCCTCTCTAAAGGTGTCTTATAGACTAAAGGGGAGAGGGATGTGCATGATTGGCAGATCACTTGCTTAGGCAATTGAGTCAATCATGAGATGTCAAGTACCACACCAGATGTTGTTTTTGCAGTAGATGCAATAAGTTGATATTGATCCAATCCTGGAGAAACATTCGGAAGCAGTTTTAGAACATAAGTGGATGTTCTAGGGATATGATAACGGCAGCCTCCTTCGGGAGACAGTTATCATTCCAGGCTTCCAAGGTGACCTGGATGACAGAGTGGCTGTCAGAGTTATAGTTTTCTCTCTGACGAGGGGCAGTATTTTGAACAGGTGCTCGAAGCGGATACTGGTGTAAGTGCACGGCGGCGCCCCGGCCGTCAATCCGAGGCCAAAATGCGGAAACGATGATTTACTTTAACTTTTATACAGGCACCACCGCGCACAAAAGTCCCGGATCGGGCCATTAAACTAATCCTAGCTAACTAAAGAACGGGTAGAGAGATATACCGAGCGATCCGTGTCCTTCGGTCTTCTCGTCGTCGTCCCGATCTCCCCACGGAATCTCCGGTCTTCACCATCTCGCCGGAAGGGCACCACGTCGCCGGCTTCTTTTACGGGCTCCCACCTCTGGACCGAGGCAACTCGGGCACGAAGTTGGCGAGTCGACGTGCCCAAGATTTGCTGTAGAATAAGTGTAGTGCTATGTCTCATTTGGGGTTACTAGAAGTTGCCCATTTAGTGGAGGAAAGGAGATATGAAATTTTGTAATGGCTATGGAATTTTTCAAGCAAATGAGATACAAAATCCCCATCCCAAAAATTGGGACAGCCCACCCTTGAAGTGGCCGGCCAAAAACATTGGAGAGGAGAAGAAATCATAGTGGGAGTGTGAATGAGGTGATGAAAGAGAAAGAAATGGGTTATCATGAGAAAAGAAATGATCACAAATAAAAAACCCATACTCCATCAACCAAACATAACTACAAAGGTCAAGCCATGATGAAGTCAAGAAGTCAATGTGATGGTGGAACTATCATGACACAACAATATGCAAAGACCACCCTCCACAATGCTTATTTGCACAAATGCAAATAAACCCTTCTCCACCAATTTCAGCCAAGGAAAGATACAAAGAAAAATGGCCGAAACGGAAAACAAACTGGCAACTCCAAAAACTGATCCCATAATAAATTACAGGAAAACCCCGCTACAGTATATACATACCCGCATTTGTATTCCGACCGCATACAAATGCAATGAGACTAAATCTACACTGTACAATACTAGGATCCGACTTAAACAAAAGCCCGCTAGTATTATCCGTCCGATCATGATCCGTGCAATACCGCACGTATCTGATCGAACCCTGCCATATCTCCATACGGCCTCTACAGCATTTCGCCCGAAACTTAAGCAATTGTCTGTGGAGGACTATAAAGACTCGTCAATACTATGGCTGTGGATTTAACCACTAGCACGTCAGAGGTATTAGCCATAAGTGACGGGCTACCAGCTATTGACCAAAAGGGACGTCGATGAGCGAACTCATCCTGACACCCTACTGAGCCTGTCAGTAACAATATCCGTACAGTCCGGTCCGTTCGTCTATGAGCATCGCATGGCGGGCCTAGGGGGTTGGTAAAAGTCAGACCCCCAAAAGCGGTACAAGTCGTGTCAGAGTGTAGCCCAGAACACCCTTAGATACTACTGGAATACCTGCCAGTAAATCTCCTGCCTCGGCCGAGGGCTTTGTGTAATGGCTCTCCTAGACACAGTGCGACCTCACCCCCAATACCGAGAGAGACGAACCCCTGAAGATCCGCTCACTACCTCCATGTGGCTCGGGACTGTACCCAACTAAAACCTGTTTGCACGTCTCCTTTGAGCGTGGTAGGGTAGTAATCAAAGTACAGTGGGAACTCACACGAGAAAAATGACGATCCTCAGGTCGATGAACTAACCTGTACACATGTCACCAGGGAACTGCTATCTGACGTCAGGTATTATATCTGACGTCAGATAGCAGTTCCCTGGTGACATGTGTATAGGTTAGTTCATCGACCTGAGATCGTCATTTGTCTCGTGTGAGTTCCCACTGTGCTTTGATTACTACCCCACCACGGCTCAAAGGAGACGTGTAAACAGGTTTTAGTTGGGTACAGTCCCGAGCTACATGGAGGCAGTGAGCGGATCGGCAGGGGATTCGTCTCTCCCGGTATTGGGGGTGAGATCGCGCTGTGTCTAGGAGAGCCATTACACAAAGCGCTCGGCCAAGGCAAGAGATTTACTGGTAGGTATTCCATTAGTATATCAGGGTGTTCTGGGCTACACTCAGACACGACTTGTACCGGTTTTAGGGATCTGACTTTTACCAACCCCCTAGGCCCGACATGCGATACTCATAGACGAACGGACCGGACTGTACGGATATTGTCACTGACAGGCTCAGTAGGGTGTCAGGTTGAGTTCGCTCATCGACCTCCCTTTTGGTCAATACTTGGTAGCCCGTTACGTATGGCTAATACCTCTGATGTGCTAGTGGTTAAATCCACAGCCAAAATATTGACGAGTCTATAGAGTCCCCCACAGACAGTTTCTCAAGTTTCGGGCGAAACGTTGTAGAGGCCGTATGATATATGGCAGGGTTCGATCATATATGTGCGGTATTGCACAGATCATGATCGGAAGGATCATACTAGTGGGCTTTGGTTTAAGTCTGATCCTATTATTAGATTTGTTGGATTATTTTAGTCTCATCGCATTTGCATTCAGTCGGAATGCGGGTGCTGGTATGTATATACAGGTGAGGGGTATCCTTGTGATCCGTCACGAGTTTACTTCAGATGTTACCGTATCTTTTTATTGTTGCAAACATTTGGATTAATGTTTGCATATGGAAATAATGAGCTAGAATTTCATCATGACATGCATTAAATGTGACATGGACTTCATTAGTGACTCATGGTCTCTTTTTATGTGTTAATGTCACATTATATGATGCTTTTGTGATGATTTGATAAGAGGAAAGAGAAAGGGGCTGCCATATGCAAGCTTGGTCTTGTATTTTTCACACTATCTCACTCTCATTCTATCATAGAAAAAGAAAAGAAAAAAGGTGCTTTTTCTTCTTCCTCCTCTAGCTCAAACCTTCCATCAATGGCTTCATCTCTAACCTCCATCCAAGCAATAGATGCAGGAGACAAAATGATCACAAACATTCTCTACAACACCTTAGGCACGTCGGCTAGCGCACTTCGTGCCCGAGTTGCTTCGGATGAAGCGGGAGCCCGTAAAAAGACTCGTAGATGTGGTGCCCTTTTCCGACGAGGAGATCGAGACCAGAGATGCCGCGAGGAGCTTGGGATGGTGGCCAAAGACCGAAGGACACGGATCGATCGGTATAGCTTTCCAACCTCTCTCTAGATTGCTAGTTGTAGGTTAATGGTTCGATCCCGGTTTTAAGCATACGATAGCACCGGTTTTCAAGTTAAGAAAAATTTTCGTTTCCGCATTTTGGCCTCGGAAAGACGGCCGGGGCGCTACCGTAGTCTTACAAAAACCACCGCAGCCATTTCTAAGTCATGCATGGAAAAATTCTGCTCGTGCTTCTTCAACTGCCGAGAAGCATTGCAATAACCAACAAAACCGCTTGATCCTAAAGGCAAGATAATACTGGCGCCGTAATCAAATGAGTCTTCAACTGCTGAAATGTCATGACCCGAAAAGTACGGAACATCACCGGCACTTAAATTACGAAACGTCTCGAGACGTACGTAATTTAAGTAAGACAAAACCCAGAAATCAAAACCAATTAAGCAGTAGAGTGAAGGAAAAACCAATTTAAAGCGAGTAATTTTAATAGCATAAGCCGAATTATGTGTATTTAAAACATCAAGTCTTTTCTGAAAATTTCGGCAGAGTTCCCTTTGTAAATACTGGCCCCGAACGGGGTACAACATGATAAATATATACATCAATGATAAAAGGCATCCCCAAGTGGGAGCTAGCTCTTCGTCAATTGACGGTCACAACCACGCAAGCAATATAATGTACAACGCTGAAGGGCGAGGATCAAAACTCAAAAAGAACCCAAAACAGCATGAAAAACCCGTAATAATACAACGCGCGACTCTAAGGTCGAAATAATACACTGGTCCTCTAAGTCTATCAAATAATACAAGTCTGGTTGATGGTGTTTTACTAGATACAACTGAAAATAAATATAAATACAATGGTGGTCACGATACAATGAAACCACCTACCAAAGCAATCAACCGGAAGGAACAGCGTGCCACCAAAGCCGCAACGAAACCTGGACGGCAAAACCTACAAGGAACTATGGCACAACGGGGGTGAGTTGCCAACTCGTGAGTAGAAAACATCTACAAATAGAAATCGCATGTATAACGCAATCCTAGGGCATACGATCAGTAATATCCTCAAAATAATAATATGGCCTGAAACAATATAATGGTAAGGGTAAACATCTATCCCTAAGTGTAATACAAAGTACTTGTGTCAATGACTCAGGTAACAACATATCGCTAATATGATGTACAAATGTCAGGTAGCAATATGTCACTAAAACGATGTTCAAATGTATAGAATGAGAACATGGTACATCATAAATCAAGAACTGTTTTTCTTTATTTAATGAGATTTCTGTATGTATATAAATCAAGATATCATCAACGAAATCAACATAGAATCCGTGTCCAGCATTGACACAAAACATAAATCCTCATATCTCAGGCATCCGTATCATCTGCGGGATCGGCTCGCGGGCTCCAGCAGAACGGAGCAGCCTGTATCCATCTCATGACTCCGGCCGGTATCCTCATGATAACCGACGAGTCCAAATAATATCACCGGTAGGTATTGCCCCCTTCCTGGCTCATCATCGTCCATGAAATCACTCTCGCCTCGGGGTACCTGACCGGGTCCACCATGTACCCGCAAACGGTTCATACGACTCCTCGAATCGGGTCTCGAAATCCATCTCATAACCGAGAAAATATCATAGTGGACGACTCATACATCACGAGAAAACCGCATTTTTCATTTTTAAAAAGAGAGAGATAAAGAGAGAAGTTTATATATATATTCTTGCGGTTTTCTCCCAAATCCAGGAAATCTCATGAAAATCCAATCATCAATAGAGTGTAAACAGTGAATATCGGCATAAAACTCCATAATACTGCATAACAGTGAATAATAATATGCATGAAGTAGCAAGTAATAACTGCAATGTCTAAACTGGCATATAAAGCAAGTACACTATATCATGTCGAAACTATCAGCTAACAAGCTATGTCAATGAAATGATATTCTCTAAAGTGTACGTGACATGGCAATTACCGATGATGATGTGTGTGAGCCGGCAAGTAAGTGTATGTGGAACATACGCATCATCGGTAATGGTGCTGGTGTCCTGACAGCATGATTTAAATATCAACATATGAAAACACAATATAAGCATGCGATGCGATGCGAACAACAATAATATGCGGAAGCTGAATAATAATGCAACAATATGGAATTTACAATACTATACAAGTGTCAAAACTGGTTTGCCATTTGAAATAATACGAATCATGGTGTTTTGAAAATAAGGGCTACGGTGTTTTTAAGAAAAGATACGTCCTTTGAAATACCCGTAGAATCCCTTATACCGTCTTTAAAATACACACAATTCATTGCTTTTGAAATAGGTATGAGTCAAATCTATTCTAACATCTACAAATAAACTACTGAACTGAGCTAACAGGCTAAACGAATGGTTAGGAAACCGCCTAACATCTGAGTCGATACATATACAATATATAATAGTCGGTGATCCCGCCTCAATAGTATCCCATACAATACCCTAATATACTATGACATCCTCCAGTCAAGAGTGCGAATCTATCATCAATATATAGCTCGTACGGTAAATCCGTCGTACGGTCTCCCAAATCTGGGTACGGGTCAAAGTCACATTATCTCATTATTCGTCTGGTATCCTTTTTATAAATTATCATGATCCGGGGTACTGATCTATGTCTAGTACAATACTGATACCATCTATGTATATGCATACGTGTGTATGATAACACCACGTCGAAAGGACCCGCTAAAACATCAAGTCGTATCTCAAATACGAACCAAATCACATCACCGATCTCACGGCCTCAAACCCAATCTCATCGACTCATCTCAAATCCTAAGTACTATCCTCATAATCCGTGTATATGTATACGTATATGTATAAATATATATATACATAGTCCTATACTCGTGTGTGTATATATATATATATACATATCCCCATATACGCACAAGTAAAATAAATACATGAATGCATGTCTGTGTGTGTGTGCGTGTGTGGGTGTAACAACTACTCTAGGGTTTCGCAACTAACACTAAACAAATCCATGAACATATAACCCTATCTTGAATATCCATGTCTCACATAAAAGATATCATATAAATATATAGTTTGTATATAGCACACTACATTGAACTGCGGGGGTGCTATACGCCATCCACCCGACTTCCCCGTAGATATATATCTACTCACCTGATCTTGTTAGCCGGTGTCGATGTCACCATCATGTTCTTCATCATCTCAAATCATCATGGGGGTACCTAGAGATATAACACAATCGAAATGCGTATTAAAATTACATCAGAAAACCAAAACGACACGCTAAAGACCTATAGGTTAGAACCTATGGACCAAGCCATCAAAACCACCAAACAACCCTTGATAGCGTCGTACAAACGTCAAGTGATCGAGATAAAACACAATACTAAAAATCCAGAATTCAAAATATGAGAAACCAAACCTCGAATCAAAACAGCAACTCTTGAAAATGGTCCCAGATTTTACCCTAGGTCAAATTTGCCAATTTTGCATATGCCAAGGGTCTAGTTTACTGGAGATAAAGCCCTGGAACAAAAACGAGTCGATTCCTCGCTGCTCTGGCCGCAAATTGCGGCTAGAAAGAATTAAATTGCAGCCTGGGTAGAGGGTTAGGGGCTAGGGTTTCATTAGGGGTTCTAGGTTGCCTGCATGTATCACTGTCTTCGCTAAATATTTTTCAGGTCACCCGAGTGTTAGCAGATTTCATTATACACTAACAGAATCCATAATTTTTTTCGATATCGGGTTTCTAAGTTCGTATTCCGGGGTTAATTCTCAGATTTTAGTCTAATATGATATCACTAACAGGGGTTTAAGGTCACTACTAAGTCAATTACACTATCTCAATTCAAATCCCTTCAAACCCTAACTAGAAATTTTCAAAGTTCACCAAACCGTATCAAAACACTTCTAAACTTGTATGGGTGCTAAGATAATGGAAATACAAAACTAATGGTGCAGAAATTATCTCATTTGGCAACTCAAGAATTTTCTTGAGTTTCCCCAAGTCTCCAAAATTCGATTTTTCTTGGTCCAAGGTGCTTCCCTTGAGCTTGTGCATGCTTTTTGTGAAATGGAGTTGGGGTTTTGGGGGGGTTTTGGGGGTGGTTTGAAGCTTGAAGTGGAGGAGAGGGAGGTGTTGCCATGTGAGAGGAAGAAAAAGAAGAAAAGATGAATATAATGAAGTGAGAAGATGAGCCATAACTATGGTTGACCTCTCACTCTCTCTCTCACTAAAAGCTTACCTACCCTAATCATTATGTCCTCCTCTCTCCTCATCATGACACCCTTTTTCTATTATTTTCTTTCTCACCACAATAGAACCAAATACATAACACAAATGAAATGAAACAACATGTAACGTGTCATGGTGCACTAGCCATGAAAACTGTAGAATCACGGATTTGGCTTAATCGCGATTAGCGGTGCACTAATCGGGTTTTTTTCAAAACTGCATATAATAAATTTTAAAAATGTCAAATCCTTTAAATATATTTTTAAATGAATAATTCATTTTAATTCCTAATTATTCACAATTATTGGTATATATATTTATACCCTTTTTCGAAAACCCTAATTTCGCAAATCGGGCAGTTTCCGGGAAATATATTATTTTAATATTAAATTCCAAAAATAATATTTTATATTTTCTGAAATGTTACAATTTTCCCCCTTAAAGAAATTCGGTCCCCGAATTTAAATTTAAACCCCCAAATTCTAAAACATTTCAGTAAAAAGTCCGAGTCGTCGGGGCTCCGAAATCATCAATACATAAAACGCATCGTAGCGCAATGCATGCGCATGAACAATGAGCAGATAACTCAAAATCAAAACTCCGTCAAGCATCCCGTAATCATCGGAGTCATGGTGAAGACACCAATGTCTAAATCCAATACGAAAACCAACGTGATATACATCAACACTATATATATAAATATCATTAAAACATCGGAAAGAAATGCATGCCAAATTTATCATGTTGCTGTGCGATGTACTTATCGCGGCACGGTGGCGGACGTTTATTGTAAGAAAATAGCTATATCTATATATATCCCTAGTTTAATATGCATGTCTCGCCGTTTTGAAAATAATTTAGAAGGGTTTCGTGTCACCTCGGACACGTAGGTAAATACTGAGGCTATAGCTCCTTTTTTTAAAATCTCTTCGATAACTATCAATGCATGCAAAATATATCCAGGTACTGTTCTCTGACTAATCCTGCTCAGCTACTATACCCAATAGCAAATATCATAAAAACGTACTGCTCCATAAGAAATTAATCCCAAAATGTGCATAAGAATGCCGCGTGCGTCTGGTGCGCACGGAAAAATCAAAATCCATGAATGTGCCATACATGTGCATAGAAACAACATCTAAGTGCAACGGGTGTGCATGAAACATCTGTCAAGGGCAACGGGTGTGCCTGACAGCAATATCATGTGCATCTGATATGCATAAAGAATCTCGATTTAGGGCATCGGGTGTGCTCCAAAATCGCATCTCTTATCATGCGCCCAACATACGCAAAATCCAACCAAAGCATGTCAAAAGAAGGGTTACACTAGCGTCCCGGCCAACTTCCGTAGCCAAACGCGGAACAAAATTTTTGTAGCGATAACGAACTTGGCGCTAACATAAACCCTAACCGGATCTTTACCATAAACCTAGTTAGCACTAAATAGTGTTTTATGTACTATGAAAAGATTTTATTGTTAGTTATATGTATGCCCTAGAAGCCATTACTATACATAGGATGTATATTGTAGTGGATGCTTGGACATATATAGGGAGGACTTTCTTGCTCAACATGATACTATGCTATCTGGTTACTCTTTACCTTAACGTGTATACTGATTGTCTCTCTGTTACAAGTTGGTAAAGCCCTTAGGATGTGTACTTAACTACCTGGACTATGATGCGGATCATACTAGTGGGGACATGGTAGTGCATAAGTACATCCTTCAAGGTCCCTAGTCGTGGGTATATCCAGACGGGGCATCGATATACCAGAGTAGACTAGCGTATACCTTCACGACCCATACAGATGGTCGATGGATGATCACATATCCAGTGGTGTTTGACATCAGAGATGATATACGGGTGCTCAGTGGAGACTGGGTACACTGGACGGACTCGCCGAGAACACCCAGATGGTATTATACCTTACGTCAGATGGCAGTTCTCAGGTGACACTGGTACAGGTTAGTCTGTGACCCGAGATCATCATAGAGTCTTGTGTGATTCCCACTGTGCTTTGATTTCCACCTTACCACGTCCAAGAGGGCATACAAAACGGTGGTTTTTGGATACAGTCCCGAGTCACATGGAGGCAATGAGCGATAGGAGGGGTTTCGTCTCTCCCGGTATTGGGGGTTGATGTTGCGCTATGCTCGATTGGCCATAACAGGGAAGTCCCTGGCCAGGGCTGGTTTAGAGATATACTGGTAAGTGTTACCAGTAGTTTCTCGACCCGTTATGAGCCTCATATCGGCATGACTTATCGGTTATTGGGGTCTGACGTTTACCACCCCTAGACTTGATATGCGACATATCAGACGAGGAGATCGGACTGTACGGTAGTGCCACTGTCAGGCTTTTACAGGAGTTGGAGCGGGCTTGCTTGCTGATCTTATGATCGCTCAATACCCGGGTAGCCGTTACGTCCAGCTAGTACCGCTGACGGCTTGTGGGTGCTTGATATGATCATCACCTACTGCCGGCGTATTGACGAGTCTTTAGAGTCCTACATAGAGGTTGTACTGGCTCAGGCAAAACGAGATAGGAGCGCATATGTGATATGTGCAGGACCGAGAATAATGCGTGTATGTGATACCGTATTCTATTCTCGCGATGTTTGTATCGAATGGTTGTATGCGATATAACCTAGTTATCGAATCAAGGATTGATTCGATAAGTCGATACGCTGATATTAGTCGGTTATATGCGATATGACCAGATCGTTAAATCAAGTGTCGATTTAATGATTTAATGTATAATTATATATTTGATATATTATTTTATATTAACTAGTATTGGTTCACTTTAGGGTTTTTCTCACATGAGCACAACTTTAATGTATATATGATATATATTAAAATTGTGTTTTCATTTTGTATCATGTTTGATGATACACTAGACATGGGTGTGCAAGACATACACCATTCTATTCTAAATGATGGTTTATATTTATTTTAACTAATTACAAATTAGTGGAATTTCTTTCATAAGCATGAAGCTTGTAGAAGCTTGTGGTTGCTTTGAAAAAGTCCACTAGTTTTGTTTTACTTTAGATTTTGTTGACCTAACCATTTAGACTTAGCCATGGTTATGTCTCACCAAGAGTTAGTATATGATACTCACTCACCATGGTTAGTTTTCTAACTTGATCATTATCCTCTTCTCTTTCCTTTTGGAGATCATCTTCTTCTTGATTCATAAAGGAAAAGCTTGCTAGGGTTTGATCTTAAGTGAGAAATATTGTGAGAAATGAAAATCCAAAGAGTACCCATTTCCTATCTTACCATCCTCTACTAGACTAGCACTTTAGTTTAGGGTGTTTGCTTCACTAATTCTATGGTTAGTGAGGTAGAAGCTTGAGTCCGTATTCCCTCGACGTAGATCATCTTCGGCATCGAAGACTTCAAGCGATCCTGTTACAATTTCTCATGGAGCCGTCCTAGAGTCCTGAAATTGGATGATCGCAGCGAAGGGACTACATCAAGGAGCTTAAGAAGTGAAGGACCGATCTACAAAGGTTGTATTTCGTATTCACTTAGGGTTAAAGTGTTTAGCTTGCATAGTTTTCGCCTAATCTCTAGTTAACGATCTAGCTTAGGGTTGTTCGGCACCAAATTTTTTTAATCCGGCATGGTCGATGCCTTGTAGAGCCTTGTTAGAGTGCCTAGTAACCTTACAGTGGTATCAGAGCCTAGCTAGAGAATTAGGCGATGTGTTTACGATGTTAAAACTCCGATCGAACCCCGACGTGTCAATGTTAACCACCTCTCTGTAATTTTTTTCAAAATTGGGATTTTTCTGAATTAAAAATATCTAAAAAAATGCAGCAGGGTTTTCTAAGCTTTACTGTGAAATTCGATGACGTAATCCCTACATCACACCGCGGAACCGCGGCCATACCCTGCTTGGGCCGCGAATCCGCGGCCGTACAGTGTGATTATTTCATGTTTTTTGCACAGTAATTCTTATTTCTGTGATTTGAATTTTATAGGTATTTTTAACCTGACTCAAGTGTTGAGTGTTCTGAGGTTTATTTTGTAGTCGTTGATTCGATCGGAATATTTAATTTCGTTGGGTTTTCCGGATATTTAGAAACTGTTAAAAGGTTCGATCCGACATCAATAACTCACTTTTTCCCCGACCCGGAAAATTTCCAAGTGTTGGATATTTCCGTTTGTTTAAGAACGTCTAGATCGTGCAAGTTACGCAATGGACCCTCTAGAAGACAACAAACCTTAACTCGATTATGTGACCTTCTTGAACTGCCCTTTGAACCTTAGGGTTTGGGGCAGTACGGCGTGCCACATGTGAGGCGTTGGCTTGACCCTTATACGGCTGGACCATTGGTACTGTGGCATGAAGTGGATGTTTTTAAACTTATTTCATGTGTTGAGTTTTTCCGGAAAACTTCGGTGTTTGATTATTCGATCGGAAAGTTTAACATTTTCTAATTATCTGAAATGTGATACAATATTTGGAATCCATAAACGGTTATGAGATAACTGATTTGAAGTTATAAACATAGCAGTTTAGTCTCATATGATCGGTTGCCACGGAATTTTGATGCGATCAAAAGTCCGTCGCAATCACGTAGCTTACGCGGATACTCGCCGGGTAAACTTAATTGACAGCCATGCCCCATAGCCCCGACCAAGTGACTGTAGGAGAACCCCGTCGCCGAAAGCATCTGTCAGGATGCTCACGGCAGTAGTATTCCGCCTTAGTGCACTTCATCGACGGCATCGGGGGTGCGGCCGTCTACTGAAGTTTGCGACGAGCATTCGATCAAATTATCGGGAATCTTGTTGAATTGCCCGACTACATATTGAAAAGTGTTTTCGATATAGTGACTAAAATGCGGGGTTTATAATTGTTTGGCATGCGATGTCTAAGGAGGTTGCGGATTCCAACTATTGTAGTTTTACACTTTCTTTTCTGCGACCGTAAGTGTAATATGTGATATCGCCGGTTTCATTGCTATATGTCAACGACAATTGGGATGCGCATATTTACTTACGTTGATGACATGTGATGTTATGTGTTGCTGGATATGTTATATTGGATCGTCGCGTTATGAATAGCCGGGGGTTTTATGTGAGATGAGAGTTTTTATTTTTCATTCATGTAAAATTAAATGTATATAATATTCTTTTATTGGGGCACTTCCGGGTTGAGGTTGATTTCACCATTTGTATATTATTTACTTTTCCGCACTAGGATAGACCCAAGGAGGAGAGCATAAGTAACCGGGTTCTGGAGTCCAGTGGGAGACCAACTCGAGGAGTCGAGTCCGGGTCTCCTAACTCTAGAATTGGTAGGGTTGCTTGCCGCTCTCGTAGGGGTCTAGGGGTGTGGGTTTGGATATTCATCGCGACCGTGGAATCCGTGTTTTATACAGGCTCAAAATAAAACACGGACGTCCTAGTATATCCAATGTTTCATATGTTTCTTCTGCTGCGATATCTGTGATGTGATCATGTGATGTTCTGTGATAGATACAGTATATAGTATATATGATATATTATATAGACGTTACTTATGTTTTACACCCGCGCTAGCCCTGCCCCACTCTGCCGTTAGTTACCTAACCTAACGGTGCGCGAGGGGACATCGAGGCGAATGCGGATGGCATAAGCGTACGTTATATTTATCTGTGATGTTTAGGTGGACTTAAATGATAGGACTTCATTAATATGATTAATGAAAGAAAAAGAAACCTAAAAGATGTTGTGGAATCGAATTTTCAAAAACAGGTAGCTACAGTTCTTGCTTTGCATCGTGGTGTTCCTTGTAGAACATCCTGCACCTTATTCGATGAGGAAAGGGCCGAGATCCCTTCACCGGGAGTGACCCCTTTAGCAATAATTGGCAGATGCTACAACCCTCGGTTTGTCTTTTGATTGCTTCTATAGTTCTTGCTTTGCATAGTGATATATATGATATATCCTGCACCTCATTCGACGAGGAAAGGGCCGACGATCCCTTCACTGGGAGTGACCCCTTTAGCAAAACTAGAAAAGCCTAAAAAACACTCCATTTTAAAATCATTTGATTCTACAACGATATCAAATTCATTACGCAATAGGTTTTCGGAAAAACCTGTCGTAGCCCTCAGTCATTTCAGATAAGTAGTAGTTAGTATTCGTGCTGCGTTTGTTGGCCTTTGTCAAGGCGTAGTGTGCGGTAGCTGACTAGTGCTTATCTGCTTATGCATATGATGCAGATTGGGTTAGGGTAGTCGTACAACCTTGTTGGCCTTTGTCAAGGGTCGTGCTGGTGGGTTTAATTCAATCAAGAAATGACGGGTTGAACTTGACTAGCATCCTATGGTTTGTTGGCCTTTGTCAAGGTCATAGGAGGTTAGGGGCAAAATTATCGGGAATTTCAAGTGTTGAAATTTGCAATGAGATTGCATACCTTCTATGAGATAGTTGGATCCCGATACCCACTGCGAGTAATTGTTACTCTGGGAGAGTTTTACACATTACAATTAGCCGATCAAGTAGGTGTCTAGAAAGGTGTCAACGGGGTTACGCCTCTGGGAAAACGAGGTTTACTTTAATTAGGTCCGTGCGAAAGCACGGGGAACCTCCCTCAAAGTACCGACACTAGCCTGGCTGAAAGATTGGCGAACTTGTAGAGTGTAATTAATCCCGGCTAGTCTTTCCTTTTAAGGTTTGATGGAAGATTTGATAAAAACAGTGGGAGCCATCCTGATTAGATAAAATAAATAACCAATCTAATCTTGCAAGAGCGCACGCAGAGTGTTTTCTTCTCTCTCTCTCCAGGTAGAAACCATATCACGCCTTAATTAAGATAATAATATGGATGTATTGACCGAACCCGCTTGTTATACTGAGCTAGGGAACGTTGGTCCCGCTCCAACTTATAATTGTTATAAGACAGAGCAGGAAATAGGGGAATACCAGGATTCCCATGCCGCCCATACGAAGAAAGTGCATATGATGCATCTCCTTCGGGTGTGTTCATTATAAAGAACTGTTTCTCAGTGTCCTCTACGTCCTAGGTATTAGATACCGGATCAGGATCCCGCAAATGTAATCCGTTACATGGGCTACAGAAAGGTAGAGAACTGAGAACGGGTGATAAGTTTCATGAGACAAAAAACGGTGCAAGTGTTGCAGCCAAGTCTGTTGGTCACTGTCACCCTGTATTATCAATACATTGATTCTGAACAAATGCTATTAGATACTGAACCTGATATACAAAATCATATCAATCTCTTTATTTATTAAAGAAGGATATAATTTTGTATTGTTGAACATTGTTTTGAACATTTCAAAAGTTGATCGGTTCAGGCACGTTAACTAAAACCATTAACGTTCTAAATCAAACTACAGTTCTTAGTATACAGAACATACACAAGAGGAAGAGTTCAGAAATGAATGGATCCTTCTTAAGGTATTGTAGACTAGGTCATATCAATACGACCCGACTAGCTAAAGTTATATATAGATGCATATTTAAATTTGTTTGAATTTACATCTGGTGAAACTTGCCGGTCATGTCACAGAGATAAGATGACCATAGCTCTGTTTATTGGAAACAGAGAAAGAGTTAGTGAACTCTTGGGATGATACATGTTGATGTATAAAGGTCCCTTGTCTACACATGCCAAGACCGGTTCTTTGTACTTCATTACATTCTCTGATGATCTCTCAAGATTCAGACATATGTTCCTGTTGAAACATAAGTCCGAA